>CM076575.1:2085935702-2086028150 GCA_034641835.2 Pinus albicaulis | reverse complement strand
AATCGTGAAGCTAAGAAGGAAATGTTGGAAATATGTTTCTTATTATATGATTTTCCTTGATGGCAACTCTCTAACAAAGGATGCAGATAATGACTGTATGAAGAACTCCGAAAACTATCACCAGTTCTATACAAGAAGAATATAATACTGAATGTACATTAATCGAAGCTTTGGGAGAATCGATGTGAATAAGGACATGTTAAATCATGTGTGAATAAGTTCGGTGTATTCATACATCCTGACAAACCTCTAAAGTTGGAAGGTTCTGGTCTCTTCGCAATATGTGTTAAGTATGGCTGAGTAAATCTGAGTAAAGGGCTGATGAATTCTATTTCTGTAAAAGCACGAGCTAGCTAATCGGTAAAGGATGTATTTCTGTATGGTGTATTCGATAGGGTTAACCTGCTTGCTGAAGAAGGAAATCGAAAGTATGGGCCAACTTGAATTATATATAACCTGAGTTACATTAACATAATCATGCGAAGGAAGAACAATTAAAACAGAGTTATGCCTTCATGAAGAAACGTAGCAATGACAGAATACAGGTGGAAAGAACCTTGAGCGAAGGAGAGGAACCACGAACAGAATGAACAGTGAAGGGGGTTTCCAATTTTCATCGCATCGCTTTCGACGGGCAAGTGGTATTCAAGAGGATGGGAGTGATTCCATAAAACGAGCGACACGCATCCCTAAATGAATTTGCAAAACCACCATCACTGAGCGCCATCGCGGGTTAATGTCTGACCAAGGAAGTCGCGCGATATTGTTGTGCATCGTCGATCTGGAGGGGAGCCATCGGATGGTGGCCATATGAGGAAGGAGCACAATGGATAATCGCAGTATGGTGCGAGTATGTGATTGGATCATTGATTATGTATGTGGGCCCGGTTCTAAATTATATTAATTGAGATCTTTTAAACTAAGGTTTGCAAAGGATGTTGAATATGTGAAGTTGGCGAAATATGAAACATGTGATGTAATGAACATGAGTTAATATATGTGTTGATCTCATGAACACATAAACCTGGGATCGATATATATATATATATGTCTTGGGGAGTTCATAACTAAAGGAGGAATTGGATTAATATCTCAATCTCAGATTAAGATATTAAAAAGCCATAGATTAATTATTTAATTTCCAAACCAAGATAATAGAACAATAAGAAATTTTTTGGGGCTTGGGTAGACCCCGCTAGATTATCTAATTGATCCCGTCCAGAAATACCATCAGCGGTAGGGTGGTTTTGACTCATGGTATTAATAAAGGAAAAGACTATATAAGGAGAAGAGGATCATAGTACAAGGTGTGCATGTGGAGGGGTTGTTAAAGAATAAATCTCTTTAAGAGATATCTGCATGATTGAACTCTGTTTTCTGATAAATTTGAATCTATGATGCACCTATGGAGTTGATTAAGGTTCAAGATCTTTAGATCTAGAAATGATGAATCTCTAGGAAGATCTGCAAAGAAATAATAAAAACCTGACGCAAGTCTGATGAAGAAATTGAAGAGATTTGGTGGATCCGAGGGTTGATGTCTGCAGCATGAAAGTGGAAACTTTCTGCCAGTACAAGCTGGTGCTAAAATCAGGGGGTTGAAGCTCCCTTCCAGTAGTGACTGGAGAACGAGAGAAGGTTGTAGCCTTCTGCAGGTGGGTGCCTACATGCTAGTATAAGGCTGCGCCAGCACAAAAATTGTAAGAAGTGTTCTTTATAATAAATATTGAAGATATAGATGACAACAGTGGTGGTTTTCTCCCAAATTGGGATTCCACCATAAATACTAGTGTTCATGTGTGTGATGGCTTATTTTTTTATTACTGCACATGCTTACTGCTTACTAAAATTCTAATGAATGAATGATGCAATAACCTAAGTAAAGAATTAAATGCATAATAAGATCTCTGATAAAAAGTTTTCATTCAGTTCTAAATACTGATTCACCCCCCCTCTCAGTATTTTTCTTAACAAATGGTATTAGAGCAGGTCCTTCTGAAAAGATTAGCCGTTAGAAGGAAGATCAATCAAGATGGAATAGCATCTATCAGGCCTCTGCTCTTTAACGGAAACAATTTAATCTTCTGGAAAACAAGGATGAGATCCTATCTTCAGTCTCTGGGAGCAGATGTATGGGCTATTCTTGAAGCATGATATCAATATCCAGCCGTAGTACCAACAGATCCAACGGAAAGAAAGAATTGTGAAACAAATGCAAAGGTGGTTAATTATCTATTGGGAAGTCTAACTGAATTATAATTTGTCAAAGTCATGCAGTTGAATACAGCAAAGGAAATATGGGACAAAATCATTATAATTTATGAAGGTGATGCAAAGGTAAAAAGTGCTAAACTCCAAACTCTCAGAATTCAATATGAGAACCTAAAAATGCATAATGAGGAGAGCATTGCTAATTTCTTTTTACGTCTTGATGATAGTGTAAATAATATGAGAAACCTGGGAGAAAAAATAACCGAATCTACCTTGGTTGAGAAAGTTTTGGGATCACTAACGACAAAATTTGAGTCAAAATTTTCTGCTCTTGAAGAAAAGCAGGATCTTCAAAATCTTACTGTGGTGCAACTTCATGGCATACTAAATGCATATGAAATGAGAAGAGGAGGACCATCTGAAGTCAAAGAAGTTGTCTTTAGAGCATCTAAAAAAGGGAAAGAAGTACAAGAGACAGAAGGATCAGGGTATATCTCAGAAGAAGATGAGGTAAATTTTGTAAAGAAACTCCAACTTGGTACAGGACGGTTCAGAGGTAAGCTTCCTTTCAAATGTTTTTCTTGTGGAAGAGTTGGTCATTATGCTACTAAATTTCCTCACAAAGAAACACATTAAAAAGGAAAGGAAGTAGCAAGAAGGAATAAGAATCGGTTTAGCATTAGAAAAAGTTACTATACTCATGAAGACAGTGATGGATTATCAGACAATGAGGAAGAATGTGAACAAGATCTTGGACTTCTCATGGCATTTGAAAAAGAGTCTAGAGAAGAAAAGGATACTTTTATGGATGCTTTAGAGGACAATGATTTTCTTGATGAAATCAATCAACTCAAAATATGCTTAGAAGAAAGTAAAATATCCATAGAAACTCTGAAAAACCAGCTTCAAGAAAAGGAGAAACATAATGAGAAATTAGAATGTGAAATAGTAAGTCTAAGAAAAGAAATTGAGAAGGTAAAGACTTTGAATCTTAGATTTGCTAAAGGATCTGAAACCTTAGATGAGATTATCAAGGTACAACGTTCTCCTCTTCTAAAGACAAGTCTTGGATATATCGGAGAATCTTCTGAGGCTTCAGCACCAAATTATCTAGAAGAAGCTACATCCAGTACACAACATTCTGCCCCTCAGCAAGGGAATAAATAATATTTACAGATAAAGCATGACCATCTCAATTCAAAGAAAACTAACAAGAGTTCGTTTCAAAGAAACACCAATCAACAGGTAAATTCAAGTAGAATATTTCATGATCGTGGAAATTTCTTCTTCAATGGACAATGTTTCTCATGTCACAATTTTGGTCACAAAGTCGTTCAATGTGTTGCATATAAAACCATCATGACAAGAGAAGCAAGAAAGAAAAGGGTTGATATTGGAACAAAGAAGAATACATATAACAACTTTTCTCCTCTTCAAAATGAAGTTTAATGTGCTTATTGCAATAACTTTGGCCATGAAGAATCTGAATGCAGGAGCAAAGTCTAGTCAAAAGAGCATCTTCCTTCAAGCTCCAAAGTATGGAAAAAGAAGGAATTACAGGTTGAAAATTGTGGCATAGCTTTATTTGCAGAAGGAGAAGAAAATCAATGGTACATTGATAATGGATGCTCAAAACAAATGATAGGTGACAAAAACAAACTTCTTGCATATAGTGCTCTAGAAAAGGAAAAGAATGTCACATTTGGAAATGATACTCCTGCTATCATTAAGGGAAAAGGATCTGTTTTTATAAAATAAAAGGTGAAAGCTAATAATGTCATATATGTGGATGGATTAAAGCATAACCTATTAAGTGGAAGTCAAATGTGTGATCAAGGAACTGAAGTTGTCTTTAGTTCAAAAGAATGTGTGGTACATGATATTGATACAGGTAAAACAATTATAAAAGGAAACAGAACTCCAAGAAACCTGTATGTATTAAAGAACTGCAAAGAACAATGTTACATGATTAAATCTATAGAAAATTAGCGATGGCATAGAAGGTTGGTGCATCTGAGCTTCTCTCAAATCAACAAATCAAACAGACTTAAAGTTGTTCGTGATCTTCCCAATATTACACCACCTGAAAGTGTCATATGCAAATCTTTCCAATTCAGTAAGCAAACCAGAGTGCAATTTAATGCCAAGGAAGGTTCATCAAGAAAGCCTCTTGAACTCATTCATACTGACATATGTGGACCTGTGAAGAAAAATTCACCACGTGGTGAACAATACTATATCTTATTTATCGATGATTTCTCTAGAATGTGTTGGATTGGGTTGATTAAACACAAAGATGAAGCATTTGAGAAATTTCAGATCTTCAAAGCACTGGTTGAAAATGAATTAGATCTAAAAATCAAGTGTCTTAGATATGATCGAGGAGGAGAATATACATCAGATGAATTCCTTGAATTTTTTGAACAACATGGCATAAAAAGACATTTTTCTGTAGCTGGCACTCCACAACAAGATGGCGTAGCAGAAAGAATGAATAGAACAATTCAACAAATGGATAGAGCTATGCTTGATGATTTCGGAACACCTGACACATTTTGGGGAGAAGCATCACATACAATGGTAAATATTCTTAACAAGGCACATGTTCGTGTAAATAGTGATAAAACTCCATATGAACTATGGTATGGTAATCCTCCCACTGTGAAGCACTTTAGAGTTTTTGGGAGCAAATGCTTTATCAAAAATAATGATGAAAAACTTGGCAAGTTTGAACCCAGAGCAGATGAAGGAATATTTCTTGGTTACTCCTCTAGGAGTAGGGCATATAAATGTTACAATAAAATACTTCGGAAGATTGTTGAATGTATAGATGTTGTTATTGATGAGTCTACATCTCAAAAAGAAGAAAAACAAACAACAAATGAAGACGATGGTGACTTATGTCCTTTTACATCAAATAGCAATGATAGAGACAGTGAACCCAATGAAGAACCTGAAGATGATTTATCTAAAAAAGCTCCATCCAGATATGTTCAAAATAATCATCCAGAATCTCAAATTTTGGGAGATAAGGGATCAGGTGTACAAACAAGAAGGACTCTTGTGGGATATTCTAGCTATCTGGCACTTCTATCCACTATTGAACCACAAAATGTCAATCAAGCCAGCAAAGATGAATTTTGGATTCAAGCCATGAATGAAGAGCTTGATCAAATTGAAAAGAATCACACCTCATTACAAAAATATCATTGAAACTAAATGGATATTCAAAAATAAGTTAAATGAGAATGGGGATGTTATAAGAAATAAAGCTAGACTTGTTTGCAAGGGGTATGCTCAATAAGAAGGTATAGACTTTGAAGAAAATTTTTCTCCTGTAGCTAGAATTGAAGCCATAAAAATGTTTCTTGATTTTTCAAGCTTCCAAAAAATCAAAGTTTATCAAATGGATGTTAAATCTACTTTTCTCAATGGTGATCTAGAAAAAGAAGTTTATATAGAACAACCAGAATGATTCACTTTGGGAAATGATGAAAAACCTCTTTTTAGACTTAAAAAGGCTCTATATGGTCTCAAACAAGCTCCAAGGGCATGGTACTATCATCTTGACAAATATCTTCATCAACAAGGATTTTCAAAGGGATCTGCTGATAGCAACTTATACACAAAAACTGAAAATGATAAACTATTGATTGTGGTTGTATATGTTGATGATATCCTTTTTGGAAGTAATGAAGAGTCTATGAGTCAGAAATTTTCTTCTGATATGCAGCAAGAATTTGAAATGTCTTTACTTGGGGAACTAACATTCTTTCTTGGCTTGCAAGTGCAACAAGCAACATATGGCATATTCTTATCACAAGCAAAATATATTAAGCAAATTCTAAAGAAGTATGGCATGGAAGAATGCAAACCTGTAAGTACACCAATGATAACTAGATGTAATCTCATTTCTCATGACGATTCTCCCATGGTGAATCAACCAAAATACAGATCTATGATAGGAAGTCTACTTTATCTCACTGGGACTAGACTAGACATTATGCATGTAGTTGGGATTGTGGGACGATTCCAAGCTAATCCAAAAGAGTCTCATCTTCAGGCTGTCAAAAGAATATTCAATTATCTGCAAGGAACTCAAGACGTTGGACTATGGTATCCAAACAATGCTGATCTCACTCTTCATGCTTACACTGATGCATATTGGGCTGGAAACGTTGATGATTGGGAAAGCACTAGTGGTGGTGCATTCTATATGGGGCCTCAGTTAGTATCTTGGCTCAACAAGAAGCAAAGCTCTATTGCCTTATCTACAGCAGAAGAAGAATATGTGGCTGCCGCATCATGTTGCACTCAACTTATTTGGATGATGCAAACCTTACAAGATATTCAAATCAAATGTTCACCTCCTATCTCCATTATGTGTGATAATACAAGTGCCATCAATATCTCAAAGAATCATGTTATGCATTCCAATACCAAGCACATTCCCATCAAGTATCACTTCTTACGTGAACAAGTGCTTGAACAAAAGGTGAAGTTGGAGTATGTTCCCTCCAAAGAACAAGTTGCTGATATATTTACCAAACCTCTACCCAGGGAAGCGTTCAAATATCTCAGACAAAAGCTGGGAGTAGTCTCTACCATGAAAAACATCAGATCTACTTAAATTCAGAAGATTAAATTGGATATGCTCCTGTTGAAAGTGTTCAGGATGCATAGGCTAAGGGGGAGCATTGGTCATGTGGCAAGGATACATTGCTGGCATTATAATTATTTGTTGTAATCTGATCTCATGCTTGAGAATCCTTGATCTTGAGTGCATAAGTCACTTCTGTAATTTCATTGAATATTATATTTGAAGATGCAGCATGATCTCAGGGGGATCATGGTATTGGAGGTACAAAGGCTCCTGATCTATACTTTGTCCTTGATGTCAAAGGGGGAGAATATTTATGAATGTATTTTAGGTCATTGTTGCCATCAAGTCCAAAGGGGGAGATTGTTGGAAATATGTTTCTTATTATATGATTGTCCTTGATGGCAACTCTCTGACAAAGGATGCAGATAATGACTGTATTAAGAACTCAGAAAACTATCAACAGTTATATACAAGCAGAATATAAGACTGAATGTACATTAATCGAAGCTTTGGGAGAATCGATGTGAATAAGGACATGTTAAATCATGTTTGAATAAGTTCGGTGTATTCATAAATCCTGACAAACCTCTAAAGTTGGAGGGTTCTGGTCTCTTTGCAATATGTGTTAAGTATGGCTGAGTAAATCTGAGTAAAGGGCTGATGGATTCTATTTTTGTAAAAGCACGAGCTAGCTAATCGATAAAGGATGTATTTCTATATGGTGGATTCGATAGGGTTAACCTGCTTGCTGAAGAAGGAAATTGAAAGTATGGACCAGCTCGAATTATATATAACCTGAGTTACATTAACATAATTGCGCAAAGGAAGAACAATTAAAATAGAGTTATGCCTTCACGAAGAAACGTAGCAATGACAGAATACAGGCGGATGGAACCTTGAGCAAAGGAGAGGAACCAAGAGCAGAATGAACAGTGAAGGGGGTTTCCGGTTTTCATCGCACTGCTTTCGATGGGCAAGTGGTATTAAAGAGGATGGGAGCGATTCCATAAAACGAGCGACACACGTCCCTGAATGAATTGGCAAAACTGCCATCACTGAGCGCCATCGCGCGTTAATGTCTGACCAAGGAAGCCGCGCAATATTGTTGTGCGCCGTCGATCTGGAGGGGAGCCATCAGATGGTGGCCATATGAGGAAGGTGCATGATGGATAACCACGGTACGGTGCGAGTATGTGATTGGATCATTGATTATATATGTGGGCCCGGTTCTAAATTATATTAATTGGAATATTTTAAACTAAGGTTTGCAAAGGATGTTGAATATGTGAAGTTGGCGAAATATGAAACATGTGATGTAATGAACATGGGTTAATATATGGGTTGATCTCACGAACACATAAACCTAGGATCGATATATATATATGTCTTGGGGAGTTCATAAATAAAGGAGGAATTGGATTAATATCTCAATCTCAGATTGAGATATTAAAAAGCCTTAGATTAATTATTTAATTTCCAAACCAAGAAAATAGAACAATAAGAAATTGTTTGGGGCTTGGGTAGACCCCGATGGATTATCTAATTGATCCCATCCAGGAATACCATCAGCGGTTGGGTAGTTTTGAATCATGGTATTAATAAAGGCAAAAAATATATAAGGAGAAGAGGATCATAGTACAAGGTGTGCATGTGGAGGGGTTGTTAAAGAATAAATCTCTTTAAGAGATATCTGCATGATTGAACTCTGTTTTCTGATAAATCTGAATCTATGATGCACCTATGGAGTTGATGAAGGTTCAAGATCTCTAGATCTAGAAATGATGAATCTCTAGGAAGATCTGCAAAGAAATAATAAATACCTGACGCAAGTCTGATGAAGAAATTGAAGAGATTTGGTGGATCCGAGGGTTGAAGTCTTCATCATGAAAGTGGAAACTCTCTGCCAGTACAAGCTGGTGCTAAAATCAGGGGGTTGGAGCTCCATTCCAGTAGTGACTGGAGAATGAGAGAAGGTTGTAGCATTTTGCAGGTGGGTGCCCGCGTGTTGGTATAAGGCTGCGCCAGCACAAAATTTTTAAGAAGTGTTCTTTATAATAAATATTGAAGACATAGACGACAGCAGTGGTGGTTTTATCCCAAATTGGGTTTCCACCTTAAATACTGGTGTTCATGTGTGTGATGGATTATTTTGTTATTACTGCACATGCTTACCGCTTACTAAACTTCTGATGAATGAATGATGCAATAACCTAAGTAAATAATTAAATGCATAGTAAGATCTCTGATAAAAAAATTTCAGTCAGCTCTGAATACTGATTCACCCCCCCTCTCAGTATTTTTCTTAACAGGAAAAACAAAACAGTTTATGTGATTTTTGTTTTTTTTTTACTGCTGATAAGTATCTCTTACAACAATGAAAGGGTAAAAGGAAAATCCAAGTATGACAGTGAAATGATATGATAGTGAATTAATTTTTTTACCATACTAAAAATTTCATTTTACTGTTGTCAAAAGGTTAATATATCAGTTTAAAGTGTATCAAGTAAAAGTTAGAGTGAAAGTTAAAACAAAGTTACAGAGCAGTCAAGGTAAAAAATTAAAAGTAAAAGCATAGTCAGTAATGGTAAAAATAGATGAAAATACTTTCACCAACAATGAATTTAATCCAAAGTGAAAGTAAAACAACTAAAAGAACAAAAAGGAGAAAAGATGAAAACATAACATGAAGGAACATTTTTGCAGAAATTTCATGTTTAAGTCATTGTTTTGCAGAAACTATTGTGACCAATACAAGATGAATTTTGAAAAAATGAAGGAGGTTTATGTTGTTCAGCTGTCCAGCTACAAAAACCTCTCTCGTGTTTCTAACAGCCATTATGGATTGAGAAATATTGAACAATATTGGAAAAAACTTTTTCCAGAAAATTCCTGTTAAGTCATCATTTTATAGAGAATATTGTGGCCAATATGAAATACATCTCATAACACTGTAGGAGGTTTTTTTTTCTAAGGGCACCATCTACAAAAACCTATCTCACTTTATGCATAGCTATTATATATTGAAAGATTCATGTGCATATTTACAACCTATTGTTCAGACTCTGTAAAACTCTGTCTTACGTATCTTTTTGCAGAGCCTATTGTGAACATTTGGAGTAGAAATTTAGGAAAATGAGAGAGGTTTATATCACCAACATATTTATCTACAATAACCTCTTTTATTTTCTACATATATATTTCGGATGGGAAATAAAAATTTATCACTGGACCCCAAGTTTGCAGAATTGCTCGGGCAGAATGCACAAAGAAAGGAAACAGATAGTGACTTGGATGCCTCATCATCAACTAAGAGTTGAGATAAAATTCGAATTCTCTTCTTAGTCATCATATATCCATGAGTATAGTTCCATATAGTTTCATTAGTTTTGAGTGTCCTTTTACTAAGCTATATTTATGTAAAACAGTTGAAGATATTTGTAAACCAATCTTGATATTTTTTCAAGATGTTCTAGTTTAGAATTTGTATAAATACTTCACTCTTTGAAGTATTTTGTGTGGAATAAAATTGCTGAGATTATTATAGGAAATTTTTCTGGTACGTTGGAGGCTTATGTGTTGATTTCATAGCAGTAGTCTGGACAATAGCCAATTGGAATTCATAATTCATGATTGATGTGATAATTTAAAGAGTAAAGTGCATCTATCTTGTCATTGTTTACTTTCTGAGTTCCATTCATTTCATATATTGATCCAGGTGGATATTGGTGGCCACCCACCTATTCCACTTGGGCCCCCACTATTGTCTCTTTCAGTTTTTCAGTTTCGGCATAATTTACTATTTTTAGCAATTTTTCGGGTCCTGAACTTCCGGAGCCGTTTTGAGGCCCTAAACGATGTTTTTTGGGCATCGTGCCTCCAGCAAATATCATTCCATTTTGGAATGATATTCATGGTGAAATTTGTAGTCCTCGGATAGAGCTTTCTAATGATGTATCATGTGCGTCAAACGGAGATAGTATGCCAAAGTTACGTCCCTGGGAAGTTGAAACACCAATTTACCCAAACGGGGCCCATAGTTTTGGCGCTTCATCTCCTAGGGTTAGGTTTTTGGATGTTTAGGATTCTCCATTGTTTTCTCAATAATAAATAGGCCCTTGAGCCTAATTTTAACTCAGTTCAGAGGCCTGTAGCCTCCACATCTCTTCTCAGAGATAGCCACCAACGCCCTAGCTAGTTTTATTTCCATTCCGTCTGTAAGCAAATTTCAGTTCTTTGATATTAATGAAATGAAGTGTTATTTCTGCTGCATCTCTATATTTCTAGTTATATGTTTATTCTATTGCATTCCTGCATAAATCTAGATCAATGGTATTAGAGGGGTCTGCTTTTTCTCAATCCTTCTTTGCATGTCCCCAACGAGGTCAGGGTATAAGGAGCTAGGGCTTGATCTGGTGGAACCTTTGCAAGATCAGAATCGTAAACCTCGATGGACGCCCATGGAAGACGAAAAGAAAGATGAGGGAGCAGGAGATCCTATCAAAATATTGCTCAAGGAGGCCCTCGAAAAACAAAGGAAAGCGATGATGGATAACTTTGTTCAGATCCTTCAACGGCTACCCACTGGCGGCGCATCTGCATCCAGCAGCCACTCTGGAGGTGCGACTCCTTTTAAGGTACAAGTAAATTTTGACATTCCCATATTTGAGGGTAAAATAGATGCAGATGTTGTAGATAGATGGTTGAATCTATTAGAAGGATATTTCTTGGTTCATGACTTTTCAGACCGGGAGAAGATTATTTTTGCACTCCTCAAAGCTACCCCCCATGTTAAGGACTGGTGGGAAACCTACTGTGAGAACAAGGACCAGACAAAACCCTCTTTGTTCTCAGTCGTACCAACCTGGAATTCTTTCCGAGACGCCGTCAAGGAACAATACTATCAAGTGGGGAGCTATGAGGACAAGTACATACAATGGACCACGCTGCGACAACAAAGGGATCAAGATGTGCATGAGCCGACGAATCTGTTCCATACCCTGCACACAAAGTTGGGTATCAAAGATTCAGAGAAACATTTGGTGCTAAATTATCGCAGCTATCTACATAGATACATTCAGGAGGAAATGGAGTTCCTCAACATCTCCTCACTTGGTACGGCATATCGGTATGCTTCCAAGATTGAGCAGAAATTCAAACAGAAGAAGCGCAACTTTGGATATGTGAATCAAAAGCAAGGGAAAGGTGCTTCCAAACCGCAAAAAAAAGGACAGAGCCAAGGCATGGTGGCTAAAGACAACCCGTCAAAGCCACAAGAAAAGAACAGCACCGCAAAGCCAAAGAAGGACACGGGAAAGTGGTGTGAGTTCCATAAGAGTTCCACTCACAACACAAGAGAGTGTCGGGCCAAGCAATCGCTAGTGGCCGAGATGAGGGCTTCTAAGTCAGATGCATGCTCCGACTCCGAATCAGAACCTAAAAAGGGGAATGAAAAAGGGAAACAGATTATTGATGCGGAGCCCAATGCCACTATTGCCACTACAAAGATCCAGAAGGAGGAACCGAAAGATCCAGAGGATGAGGAACATCTCTTCCACTCCCAGATGTGGGTAAAGGGCTCCCCTGTATAGTTCATTGTCGACAATGAGACAAACCTCATTTCTGGTGAGTAGATGTGGCGGTTGACTTTGCATGCAACTCTAATCTCCCACATGTCAGGTGAGAAACTGCCAGGACAGATCTAGCTGACAGCGGTCTGCTTTCCCTATGTACATCAAACTGCTTCACGGGTGAGGTGTCGCCATGATGTTGCTCTATTAGTGTTGACCTTATTATTCAGGAAAATAGCAGCAGAATCTTTACTGTGGTCTCCTTCAATCACCTTCATTATTTTTTGGGAAATAAGTTGTCTGGATACAGGTACCACACTCATTACGGCTATCTGTTGGGATGCATAAAAATGTGCAACAAACTCATTCCCAAACAGAAATTAGTACCAGGATGAGAGGCCCACAAAAGGGCAGAAGAAGCTGTGGCCGGGCCTCAGACGAGGAACTACCACGACCAAGAAGGAATGGTTGTGGAGGAGTATGGGGACATCTTCACCTCACCCACAAGGTTTCCTCTACACTGTTAGGTCAAGCACCCGATTGATTTGACCCCAGGTGTGCTGCTACCCGATGGACCGATCTATCGGCGCTCTATTCTGGAGAACGATGAAATCAAGAGGCAGATTCAGGAGCTTCTGTAGAAAGGTCACATCCGACCAAGTTCATCACCCCGTGGGAGCCTGATCGTGTTGGTACAGAAGAAGGATGGGAAGCGGAGACTCTGTATTGACTATCGGGCACTGAACAAGATCACTATCTAGAATAGATACCCGATCCCATGGATTGATTACCTTCTGGACCAACTCAAAGGTGCAAGAAGTATTCTGGCCAAGATTGACTTTGAAGTGCGGGTATCACGAGGTACCAATTGAACCCTCGATGTGTGGAAGAGCGCCTTCAAAGCCAAGGAAGGCCTTTTTGAATGGCCTAGTCATGCCTTTCGGGTTGACGAATGCTCCCGCAACCTTCATGAGGATGATGGATGACATCTTGCGGCCATTCACCAACTCATTTGTAGTGGTGTACTTGGATGACATTCTGATCTTCAGCAAGACTTGGGAAGAGCACCTTCACCACATCCAATAGGTCCTCCAAACACTGCGGCAACACAAGTTGTGTGCCAATTTGGAGAAGTGCATGTTTGGCATCACCCAGGTTCAGTATCTGGGATACATTATTGATGAAATGGGGGTGCATGTGGATCCAGCCAAGATCTAAGTCATTCGGGATTGGCCAGCCCCAACCACTATAACAGAGCTTCGCAGCTTTCTGGGTCTTGCTAATTTCTACCGTAGATTCATGTTGGGATTCTCTCATATCACTTGGCCCTTGAGTCAAGTCACCAAGGGAGGAGCGAGAGAAAAATTATTTTGGTCGGAACCTCAACAGAAGGCATTCATAGAATTGAAAATTCGCCTCTGTTCTGCCCCAGTGCTCACATTACCAGACTTGCAACAGCCATTTGAGATTGAGACAGATGCCTTTGACTATGCTATTGGGGAAGTTCTTACTCAACAGGGACATCCAGTGGCATATCACAGTGAGACATTGTCTGAGACAGTTCGCAAGTATCCCACCTATGACAAAGAAATGTATTCCATTGTGCAAGCCTGTCGACAATGGAAGAATTACATTTTGGGGAAGTAAACATTCATCCACATAGACCACTGGCCCCTGTAGTTCATACAGACACAAGGGAAGTTGCAGAATGATCGCCATCAGAAGTGGTCCACATATCTGCAACAGTTTCATTTTAACATCAAGTACAAGAAGGGTAGCACCAATAATGTTGTAGACTGCCTCAGCTGACCACTGATCGTGGCGCTCACCACCGTGCTCAACTCTTGTGGGCACGAGACTTCTGATTGGCCGCTTCTCTATGAGAGTGACCCAGAATTTGGCCACACTTACAAGGGACTCTTGGGGGGTACACAAGTTCCAAATTTTCACCTCCAAGATGCACTTTTATGTCACCTGGGACACCTTTGTGTTCCTTCAAGCGAGCGTTCCAAGATGATATGGGAAGCACACTACAGTCGAGTCGCTGGGCATTTTGGGGTCGAGAAAACAGTAGCAATACTACAGAAGTATTTTTATTAGCCGAACCTTCGAAAGGATGTCAAGAAGCACATCAGATCCTGCACTGCTTGTGCCATTTCCAAACCGACCATCAAGAAGCAAGGCCTATATACTCCACTACCTACCTCTAGTCGACCTTGGGAATCCATCTCCATGGATTACATGTCGGGCCTGCCTTCTACTAAGAATGGAAATGACTGTGTTTTCGTGGTCATTGACAGATTCTCAAAGATGGCCATTATGGCGCCCTATAAGAATAATATCACAGTAGAAGCCACTGCTAAACTCTTCTTTGAACGAGTGTGGGTTCACTTTTGGATCCCATAGTCTATCATATCAGATAGAGATAGCAGGTTCCTCAGCACATTTTGGTCCAGCCTCTGGTCAATGTTGGACACAAAGCTCACCAAGTCCACAACTTTCCATCCCCAAACAGATGGCCAGACAGAGGTCGTCAACAGAATGATTGTACACATTCTGCGCATGTACAATTCAAAGCATCCACACACATGGGACGAGAGCCTCCCATATGTACAACATAGTTATAATAGGGCTCTCCACAGTTCAATTGGCCATAGCCCCTTTCAGGTGGGCTTGGGATTCCAGCCACTATGTCCCATTGACGTAGCCATGCCATTTGCAGCTACTCAGGCCGATTCAGCTCATGTCCAGTCTGAAGTGGACAAAGCAAGTAGCTTCATCGAGCACATTCAACACATCCACCAACAGGTTCATGATATATTGGATAGAGCCAATGCGAAGTACAAGCAGCGCCATGATCAACACTGGGTGCCACACAACTTCCAAGTGGGCGACAAAGTATGGCTACATTTGCAGAAGGAGTGCCTCACTGGACCCCACCGCAAGCTTCTCCCGCTCGGATACGGGCCGTACACCATCACCAAGGCTGTAGGGAACAATGCCTTTGAGATTAGTATTCCTCCATTCCTTGGTCTGCACCCAGTCTTCAATGTGGATCGCCTTCGTCCTTACTTCCCACCTCTACTGGACACCTCAGACATTGCAAAACAACTCACACCAACAGAGCTAAACCCAGACTACATGGAACAGGCCACCACATATTGTATCATGGACATGCAAATCAAGAACACTTGCCAACAGAAGATCCAATTGTATCGGGTTGTCAAAGCTGGCCAACTCCTGCACCAAGGAAAGTGGTTCACCAGGGACCAAGTTCAGCAGAAATTTCCTCATCTCATGGAGGAACTTAACGCAATGGGGACCATTGCTTCCTAAGGGGGGAGGAATGATCTAGGTGGATATTTGTGGCCACCCGCCTATTCCACTTGGGCCCCCACCATTGTCTCTTTCAGTTTCTCAGTTTCGGCATAGTTTACTATTTTTAGCAGTTTTTCAGGTCTTGAACTTCCGAAGCCATTTTGAGGCCCTAAACGAAGTTTTTTGGGCATCGCGCCTCCAGCAAATATCATTCTGTTCTGGAATGATATTCATGGCGAAAGTTGTAGTCCTCGGATAGAGCTTTATAATTATGTATCATGTGCGCCAAACGAAGATAGTATGCCAAAGTTACATCCCTGGGAAGTTGAAACACCAATTTACCCAAACGGGGCCCATAGTTTTGGCGCTTCATCTCCTAGGGTTAGGTTTTTGGATGTTTAGGATTCTCCATTGTTTTCTCAATAATAAATAGGCCCTCGAGCCTCATACTGTTGAGATTTAGAGGCACAGCTGTTGAGGAATCTCTTCTCGGAGATAGCTACCGGTGCCTAGCTAGTTTATTTCCGTACTTGCAGCAAGAAAATTTCAATTCTTTGATATTAATGAAATGAAGTGTTATTTCCGTTGCATCTCTGTATTTTGTGGTTATATGTTTATTCTATTGATTTCCATATTTAGGAATTCTTAATTGCTCCTAGTCCCGTTTGACCCATGCCTCCTTCCTCTTTTTCCAGATCAAATGATTCTTCACTGCCCTTTATCCCGAAGCAAGCCATCTCATCAAAAAAATCTATCCAAATCTCTGAGGGTTGTCGACCTTTCCCTGAATACATTAGCATCCTTTTGGCCTTGCCTTCTAGTTCTGCTTGCTAGACTTTGAATCCATAGCCCAATGGACTAGTAGATCCCTCTTTAATTTGTCTTCAAGTAATCTTATTTTCCACCAAACATTTCAAAACCAAAACCAAATTGAACTATAATAACTAGCCTAAAATATAAAAAAAAAATAAAGTTAAATCATAAAGAGAGAGCCCTCTCTGAAATTTAGGAAGGCTAGATCCTAGATTTCCGAAGTAGGTTTGTGGTTACCCCTAGTTTTCTTAAAACTAAAAAAATTCAAAAGCCTAAAATATTTAGAAATTACTAGGGTGATAACATACAAAAAAAGCTTTCATGTCATGACGGTATAGTACCTTACAACCATTTCCCTTTGATCAAGATCTGTCGAAGACATGTGCCTTTATAAGCGTCTCTGACAACAATGCTTACATGGGAAGGTCCGAGTGAGTACATATGCATACATTGCGCAATGATATGCCATACCAAGATTACGCATATGGGTACCACATTCCACCTATCGTCAAAGAAAAAACGCCCCTGAGGGCGTCAGCAGTCGTCGTCAACAACCACCAACAACACTACCACAGTAGTGACAGAGACAACACATGTATTTGTCAATTTTTTTTAACTAGCCATAGCATCATGAGCATGGGACATGCCCACCTCGTTGAAATTTTGGTAACTATGTTGTATATTTTTGTCTGCTTGCAGGGGGTCCCTTTGGCCATGGTTATCTCGGAAACAATGCAAGGTGTTGTCTATTCCAAAAGTACACACAGGCCTCTCTCTCTCTCTCTCTCTCTCTCTCTCTCTCTCTCTCTCTCTCTCTCTCTCCATACGATACAGAAAAGAAACTATAATTTATTTCAGCTATACAGTTCTTCCTAGACCTCACACATTAGGGGGCAACTGTTAACACTGGAAAATCGTACAGCAGAAGATGACATCAATTAATGTTGAGCCTAAGTATTTACAAGACAATAATACATTATGGAATTAAGACGTATTTAAAATCTCTAAGGTTTTGAGAAAATCATATTTTAACTAGTCATAAATGCTCAAATGCATGCTTTTTCCTTCGAGAAGAGCGCCTTTTGTGCGCCCTTTTTCCCGATAAGCACGCATTCCTGGAAATGGAAAAAAGTCACTTTCTGGTACCACAACAAGCAAAGGATAGTTACTCCTTATGTGAAAGCTGCCTAAGGACAGCCACCAGTGCCTCCTTAGACATTATGTGACCACACAAAAGAATATTTGAGAACACACTAGAATCACACCTCTCCCTTGGGTCACCATCCATCATGTACCAAGGGAGGGAAGGAGGATTTGAATCTTACCTATATAAACCCACCGAGAGATGAACAAAGGGTGATCACAAGGTTATGCTGGCGAAATATTCCCAGGCAACACTAGTATTGTGTGTGACCCGGAGCTGGAGCTAAAGAGGACTCAATAGTTGGCCACCCAACATCCTAGTCCACCACAGTAGAGAGAGAGAGAGTTAGACTGCATCAAAGGTAGAACTTGAAAGATAAACATCCTTGCATCAGGACCTAGAGCCATATCCTAGGGGCCCTTTTGCAAGTGGGTAAGATTTTATTTTATTCTGAATATTTAATAAGAAGAGGCCATCGAGCCATTGTTTGCATTATTACTATTTGGAACTCTCTATATAGATTCTATTGTGTTTTTAGTTTTAGTTTTTAAACCAGAGCATAATTTAGCATATTACTTCATTTAAGTTTTATGATTTTGAGCTCCCCCCACATACTGCCTGTTACCAATAGTTTAGAGAGTAGACCACACTCTCTAAGCTCGTGTGATTTCATACACCTGTGTGTCGAATCCACCACAATGGATTGGACAAGAATAAAATGTGCCACCTTACTGAGTCTATCCACTACCACCATAATCGAATCATTATGACTTTTATGCTTTTCTAACCCATTGATGAAGTTAAGGGAGATGATCTCCCACTTCCATTCTGGTACAAGAATAAGTGGAAGAAATCTTGTAGAATGTTGATGTTAGCCCTTAATTTTCTTACATTCCAGACAATTAGTCAAATACTTGGCAATGTCCTTCCGCATTACAAGCTATTAATAACCCTTTCTAATTGCAGTTAACATTTTCTGGTATCCTAGATGTCCGGCATAGGAACTCTGGTGATATTCATACAGAATAATTATTTTCAGATTTTTTTTATTTGAAATATATATTCTCTTCTGGTAAGCCAAAAAATGCTTATCATTGAGTTCAAATTCAGGCTGCTTCCCTTGCTCTTTGTCTTCTTTTTCCTGTTGCCATAGAAGTTGCTATTCAAGGTCCTTGCTAGCTGCTTCCAATACCTATTCTTGGAACTTTAATTCAATTTGATTAAATTCAAGTTCGTAGATGCCATGCGGTTTCCTGCTTAGTGCATTCGCCACTTAGTTCTCTTTACCCTTTACATGCTAAATGTCAAAATCAAACTCACTTAGGAAATAGTTCTACCTAGCTTGGTGCGCATTTAGATAAACTTGTTTAAAATAGCTAGTTAGACTGCTGTGGTCAGTTCTCAGCACAAACCTTTTTTCCGAACAGGTAATGTCTCCATATTCATAATGCATGTACCATTGCAGTTAGTTTCAAATCATAGGTTGAATACCTTTGTTCATGCCCCTTCATATTTCTAGATTCATAAGTTATGAATCTCCCTTCTTGAGTCAAAACTGCTCCTACACCCTCCTTAGAAGCATCGGTACAGACCTTAAGTTATTTACTTGGGTCTGCTACCCAGAGAACGAGAGAAGTACTTAACAACTCCTTCAAAAACTCAAAATTGTTTTCACATTCCTCAGTCCACTTAAAGCCTTCTCCCCTTCGCTACAAGGAGGTGATGGAAAGTCTATTTTAGAGATTCCCTTGATAAATCATCGATAATAACTACCCAGACCCATAAATGAATGTATGTATGCTATGTTCTTTGGTACCTTCCATTCCATGATGGTATTTATCTTTTTCGGGTCCATCAACAATCCCTTCAGTAGAAATCACATGCCCCAAATATTGAATTTGTTCTTTAAAGAATTCACACATACTAAACTTTACATAGAGTTGATGTTCCCTTAACATTTTCAACATAATGCGCAGATGCTCCTTGTACTCTTTCATATCCTTGGAGTAAATTAGTATGTCATCAATAAAATTCAAAACAAATTTATCTAAGTATGGGTGAAAATTTCCATGCATTAAGCTCATAAAGGTAGGTGGAGCGTTGGTTAACCCAAAAGGTAACACGACAAATTCATAATGGCCATACCGGTATGTAATATTTTTTTTCTTCTATCTCTATCTCTCATTCGGATCTCGTGGTAACCTGACCTTAAGTCAATCTTGGAAAAAATTGTAGCTCCTTTGACTTGGTCGAAAAAGTCATCTATGCGTGGTAAGGGCTATTTATTTTTAACAATCAAATTATTGAGTTATCAATAGTCCATGCACATGCACATTGTGCCATATTTCTTTCTCAGGAATACACTGGTGCTCACCATGGGGATACACTTGGTCGAATGTAGCATTTTTTCATCAATTCCTATAGCTACATTTTTAACTCTGTTAGTTCTGGTGCAATCATTCTGTAAGGAGTTTGGGACACAGGTGCTGCCCCAGGTATTAGCTCTATAGTAAAGTCTATGTCCCTTTTTGGTGAAATACATCCTAGAATTCTTGCACAATAGGAATGTTTTCCAACTTAAGGGTCTTATCTTTGGAATTAGTGAATCCCACTAGAATGGGATAGAGTTGGCATCCTTTCCTTATGCATTTACTTAATTGAGATGTTATAATAGGTCGTACCTGCAACGATTTTTTAATGCCTTTCAGTTATTGTCTTATTCCATATTTTGATTTAAAATGGATAACCTTGTCCTTACAGTGCACTAATGACCAATGTCTATCGAACCAATCCATTCCCGATAATATTTCGTAAGATATCATGGGAATAATTTTGAGCTCCACAGTAATGTGTTGATTTCCAACACTCCAGTGAAAATATTGTACTTTGGCATTGACCCGCCTTCTTACCCCTGTAGCCAGCTGAACTAACAAGGGATTCTTAAGTTTCTGGTTCTGCAATTTATAGCTTTCAACTATACGAGGGTGTATATAGCTCTAACTAGCTCAGGGATCAACTAAAATAGAAATAGACTGGGTTTGTATCTTACCTTATAACTCTATCATGGTTGGCTGGAAGTGTGCTTGTGGATATTCTAGAGCTGCGTTGATTCTAGGTATGTTTTGAGCTGCATCTCCCATAGTTGATTCCTTTTGCAAGTTTTCTTTCACCTCATTTCTTCCTCGATGAGGACAAGTTTTGAAATAATGCACCTCCCCACAACCCCAACATTGTAACGAGGGTTTTATAAACTACACAACGTCGGGTCTGCTAGAGGCTTCTGTATACCGCTCCTCACCACCCCACCTCGTCCTTGATGGACCTTTTCCATTTTTTTTACTCATTAGCTTCCTTAGAGAATTTCTGTAGTTTCCAGATCTGTTATTTTTGTTATTGGTGAAAATTTTCTGCCCTTTTTGGGGTGGACAACTTTTCTAAGATTCTCCCTTAACTTTGGATTGCTGATAGCACATTTGTGCTTTCCTTATCGCTTCACCCATGGTTTTTTGGTTCAAAAATTCAATCTTCTCTTTCATATGCAATGGACAACTTCTCATAAATCATTGCACTTTCACCTTCTCATCGTGAAAATAAAGTACATATCGTAATAATGAAGTAAATATCATAACAAAATCATACATAGACATCTGCCCCAGTTTCAGATCATGAAACTCTGAGGAATTTTCATCGTAGAAATGTTCAGTCAGATACTTATCGTTGAAGTATTGCTGGAAATCATCCCAAGTTACATTTTGGTCTTCTATTCCATGCACATTCTTAACCTTCTCACACCACAATGTTTCTCTCTTCCGTAGTTGATAAATGGCTAAATGAGCTTTCATTTTATTGTTATATTCATACGCTTGAAAGTTCTTGTTCATGTTTATGATCCAAGCTTCTGCCATTTCCTCAGCTTCTCCTTCAAAGGTGGGGGAATTAATCTTCTGGAATTCACCATGTAATTCCACCTTTTGTTTCTTCAACTCTTTTTGTTCTAGAATATTTCTAGATTCAACCTCATTGTAACTACAAATCTTATTACTTCGTGGCATTCTACTGCCTTCTAGATTATCATGGAGGGCCTGCTATTGTTCTCCTTCCTCCTGAGTGTTCCTCTCAGGAATTGGTTTTGAATTGGGATGATTATGTCGGTCTGATCGAGTTTTTAAAACATTTTCCTATTCTCCCATCAATCTTTATTTTTCACCCCAAACTTCGAGCATATATGTTTGGATTTTTTGCAGAGTTTCAATTAATTTGTTTGACTGTTGTTGCTGGTCTGCCAACATTCTACTTGTTTTTTGGTGCTGGTCTATGCTTTACTACACCCATATTTTAGGCTTGACCTGAGGGTTGGTCATAGGATGGGTTTCTCCCATGTTTCTGGGTGTATGGTGGTTAGAACACCTCCTCATGTTAGTTTGGCACACATATGTTCCTGTAATTTTCACAAATCCAACATTTAAACTTTATGAAAGAAAGACAAAATCAAAATGAAGAATAATTTTAGTTTCTGAGGAGAAAATGGATCTTGCACATTCAATGTAAATTTGTAGAGGCTTGAATGTATTACTAAAAGAATAAGCGAGATAAGGGTTGGATAATTTCAACCACATGAAGATTCGAGGTAAGTGCTAATTGAATGAATCAATATTCATTGAGTAGAGGTATTTTAAAATCTGGATGATTAAATTTCCTTTCCATATCCGAGAAGATGATCTTTTGTAAATGTTATGAAAGAGTGGAAATGTTTCAAATGCGGAGGCATAAATAAATGGAAAAAGAATGAAAATGTGCTAATCCTGGGTGATATAAAATGAAGTATGAATTTTTATGTGAGAGGGTTTATTATGCATAATGTGGATTCTTCACAGTTTTGGTTAAGTCATTTTGGACCAAATATTGTAGTTGCGAAAAGAAGAATTCTTTTTATTGGTGACTGAAAACATAATTTCTTGATGCTATAAAATCTTTGTTTTACCATCATGTGGCGGTATCTAAGGAGGTGATATTCAGGATGGACACAATGTATGGGTTGTACATCGAAGAGTTTGAAATATGAATAACATGTTCTCTGTACACAGGTGAAGAGATGTGAATTGATGTTGTATGGTGCATAAAAGTGAAGGGAAATGCTTGCATTAAGATGACAAGATTATGGGCATGTGAGTATTTACAGTGACAAAGACAACACAGAAGAGTGGAAACCAAAGGGTTTAGACTACAGAGAGAAAGGTTTATTAAATAACCTTGACATAAGCATGAGGTATGATAATTCAGGAAGGTATTTTTGAACATTAATGATTGAATGGTTTATTTATTTTCACCTTAAAATAAATCTTGAAAAACCTGAATCACATTTCGACTAAAGACTTTAGTATCATGTGAAATGATAAGGGAAAACTGATGATTTTTCCTAAGAATGAAATATGAAATAAAGTGAAGATTTTATGTCCTAAAAATGTATTAGGGGTGTATGATTGTTGGAGGATTGTATAACTTGAATTAAGTCAAAATATCCATTCCCATAATTATTGAGTCGAGTCTTGAAGTGAAAATAGATGTTAGAGTCAAATGAAAGTTTGGACAGTTTGAGTTGAGATTGAGTATTTTCATCCAAGATGAAGAATTGGTGTAAGTCTGAAGTCAAAGAGTCATAAGATAAGTCAAAAGTCTGAATGTAATTTGGTGCACGATCGGTGGAGTCTGACACCCAAAGAATTGGTTATTGTAACACATGAGTTACTAACTGTTATTTGCAGCAAAGTGAAGCAAGAGGGTTTCCACAAATTGGTTCCAAGATAGAGAACCAAAATAAGCCAAGCGCATGAGGAGAACTTTTAGGTCTAGGTTGGATATGCAGCATTTGATTAATTGACTCAGTTACGATAGTGAAAAAAATTTATTTTCTAGGGGTTATAATGGCTATTTGGTCAGGGAAATAGCAATATTGACAAAGTCTAATTACTTTTGGGTACTGGAAAGTCTGTGGGACAACATACGTTTGAAAATTAGACTCCCAAATGAAAACTTCATTACCTTGGTCAATGGATTTGTCATGGCTCCAATAGTGGAGCTCAATAAGGTTAAACTCAGTGACAAGGTCATTAATTTTAAAATCTCTGTTTGCTAAGGGAGTGTGTTCTACATCGACAACTGGAGGTTGTAGAGGATTGATAGATACAATGTTTTTAGAAGCCATTGTTTTGTTAATTTTACTCAATTGTTTAATCTTTCATTCAAGAAATAGACTCTGGCCTCTTAGGAATGCTGTGAAAGTTTTTTACAATGTGCAAAAGGGTTTAAGAGGAAAATAGGGGCTTTTCTATGATGTGAAAGGTTTAAATAGATCAAATTGTACTCTTTTTTATTAAAAGTGGTCTTAGGACCTCAGAAGTTCTGCAAAAAGAAGACTACAGTCTGCAGAAAAATGATTGGAAGGAAAAAAGGGCTTTCTTTTGGTCTACAAAGGTTCCTAACGATTTAATTACTAAATTAATTTCTTGATGGAAGTATAGGCCAAAGCACTTGAGGAATACCTTGATAAAATGAACATTTTTGTTTTCTAAAGTGGTTCTAAGGTTGTGGAGGCTTTTTGAGGCTTCACTGGTCTTTATGGTGCTTCGGATGGATTCTATAGTGTATTGGACAGTAATTTGGTTGAATTTTGGTTAAAAAGGGCTTGATTATAGGTCGGCAGAGTAATCTTTGGCTCGGAAGTAGGTCGAAAATTCTCTGTATGCGTAAAAATGTAACAAAAAGTGGTTAAAAAGGTTGCAAAGGGTGGATATATGGGTTTTAAAACCAACCGTGATTACCATTGAATGTATGGGGTTAATTCAAATGGGAGGATGGTTTCTCAATGGGTAAGAATGCAGCTTGTGGTTTTCGCATCGGCAAAAGGTGATTGGCTGTATAATTTCTGAGGATGCAATGCAATCAAATCGCGCCACGTAGATAGGAACGGGGCTCCGAAAACCACACATTGCGCAAGGTATCGGGGTAGTTAAAGGTTAGGCTATCAGGGATGCGATAGGATATATGGGCCATCAGATCTGATTGGTATAGATTTGAAAGCTGGAAAATAGCAGGGATTGATCAGGGATATGATAGGCATGGGGCTCGGGTTTAAAGTCAATGTGGGTTATGTGTAATATATGCATTGGTTTAATATTATAAGAGGTTGGGATTTAAATAATGATGGGGTTATAGTGAGTGGGGCCAAGAAATATATTGGTGGAGTTTATATCAAAACTGTATTTTCTAATGAGATACGTGGTTGGGGATAATATTAATGGGAATTAATATAATACGAGATAGCTTGTATATATGGGATTTAATAAATAAAGTTAAATGTTAATAAGTGAAGGATTATCACTAATTTTTAATGTAAATGTTTCTTAGTGGGACCCGATACATATATTTAACCATTTAGACTTAGGATAAAGGTATTTTTAGGGGTTTTTGTTGTATTTTTAAATGAAAAGGAAAATTAGTAAAGGGGTTTTACTTTTCCCAAGGAAAATGTGTTTTAAACCTAGGAAAAGGGGTTTTTGTAGGGAAAAAGAGTGAAGTAAGGGGAAAGAGATAAATATGAAGGGGAAGGGGTATTTTTACAAGGAAAAATGAATTTAGAGGGAAATTAGTAAATATAAAATGATCAATTTTTTCTATCCATGCCTTGTGAAAACTGCTTCTACCTACCCATCAGCTACCCAACATTTTTTCCTCATTTATTTGGATGCATTTGAGCTTGCAGACCCTTATTATTTTTCTTTTAAAAACAAACTATCTAATTCTAACCTTATTACTTCCAAGGGCTTAGATTAAACTATTGAGCTCCTTATTATTCTCTACCTAACTACTGATTTTCCAAGATTTAAATAGTTTGGCTAGATCTTTATTCTCTATTTATCAACATGAAATTTAAAGCATTAAATATCAAGATTAAGCATTTTTACCTTCATGGATTGTGGCAGTTTTGACAAGCTACACACAATATTATTTTTAGAAGGTAAAGTAAAAAGTAGTGGCATTTGAATTTTCATTACTTTCATGATCTATTTTTATCTCATTTTTTTTGGCGTTCATTTTTTATATTCTTTTTGATATTTTTTCTTTTAGTCATTTGATTTTTCTTTTTAGGACTTTTACCCTCTTTACATTTTTTATTTTTAATATGGGAAAACAATTTTTTAGAGAGAAAAGTATGTATATATTAATTGACTAATCAAAGTCAATTCAAAATTATGAATCATATTATTATAGGACGCTAACATAACCATTGGCTAACATTTGCTCCACCATTTACTACACTTGGACCATAATTATTATGTATGAAATCTTCTCATGATATGGTTAAAATCCACATTTCATTCTCCACAAAAATGGTTTAATACCATAGTTTGTAGTCATTTGCTCCATAGTTTAATACCTAAAGGTTTAACAATAAACCTTTTGAATGGTTTTTTAATATAAGGTTGTATCTCAAGTTTATATCAAATGTATTTTGCGTAAATAATGTGCCCACCATAGTATTAGAATTAGGTTTAATACCATAAAGTTTTTCATATTCACATTTGTGCCATACCATGTATGGTCTTCTCACCATAGGCATTTTTCTTTTTAAAAACATTTCCACACCATTTCACTTATGATATGAACCAAAAACCATAATTCTCACCATCACTTGAAGACTTTTACCTGTTAATGACCTATGAACCTTTTTTATTGCATTGACTTGGCCATGCCATGTGTTGATAAGTGGGAATTTCACATGATCAACAAGCCCCTTTTGCACTAGTTCACTAAAAAAACTTCAACGAACGATTTCTCCTTCATCTGGAGACCAAATGAGAAACTGTAAATACCATCAGATTCAGAATGATGGGCTATAATTCTTGGTGTTATTTCTAGAAACAACTTTACCCTTTGAACTTGTAGCATATGGAGAATCCTCCTGGATCATTCCACTCATGGGCCCACAAGAGAGGTGAAGTAGAGGCTTCAACCAAAGGTTTTGATGGATTGTTTTCTATTTAAATGCAATAAAATAAGAAATAATTGAAGCTAAATGAAATAAAAATACAAAAGAGGAACCTAAGCCACTAGGTTAGGCCCAAACCTAAGAGACTAAGCCACATAGAACTAAATCATTGATAAATCCATAATCATATTCTCATTAACATCAAATAAAATGTCTACTAATAACAATAGTCATAATAGTCATAATAACAATGCCAACTTCTTTTGCTCAAAATCTACATAACTAAAAACAAAACTAGAATCCTAATGAGCTCTTCTTATTTTTATTTATACAAGAGGGTAGATGCTAGGAGCTCCCTAGAAAATAGCAATGCTTGTCTCCTTCAACAAAAGGATGGTGGATATTGTTTCTCATTACTCCACTTTCACTCATATTGTCTTGGATGCCAATGTCCTTCAGTTGATGAGAGAGAGTGTTGTGATCTTGGGCTAATTGAGGGAGTTAAGAAGGTGGAAAACTGATGTAGGAGCATCAAAGATAAATTTTCATTATCCAATTGTGTAATTAAGGGGGTGAGATATTTTAATTATTTTATTAATTAATTTTCTCATTTTAAATAAATTAGGAGAGAAATTATAAATGTGAGGATTATTGTAAATATTCCTTAAATAATTAAATATATGAGTGGAGTTGAATTAGATAGATAATCTAGGGATGAGGAATTCAATAAATGGGACTTAGTTGGGTCCAAAAAAAGATAAATCTATATTAGATTTTAAGTTGAGATTTATGTGGAGGAATTTATGGAGTGAAATAAATTCATTATTTACGTATAAATAGGAGGGTTTTGTGAGGATGAAAAAGATCTAAGAGAAGAGAAGAAGTGAGGAGAAGTAAGGAATGGATTGAGAGCATTTTGTAAAGGGTCAAGAGCTGAAAGGCAAATTATTGAAATATTCGGCCAGAAGTTGGAGTTTTTAAATTTTATTATATCTATTACATATCAACATTTTTGTTTGTATAGCTCTCTTTCCATTATGTATATTTCAAGCTGCTGCAAATTGATTATTTAATGAAGAATTGAATTGAGAGTTTAATGCGTGAAGGAAGCATTCAAATTTTTATATGCTAGGGTATGTTTAACCCAGTACCCTGGCATCATTTGTTATCAGAGCAAAGGAGACGAGTCTGCAAATGTGCATGTATATGTTGTATGTATGTGAACACAGGAACATAGGTGTATTTGAAAGAAAATTCCAGAACGTTGATGTAATTCTGGAGTCCACGTTGTTGTTGAAGCAGAGATTGGCAGCCCATGAGGAAGTCAAGCTGTACTGAAGCCTTGGTGGATGGATGGTTTTAATTGGCAGCATTCAACACACAGTTGATTGGAAGCAAAGTTGAGTTACAACATTATCTCAAGTGGAAGAGTAGTGTGATGACACATGGTAAACCCCAACATCGAATGTAAGTAATATGCAACGTATTCCAAAGCCTGTGTGAGACTTTTAATTGTAAATTCGTATAATTCTGAGTATGCAACGTATTCCAACCAATTGGAATCGTCTTTTATGTGTTTCCTTGGCTACTGTGATAAATTGTACAATCATGGTCTTAAAAAAGATACAATGTTAAAGACATTAAGCTTGGCAGCATTAAGGAAGATTGAGCATGCAGAGTTCAAGTTTAAGATGCAGTCACTGTTGTTTAGCAGACATTGTTTACCATGGATTTTGTATTTGCATGGTAAATGGAATCGGAAATAAATGATTGTAGTGAGTTCTTCAAATCGTAGAATCCAATGTAATTGTTGGATCCTTTGGTACATTGTTCATGTTTAGCAGAGACAACACCATATAGTGTTCCCGTTTTTTGTAACAGAACCCAAAATTATCAATGGTTACAGTCAAATAGAAAACTTTGTTTTAAATTCTCCCTTCTTATGCAAACATCTCACGTCTAGATTTCAAATTGTGTGTGTCAATATTGTAATTGAATTGCCCTGCGGTTGTAAACAATGAAGTCATAACAAAATTGTGACTTGGTCACTTCTATAGATTCTGAAAATTAACAATTTGAGGTTGCGTATTTTTTGAAATGCAGAACATGAACTCAGTCACATTTGAAGAGTGAAAATGATTTGGAATTATATATCAAAGTTTGTTTTGCTAATTTGAATATTAAAGTGTGCATTGGTTGGCTGCATAATTTTTGGTTGAAAGTGAAAGCTTGAACTCAATCACACATGGAGAGATCAATTTATGTGGACTTATGTTACACAGTAATTTGTCACCATCCCTACAATCCCCATCTCGCCCATTGGAGGGTCGTTTCTGTGACCAATAAGTAGTGTGATGCCTTGAAAATACCATCATTGCATCCCTTTCCATGAGGACAACATTCCTTCTATTGATCATTTCCTGAGCAGACCCCTAAAAACACTTGTTTTTGCCTTGGCGCTGGTAGCCCATTATGTCCTCGCACCAATGAGGAAAATTAACACTAAGCCCACGCCAATTGGCACTCTGTCCCAATTGAGCACCCGCGCCAATCTTCTTATGGAAATTTTTTTTAAAAAAGAGGCGAAGTTTCTATTACAACAACTTCGTGGATGAGTCATGAGGAGTGGTCTCGACTGAATAACCACGACCTTCCTCCTTTGGCCTTTTGTTTCCACCTTATGGGGAACCTCCCAAGGGATAAGGCCTCCCTTCCACTATTGTAGGGATCCCAACCTCCTCCTCTCGTCTATAAATATAGCCTTCATCCATTGATGAAGGGGATGAATAGTTGAATGGCTGAATAGCTGAATGGTTGAAGGGGCTAAATGGTTGAGTCTCCAAGAGCCTTCATAGCCTAGAGAATGCTGAAAGAGCCTTAATAGTCCTCATAGAGCCAAATCAGTAGCAAGGAGATTGACGATCGAGGAGAGAGGCTTGTACCCTTTCCCAACGAGCTTTAACGAAACGTATTCTGTTGACGACCTGCCGAAGGAAGATTCAACGTCAGAGCCAAGTTGTATTTTCCTTTGTATGAATTAATGATAAGCGACTTTGGTTATTGTTCCACTCATATTGTTCATTATGATCATGAGTTGTGTCTTCTCTAACTGATACATAATTTCATATATCGAGTTTTACGCTTGTGTTTTTCGTGTTTCTTCTGTGTGCAGGTGTTCGATTGCGGCGAGGGAGAGGATTGTGATCTACTGGAGTAAGGAAATGGGAGTGCCATCTTCTCTACGAACAATAGCGTTGGACTTGAGGTAGGCCTTCTTCGCAAGTTCGTTTATTGTAATTAGGAACCTACTCCTTAGCGTGATACAATTGTTGCTACACTTGATCTGGGCTAGTAGGGATCACCTCTGTCCGCAGAGGGGATTTACCTCTACAACAAATTGGCGACTCCATTGGGGATTTAACTTGTTTTTTGCTTTATAAACTACAGAAAGAGCCTAAAGTTATCCAGATAGCCTTCGAAATGCTCTTGCTCTACATTAGCGAAAGTAGATGAATGTTGCTTCAGTCAATCTCCGGTCTAGTTTATGAACTGAACACTTGGAGTGTTGTCTTGTCTTTTTGGTCGATTCTTGACTTTTCTTGCTTGATCAGCTATTTTGGCTGGCTCTTTCTGTGTGTTTGGCTTTTTCTTAGCTTCACCATCACTAGTCTGTTCCTTGGATTGCTCTTTTTTATTTTTTCTTAGTAAACTCGACTGGTGCGCTTATTAGCCTGACAGTCGCGCCAATTGGTGCATGTTGCCAGTGTATTGCCCGCGCCAATCCTATTCTGGCACTAGATTCCACCTTACAGTCACGCTAATTCTGTAAGGTGCGAGGTTTTACTCTATTTTGAGCTTTCTGAGCTTGATCTATGTGGTTGGTTTTATTTTTTCGACTACCTGAGTGTTATGGAGCCTTGTTTGACTGAATGTGACCTTCATCCTTTGGCTGTTTGCCTATTTCTATCGATTTTAAATTCTAGCCCTAGGGCATCTAGGTGCTATTGTGTCTTGAGCTTACCTTGGGAGATTTTGGTTTCTATCTGTTCAGTCAACCTTGTGATTGCTTTTTTGCATTCGTTTGGTGGTTTTCTATCATTTTATTGCGTTATTTGAGTGATTGGCTTCTTCTTCATTCAAATTCATCTTTGTCTCGCTTTGAGCCTAGATTACATGGTTCATTTGAGTATTGGAGATTCTGCTTGAAGTGGTGAGTTTAGTATTGGTTGGGAGAAATTCTTTGTTTTTTCATTTTCAGGTGTTGGTGCTTGTTGTCAGTTAGCAACCCGCGCCAATTTTCCATTGGCACTAGTTGTCAGTGAGAAAGTCACGCCAGTTGGTGCTAGTTGTCAGTGACAAAGTCGTGCCAATTTTAGGGTGTGTGAAAATTGATATTTTTTCCCTAAATCCTTCACTAGTGTGTCTTTCCCTTCCGTTATTTTCACTGTATGAGCATATATTACCTTTTTCATCGTTTTAAATGTCTTATTTCCATGATTGTTTGATGTAAAAGGGAATGAATGCCTTATTTTTATCTCTTTCTTTGGAAGTCCTCTTTGTGTTTGACCTCATATGTCTTGTCTCCTTTTGAGGGATTTCGTGACAAATTTTTTGAAACAACGATTGCATTCTTAGTGTTTGTTTACATCTCTTTTGCATTCATCCTTCATTAAGGATATTTGTGTTCTTTTAGTTTTCGTCTCATATTTTGCTTTTTGTTAAAATGCATTAGATCACATTGCATTGAAAAGTATTTTTTGAGATCCATCATTGAACTTAGATTACATTGTTTAATGATTGAAATTAGAAATCCCTTTGATTTCATTCTCTTTTATTAAAAGCATGCATTAATTAGATCCTCATTTCATCGAAAAATGCATTGAGTGCATTCTTATCATTTGAAAAGAAAAAGGAAATTGTGCATAGATTACAATTGCATAGTTTTCGGAAAAAAGGATTTTGCATAGATTACATTGCATTATTCGCATCGTTGAATGTTTGAAATTACTTTTGGATAGTGAAAGTCATCTAGTTTTGAAAATTTTCGTTTACAGTGTTGTTGTTTGTTGCACCATTGTTTGAAGTTCTTCCCTTAACTAGATAGCATTCATCAAATTGAAAATTTTTCTTTTATCATGTAGTATGCATTTAGGATATTTTGAGACATAACACTCGCTAGGGCCTGAAAATTGAGACATAATTGAATATCAACCATAAAAATTATTCAATCAACCTAAGGAAGCATTGAAACATTAAAAAAATATTTATAGGTCTAGGCTAGAGACGTGTTCCGGTGTCGTTAAACCTAGTAGCTGTCGTTCACCTCTTGGCTTTAGATGGCACTAGTACAGACTTGTGCTCCCCATACCATCGCGTATATAAAGGGAGACCCCACTAGATTTCTATACTTTATCCATAGGAAGCCGAGTCCTTGGTTGATTTCTCTTTCATTTTGAAACCAAGGTGTATATTGCAGTTCACAGTTATTTGGTACACCCTTTGCCTAGCATTCCTAAGCAGTCATTTTGATATTTTCTAAATCTTTAAATTTTAAAGGATCGTCAAACACTTGTCCTTTCATGCTTGTTTCAAAACTGAAAGAGATAGAGTCATCTTTCATTCGTTTCTCGACTCTTAAAACATGAAACAGTGAATTTTTTAAGTTTCAATGTGGTAAAATAAATCACCTGCGATCACATGCCCTTTTAGAGTTTTCTTGTTGGCTGTTTGATTGTGTGCCTTGGTTTTTAGCCTATGTGCGGTTTTGAGTTGTTGATGGCAACTTTTCCAGAGTTCACCAACCAAGGAATCCCCTCCGATGGGAATCCTGGTCATTTTCCTCCTTTTGGAAATGTTGGCGCTCCTTATGATCCAGGTGGATATTGGTGGTCACCCACCTATTCCACTTGGGGCTTCACCATTGTCTCTTTCAGTCTTTCAGTTTCGGCACAATTTACTATTTTTAGCAGTTTTTCGAGTCCTGAACTTCTAGAGCGGTTTTGAGGCACTAAACTACATTTTTTTGGGAAAACAGAGTCCATGGACCAATGTTTCTCATTCCAAATTTTCATTCATCGAATAGATCTTTCTAATGAGGTATGGTACGCGTCAAATGGAGATCGTATGCCAAAGTTACGCCCCTGAGAAGTTGAAACACCAATTTACCCAAATGGGGCCCATAGTTTTGGCGCTTCATCTCCTAGGGTTAGGGTTTTGGCTGTTCAGGATTTCCCATTGTTTATAAATAATAAATAGGCCCTCGAGCCTCATTATAACTCAGTTCAGAGGCCTGTAGCCGCCACATCTCTTCTCAGAGATAGCTACCAGCGCCCTAGCTAGTTTTATTTCCATTTTGTCTGTAAGCAAATTTCAGTTCTTTTATATTAATGAAATGAAGTGTTATTTCCACTGCATCTATGTATTTATGGTTATATGTTTATTCTATTGCGTTCCTGCATAAATCTGGATCAGTGGTATCAGAGCGGTCTGCTTTTTCTCGATCCTTCTTTGCATGTCCCCAACGAGGTTGGGGTATAAGGAGGTAGGGCTCGATCTGGTGGAACCTGTGCAAGATCAGCCTCGCAATCCTCGATGGATGCCCATGGGGGATGAAAAGAAAGATGAGGGAGCAGGAGATCCTATAAAAATATTGCTCGAGGAGGCCCTCGAAAAACAAAGGAATGCGATGATGGATAACTTTGTTCAGATCCTTCAACGGCTACCCACCGGTGATGCATCTGCATCCAGCAGCCACTCTGGAGGTGCGACTCCCTTTCAGGTACAAGTAAATTTTGACATTCCCATATTTGAGGGTCAAATAGACGCAGATGCTGTAGATATATGATTGAATCTATTAGAAGGATATTTATTGGTTCATGACTTTTAAGACCAGGAGAAGATTATTTTTGCACTCCTTAAAGCTACCCCCCATGTTAAGGACTGGTGGGAAACCTACTGTGAGAACAAGGACCATACATAACCCTCTCTGTTCTCAGCTGTACCAACTTGGAATTCTTTCTGAGACGCCATCAAGGAACAATACTATCCCGTGGGGAGCTATGAGGACAAGTACATACAATGGACCACGCTACGACAACAAAGGGATCAAGATGTGCATGAGATGACGAATCTGTTCCATACCCTGCGCACAAAGTTGGGTATCAAAGATTCAGAGAAACATCTAGTGCTAAAGTATTGCAGCTGTCTACACAGATACATTCAGGAGGAAATGGAGTTTCCTTACATCTCCTCGCTTGGTACGACATACTGGTATGTTGCCAAGATTGAGCAGAAATTCAAGCAGAAGAAGAGAGACTTTCGATCTACGAATCAAAAGCAAGGGAAAGGTGCTTCCAAACCATAGAACAAAGGACAGAGCCAAGGCATGGTGGCTAAAGACAAGTCATCGAAGCCACAAGAAAATAATAGCACCACAAAGCCAAAGAAGGACACGGGAAAGTGGTGTGAGTTCCATAAGAGCTCCACTCACAACACAAGTGAGTGTCGGGCCAAGCAATCGCTAGTGGCTGAGATAAGGGCTTCTGAGTCAGATGCATGCTCTAACCTTGAATCATAACCTAAAAAGGGGAATGAAAAATGGAAACAGATTATTGATGCAGAGCCCAACACCACTGTTGCTACTAAAAAGATCCAGAAGGAGGAACCGAAAGATCCAGAGGAGGAGGAACGTCTCTTCCACTCCCAGATGTGGGTAAAGGGCTCCCTGGTACAGTTCATTGTCGACAATGGGAGCCAAAAGAACCTCATTTCAGTAGACACCGTGAAGCAGTTGGGCTTGCCGACCATAGCTCACCCACATCCATACACCACGGGTGGCTTCACCAAGGACGAGATCTCTGCGTGAGCTAGCAGTGTCGCCTTCCCTATAGCATCAAGCCCTTCATGGATGAGGTATTATGTGACGTTGCTCCTATTGATGTTTCTGATGTATTATTAGGACAACCATATTTTTGGAAGCGTCATGCTATGTATGAGTCTTGACCTCATGTTGTTATTGTTACTTTGAGAAATAAGTTGTACAGGATACCAGAGGTACCACCTCCTGCCACTATCTCTTTGGTTACTGCAAAACAATGCAGTAAGCTCATTTCCCAAACCAGGAAATTTATTTTCCTGATGATCCGCCCCCCTGGCAAGAAGAATACTATGGCCACGACCTCCAGATAGGGCTCCTCTACACGACAACAAAAAATGGATAAGGTTGTGGAGGAGTACGGGGACATATTCGCCTCACCCACAAGGGTTCCTCTGCACTGTCAAGTCAAGCACTTGATTTATCTGACCCCAGGTGCGCCACTACCTAATGGACCAATCTATCGGCGCTTTGTTCTGGAGAATGATGAAATCAAGAGGCAGATTCAGGAGCTATTGTAGAAAGGTCACATCAGACCAAGTTTATCACCTTGTGGGAGCCCGATCGTGTTGTTACAGAAGAAGGATGGGAGGTGGAGACTCTGTATTGACTATCGGGCGCTGAACAAGATCACTGTTCAGAATAGGTACCCAATCCCACGGATTGCTGACCTTCTAGACCAACTCAAAGGTGAAAAATATTTCAGCAAGGTCGACCTGAAGTCTGGGTATCACCAGGTACCAATTGAACCCTCCGATGTGTGGAAGACTACCTTCAAAGCCAAGGAAGGCCTTTTCGAATGGCTGGTCATGCCTTTCAAGTTGACGAATGCTCCCGCAACCTTCATGAGGATGATGGATGACATCTTGCGGCCATTCACCAACTCATTTGTAGTGGTGTACTTGGATGACATTTTGATCTTCAACCAGACTTTGGAAGAGCACCTTCACCACATCCGAAAAGTCCTCCAAAATTTTTCCCTAAATCCTTTCTTTGGAATGGTAACAGTGACAAATGTCTCCACCTTTTTACCCTGGTATCTTGGAAACATTTACCAATCAGTTACTTCTTTATTTTACTTGCGATAAATTATTCATTAACTCTTTTTGGAAATACCAAAGAGAATTTATTGAAAAACTGTTAACGAATACTCTATTCGTTACTCTTTCAAAATGTATCATGACAATTATTTAAGCTCAAAGTTAACATTAAACAAGGTGTTACATCTTCCCCCACTAAAGCAAACATCGTCATCGATGCTATTTAATCAAGGTGAACAACTCTAGATAATCTTGTTGGATAATATGTTCGTCCTCCCAAGTAGCCTCCTCTAGGCCAAAGTGCCTCCACTGCACTTTAACTTGGGGGATGACTCGCCTCTCGAGCATTATTTATCTCCACTCTAGAATATGTTTCGGTTCTACCAGGAACTCGCTGTCGGGTTCTAGCTGCAGATCACAATTGTTACCATTAGTTTAAATCGAAAAATTTAATTTTATCACAATTGTAATACATTTTTAACTTACATGTATACCCTCCCATTGTATCACATGTTTGGGGTCATGTACATAACGTTTTAGAAATGATACATGAAACACGTTATATACCAATGTATGGCTTAGTAGAGCCAGTCAGTAGGCCATTGATCCTATCCTTTCCAAAACTTCGAATGGCCCATAATATCTGGGGGCCAACTTAGCACAAGTGTTCCACCACAATGTGCTTTTCTTCGGTTTTATTCTCACATACACGTGATCACCTACTACAAATTACTAGAAATTTATTTTCTTGTCAACAAACACTTTTTTCGATCTTGAGAAGCCTTCAAATTATGCCTGATTTTCTTTAACTCTCACTCCATTTCTTCTAGCATGTCCGAATTTTATTTTCTGGACTGTTCCAGTTCAGAGGAGTTCAGCATTGTCTTTCGTACAATGCCTTAAAGGGGCTCATGTTATGGGATTCCCCATATACATTGTTGTAAGAAAACTTTACCAAATGAAGATACTCCTTCGACTTTGTTAGCTATTGCATTACATACATGTGCAACATGTCTTCCAGAATCTATTTCACCCTTTCTATTTGCCCATCCATTTGGTTATGATAAGAAGTACTAAATTGTATTTATGTCCCCAAGACACTAAATAGAATCTTTGATAATTTTGAAGTGAATTTCACATCGTGATCTGAAATCACAACTCGAGGAATACCATGAAATCTAAAAATTTCTCTCATAAAGATATCAACAATTTGTACCATCTTATAAGTAGACTGTGTTAACATTGGAAAATCGTACAGCAGAAGACGACATCAATTAATGTCGAGCGTAAGGATTTACAGGGCAGGAATACATTATTGAATCGAGAAGTATTTAAAATCTCTAGGTTTTGAGAAAATCAAATTTGAACTAGTCATAAATGCTCAAATGCATGATTTTTCCTTCGAGAAGAGCGCCTTATGCACGCCCTTTTTCCCGATAAGTGTGCATTCATAGAAATGGAAAAAAGTCACTTTCCGGGACCATGACAAGCAAAGGACAATTACTCCTTATGTGAAAGCTGCCTAAGGACAGCCACCAGCTCCTCCTTAGACATTATTGGAGCACACAAAAGAATATTTGAGCACAGAATGGAATCACACCTCTCCCTTGGGTCACCATCCATCATGTACCAAGGGAGGGAAGGAGGATTTGAAGCTCACATATATAAACCCACCAAGAGATGAACAAAGCGTGATCACAAGGTTATGCTAGCCAAAGTTTCCCATGAAATACCAACATTATGTGTGATCTGGAGCTGGAGCTAAAGAGGACTTGGCAGTTGGCCACCCAACATCTTAGTCCACCACAACAAAGAGAGAGAGAGTTAGACTACATCAGAGGTAGAACTTGAAAGATAAACATCCTTGCATTAGGACCTAGAGCCATTTCCTAGGAGCCCTTTGGCAAGTGGGTAATATTTTCTTTTATTTTGAACATTTAATAAGAAGAGGCCATTGAGCCATCATTTGCATTATTACTGTTTGGAACTCTCTATATAGCTTCTATTGTGTTTTTAGTTTTAGTTTTTTAACCAGAGCATACTTCAGCATATTATTTCATTCAAGTTTTATTATTTTGAGCTCCCCCCACATACTGCCTATTACCAATAGTTTAGAGAGTATACCACACTCTCTAAGCTCGCGTGATTTCATACACCTATGTGTCGAATCCACCACAACAGGATTGGCGACTCCACTGACATGTTTCAAGTTTATGTTTTTGTGCCATCTTTTGCAGGAGACCCTTTGTCTATGCTGGAGTGGAGCTAACAGTCCTCTGACCCATCTTCCAGTCCCTAGACTCACTGAGGTGATAAACTGAAGAAGGAAGCTCCTGATATTTACTTGCAGGATTTTTTCTCACTGTTTTTTTACACAGAGGCGCATTACACGCATTCAGGAGTGACCTGCATGTAGGAAGGGACACCTGTCAAGGATTTTTGCGCGCAAATTCCAGAGAGATTTTTTTTTCTCCATTTTTTCTGCATTTTTTTCTACTTATAAGTGTGTTGGGCAGCCCCTAATGTATCTTCCAACACCTGTGTTGATACCCCACAGCTTCTGAGAACTCATTTTTTGCTGCCTTTTGTAGGCATTTAGTTAGTTTTCATTTAAGTTGGTTTTTGCAAAAAGTGTTGACATAGTTTAATTATTGGGAAAATTAACTATTGCTTTCCAAACAATTTATGTTTTTTGCACATTCTGGTATGAACACTTAGCTTAACTAGTCCAAGTAAGTGGTTCATGACCACACATGAATAAGCTAGTGTAGAAATTGTTTAGTTTGAATTTCAATTTTTGCATTTAGGAAATTGCGGGACTAGGATTGAATCGCCAATTAGAGAAAGTAATCTCTGCTGTCTTTGCACCATTTGGTGACCCTAGACAAGCATATGAACGCTCTACATTTATGATTCACCATCTCCCTTTAGTCACTCACATATACTAACTAGGAGGTTTTGGAAGCAACCCATTATCCGCAAATCCTTTCTATTTGAGCAAGGAATAACGCCACATAGTTTAACTAGGGGACTTTTGTAAAGGATCACCAATATCCATATGTTCAAATTATGAGATTGTTCACCATACGCTCACAAAAATTCACCCACTAAGAAAACAAATCCACCTAAAAGTAACTTAAACCAACTCACAAAATTCTCCCCACAGGAGCCACAAGAGAAATTATAGATTAAGATAGGATCAAGGGGGTAGGCATCCAATAAGCTACCTTGATCACACTTCTCATTGAAACATAGAAGTTGTGTTTTTATGGAGCTTTAAAATCCACCTATCATCCCATGGAAAGGAAAACTTGAGAGCGGTAGAGACCCAATTAAGAGGGGGTTAGGCATAGGTGCAGTGCGTGTGGTATCAGTTGGGGCTACCTGACCCGGATGATACTTGGTACTGTTAGCTGACTACAAAGAAGCCCAAGAATCAAACGCTCACTTGGGATGGTGGTTCTTAGTGGCCAAAACTAGGGCATCCCTTACCCTATAGGTGACAGTGCAGGCAAGCGCCAGACCCTATACCCTTACCTTGGTTGATTCTCTTCGGTTGACTAGGGGCGTCACCAGCTCTTACGGGACGTTGTGCCATCACTCGTAGGAAATCCTCTCAAGGAATGGTTACTTTTGAGTGTGTGAGGACATATTAAGTGATCTAGGATTTTGAGTATCACGTGCAAATGAACAAAACCATTTTTTGCTTGATTGATCACATAGATTAAGTTACAGGAAAATTCATTTCATTTTCTCTTTGTTTTGTGTATGTGGCCATAAATTTGTCGTGATCACAGACTCGATGCCCTCAAACTTTTTTGAAAAACCTAACCTGGTCGACACTCAAACAGTTCCAATGAAACCTCATCGGTCCAGGCGTCTTTTGGACCCCCCCCATTATCAGGAGGGGTTCCAAGTATTTCATCGTTTAGGCAACAAGGACGAAACGTTGCCATAGTGGTTGGCTCCTCATTTCTTGGAGCAACCTTAGTTGGGAACCCTAGTCGGTCTCCCAACAACACACCACACAATAGTCCCCCCTCATCCCCTAAGGGCTAGAGGAGTGTGTCCCATACGGGAAGCCAGCTGAATTCACAATAGGGTACATCATAGACTAACCCTAGTTCTAACTAAAACTTCATGTCTTCACATGTTGCCATGGCATCAACCTCCCAGTCACCCTTCCTAGCGGCGTTAAATCTACCAGATTTGACCAAACTCACCAATGACCCCATCGCACACGACCCCAATTGGCCTCCCATGCCCACGAAGCTCCCTTCAGACATACAAACGTTTGAAGGCAAGCAAGTGGAAGACCCAGGAAATCATATAATGACCTTTCACCTGTGGTTCTCATCGAATAACATCATTGACGATACAATTCGGTTAAGGTTGTTTCAACACACTCTTACAAGAGTGGCCGCGAAATGGTACGTAGAGAAACCCCCTGCTTCACATAGAACCTTTAGCACCCTTGCTACTGCGTTCCTCACATACTTCCAGTTGCCCATTCACCATGATTTGGGAATGGAGTTACTGACTCATTTCAGACAATCCCCCTCTACCCATATTTTAGAACATCTCCATGAGTGGAGACGTCATTGCAATTTATGCAAAGCTCAACTTGATGACCGAGTCCTTTTAGATTTATTCTTGAAAACTCTCACGATGGAGATTTCAAGGGATGTGGTGAAACGTGTTAGCCCCCTATAAATTTTCGACAGGAAAATAAGGGGCTAAGATGTTTCTGAGCCTTCAAGGAATGCATTTCCCTGGAAAACACATAATCCTTGAAGCCTCCTTGTGCCTTATGTCCTCTGATAAATTCCCTTCTGCTGATTCCCATCATAAAGCCTCTCTGTTTGTGAAGAGATGCCCAAAGGCCCCCTTTTCCCTCTTATTTCATTCCCATAAGCCTTTGTTTTCTATCCCCTTTGTCTGCCCTTCTTTTTCCCCACTTGCCTTTCATTTCCCCTCAAAATCCCCTTTAAATTCTTTCCCCTACCCTTTGTAGGAAATCTTCCCCTTTGTTCCCTTATTACTTCCCTTCCTAACCTTCAGATCACTTTAAAGGGACAAATACCCACTTTCCTATCTTACTACAGGCCTTGGACCCCTCTTCCCCTCTTTTCCGACTTCCATCGCGTTATAAACCATTTTAATACAAAATATGCATTTATAGCCTTCCCCCTTGCATACCCCGCTTGTTTGTTATAAACTTTATTATAAAGTTTATATCACATTATATAACCGCCGCCTATCGCAAGTCGCGCATCGCAGTTTCGTTCGCTTGTTCATTGGATCCATCGCAAATATTTGCGATGCGACCATCGATTGATCGCATAATCGCACCGTCGCATTATCGCATTCTCACTTGTCCGTTCGAGTGATCCATCGCAAATATTTGCGATGCGATCTGATCGCGTCGCAAATCCTCCACCGTTGATTCCCGTGCGAACCCAACCGTCATCGCATTCCCAACCGTTTCCCCTTCCTCGATCGCAATCGCAAATTATAAGTATGCGATCCCCCCTTGTCCATCGCGACTGCGATTCCCCGCCTAAACCTTGGCCAACCGTTGGGTTTAAGATCCAATGGCTCGAAGCAAATCGCCACCCGCCTGCGACTGGGTTCCTCCTCATCGCATGTCACTACCTTCCCTTCGCATTCCTTTGCATTTTGTCACCATTGTTTGGTGAAAGCCTCCATTCCGTCGCCGCGCTATCATATTTTTTGCCCTCCGCTCCACCGGTCTTCCATTGCATCGATTTTCCTCACACAGTTGTGATTTTTTCTATAGAGTACAAGGGTTGAAACGCCACCATAACTGCACAGTATGGAGGCGACCACAAGTTTTCCACTGTCAGAGGCAAAGAATTTAATGAAGGGCAGGTGTCCACACCGGCAGAATGTCTTCGTCCGAAGAAGGATGAATTGCCCCTACCACTTGATTACATGCCGTGCTCCAGAGGAGATCTCCGCTCAGCACGCAGTCCAAGTAGATCCGAGCATTTGCTGCTCAAGTACGGCGGACCAGTCCGTTTTTCATTACCATTTTGTTTATTCACCAAAGGTACTACACCAGGATGCATCTGAAACATACCGGGAATTAATGAAGCCTGACGAAGACCCTCCTTTTCTCCAAAGAGTGCCAAAAATTAAGGCTCAGAGTTCCAAACAGAATGGGCTTCGGCCCTTTCCTTATTTTCTGAATTTAATGTTATATTTAGTGTTCTACCTACTTCCTCTGCTCTTTTTCAGCTATAAAAACTATGAGGAAGTTGTTGTAAAGGTTGTTGATGAGTTATCAGAGAAATGTAAGCAGTTCCTCCTGAGATAAGAACTCTTTGTATAATTGTAACGTAGGCCGAGTGAGATGTATTCAGATTAAGTGACCAAATTATTGGCTATGTTGTACCTGATTGGTGTTGATATTTAATATAATGAGCACATTCCTTTGGATCCTGATCTAAAGCTGCGGTGATGTTTTCCTATCTCTGTGTTTATTTCATTTCATTTCAATTCTTCTGGCTCGCATCAGAAATTTGGCGTAAGATTCACCCATGTTAGGTGCCTTATGTTGCTGCTCTCCCAGCCCTATATGTTTTCTACTTATATGTGTATCTGAATATTGATTTCAATGGATTTAACCAGTGTAGTGGATGTTATTGCCTGCTCTCTAATGTATGAATTAAGGAAATCCATGTTTAGATGTTCTTGTTTGGATTTGATCGAATGTGTTGAGAAGACTGGGAGGTCTAGAGCTTTGTCCCTGCCTCACTAGGATCTTTCCATTCCATTAAGCATGTCTAAGATCCCTCGTGCTGCCCCTAATTGTGTTCAAGAAGGTCTGGAGTTAAATGACCTCTGACCTGATCTATAGACAGAATTGGATGGTTCTTCTCCTTTCATCTTTAGTCCTTAATGTTTCATTCCTACTGTCATCTTTAGGATCCAAGGCTTTAGATGACTAGCCCAACTGAAAGCTTGCATGTTGAATAGCAAGTAAATCCTTTCTTGACTCCATTGCCCAGTGGACTTGGTATTCCCTAGACTATTTCTCCTCTGTCTATATCCTTTGTTGCGCGGCCTTGTCTTATGACGAACCCTTCCTTCCTGATTCTCAACAACCAAACTATAAATCAAACAAACAAACCATGTGCCTATAACTAGCCTAATATCTTAAACTTGAGCTTCAAAGCCATATGCCTTGACTATTATAGAGAGATCCCTCTCTGGACCTAGGAGGGCTAGATCTTAAGGTCCGAAAGTGGTTCTATGTTGTCTCATCTTTTGGTATTGCCAATCTTGCCAAAACATGGGAACCCCAACATAATGGTGACTCCACTGGGGAGATTCTAAGCATTTTTCATTCCATATCACAAGGACCTTAGAAACCCTTCAATCTCTGGTTAGATTGGCTTTCAATTGTTGATGGTGGACAGCATCCTGCTTCAAACATTCATATACATCCACCTGGTGACTCCACATTCCCTATGATCCAAAGACCAAATGACTCCACTGGTAGAAGACTCTGAACTGGTTGAGAAGAAGCAGTAGCCTTCTTTGCATAAATATAGATCCAAACATGGATAGAGATACAAAGTATGATGCTTTGTATGATAAATTATGTGAAATAACCGAAATGTTTGGTAAAGTGCTGGAAACGCATATGGCTAATATGAATGCAAATGATGATTATTCAGAACAACCTATGCCTTCTCCAGAACAAGAACAAACTCAAGACCTAGACAATGAGCAGGACATGTATGATACTCAAGAATCTGTAGAAGATGAGGAGGAAGGTAATCAGGAATTGCCTGATTGCTTACCTATGCCTTGTGTTACGCTGATCAAAGAATATCAGGACCTTTTAGCAAAGGCTGATAGGAAAATCTGCCTTGAAGAAACACAAGACCACATAAAAGAGGCAGCGCCTGATGTGGAAGAAGAGGCTCAAAGAAACATCCAGCCTCCAAATCAGCTTACACAAGAGAAAGAAGACTGCTATTTTTCTGTCCGTAATGAGAGGGAAGCTCCTCTTTTGATAGAAGAGGAGATTGATCAAATATTAAACCAGCAGTCCACCCCAGAAGTCTTCTATAGGACACACTCCCTTGCTCACTCATCTTATGAGTTTGATGATTCAGTTTCAGAAAACTCCTCTGTGGATCGGAATGAAGAAAGACCTGCTGAAAGTCCGATAGGTTTGAAGGGTGATATTACTTACAGTTATGATTTTCCTTTTCATGATCTATTTGAGGGTGAGTGCTTTCAAAGAGAAGCCGAGCTTGCAGGACCATCATCCTTAGATTCATGGGAAGAAAACCAGAGCCAGCAATTTCAGAGAGGTAATGAAACCATCAGCCTATCTATGACACTGATGAGGAGAGCTGCGACAATATATCAGCAGATGAAGATTCTTGGAATCTTCATTCTGCTCTACCATAGATCATCAGTAAGGTCGGAAACCAGCAGTCTTTCCTTTCAGAAGATGAGGACGAAAGCAAAGAAGAGGTTTTTGAGCAGGTTGAAAGAAAAGAGCCTTCTCTTAAAAAAGAGGAAGTAAAAGGGTACACCCCTGCTCAAGAATACATGAATCTTTTCATAGAGCTCAGCACACTGGATCAGAATGTGTTAGAGCTCTAGGGGGACACAGATGCAGTCTATGATAAGTCCTCTAGTTCAGAAAATGAAGAAGATGAAGGAGATTCTCTTTATCAGGAGAGTCTCATTCTTGATCCAGTGGAAGAAGAAGAGATCCTGGTTGAAGCCTGTCTGCCAGATACTCATAGCCAGGTATCTTTTCATGATCCTTATGCACATTTCCTGTATATATTTGAAGAAGGATCAAAGGTATTCTTGAGCAGCATGTTGCAAACAGAAAGAAAAATTTTCAAAGCTGCTATTATTGAACAAAAAGAGTGGGAGCTGCCCTGCCTATCCAGCATGCTCAAGGAGTTGAGCAAGAAGGACCAGCCATGGGATCACTTGATGGACTGGTTACATTGGAAGACAGTGTTTGTAAGCTAGTCTTGTAAATATGTCAAGTTAGAATAGGGTAGGTAGGAAAAGCTCAATAAAGCTCATTCTATGAGCAGGTAGTCAGTTGTTTCATTTTCTGTCTTATAATGTAGAGGAGAAACCTGCTAGACAGTCTGATCCTAGCAGGTGGTAGTGTAGGTAGCGAAACGCTATGGGACCAACTGTTTAATCTGGTCTCATGGAGCAATAAGGGTAGATTTAGAATAGGTTTATTTTCTGTTTGTAAAATAAAATGATGTAAAGGGTCTACTAGCTCAAATGCACCCTAAAGAAGAAAAATGCTAGGATTGTAGTGCGGGTAGGAAGTTTGATTGGGGAAAATGTTTCTGCTGATGTAACATATTCACATTGTGGCAGCTGATCAGAGAAAGAGATGTGCCAAGCAACCGGCAGCTGGCCTACACCAAAGATTTATTTTCTGAATTCTTGACTCCTTCAAGAAGAAGCCATCCCCATGTGGAGCCACTGTTAGCCCCCTATAAATTTTCGATAAGCAAATAAGGGGCTAAGATGTTTCTGAGCCTTCAAGGAATGCATTTCCCCGGAAAACACATCATCCTTGAAGCCTCCTTGTGCCTTATGTCCTCTGATAAATTCCCTTCTGCTGATTCCCATCATAAAGCCTCTCCGTTTGTGAAGAGATGCCCAAAGGCCCCCTTTTCCCTCTTATTTCATTCCCCTAAGCCTTTGTTTTCTATCCCCTTTGTCTCCCCTTCTTTTTCCCCACTTGCCTTTCATTTCCCCTCAAAATCCCCTTTAAATTCTTTCCCCTACCCTTTGTAGGCCATCTTCGCCTTTGTTCCCTTATTACTTCCCTTCCTAACCTTCAGATCACTTTAAAGGGACAAATACCCACTTTCCTATCTTATACAGGCCTTGGACCCCTCTTCCCCTCTTTTCCGACTTCCATCGCGTTATAAACCATTTTAATACAAAATATGCTTTTATAGCCTTCCCCCTTGCATACCCCGCTTGTTTGTTATAAACTTTATTATAAAGTTTATATCACATTATATAACTGCTGCTTATCGCAAGTCGCGCATCGCAGTTTCGTTCGCTTGTTCATTGGATCCATCGCAAATATTTGCGATGTGATGGGATCACATCGCAAATATTTGCGATGCGACCATCGCTTGATCGCATAATCGCACCATCGCATTATCGCATTCTCACTTGTCTGTTCGAGTGATCCATCGCAAATATTTGCGATGCGATCCGATCGCGTCGCAAATCCTCCACCGTTGATTCCTGTGTGAACCCAACCGTCATCGCATTCCCAACCGTTTCCCCTTCCTTGATCGCAATCGCAAATTATAAGTATGCGATCCCCCCTCGTCCATCGCGACTGCAATTCCCCGCCTAAACCTTGGCCAACCGTTGGGTTTAAGATCCAACGGCTCGAAGCAAATCGCCACCCGCATGCGGCTGGGTTCCTCCTCATCGCATGTCACTGCCTTCCCTTCGCATTCCTTTGCATTTTGTCACCATTGTTTGGTGAAAGCCTCCATTCCGTCGCCGCGGTACCATATTTTTCGCCCTCCGCTCCACCGGTCTTCCATTGCATCGATTTTCCTCACAGTTGTGATTTTTTCTATAGAGTACAAGGGTTGAAACGCCACCATAACTGCACAATATGGAGGCGACCGCAAGTTTTCCACTGTCAGAGGCAAAGAATTTAATGAAGGGTAGGTGTCCACACCGGCAGAATGTCTTCGTCCGAAGAAGGATGAATTGCCCCTACCACTTGATTACATGTCGTGCTCCAGAGGAGATCTCCGCTCAGCACGCAGTCCAAGGAGATCCGAGCATTTGCTACTCAAGTACGGCGGACCAGTCCATTTTTCATTACCATTTTGTTTATTCACCAAAGGTACTACACTAGGATGCATCTGAAACATACCAGGAATTAATGAAGCCTGACGAAGACCCTCCTTTTCTCCAAAGAGTGCCAAAAATTAAGGCTCAGAGTTCCAAACAGAATGGGCTTCGGTCCTTTCCTTCTTTTCTGAATTTAATGTTATATTTAGTGTTCTGCCTACTTCCTCTGCTCTTTTTCAGCTATAAAAACTATGAGGAAGTTGTTGTAAAGGTGGTTGATGAGTTATCAGAGAAATGTAAGCAGTTCCTCCTGAAATAAGAACTCTGTGTATAATTGTAACGTAGGCCGAGTGAGATGTATTCAGATTAAGTGACCAAATTATTGGCTATGTTGTACCTGATTGGTGTTGATAATTAATATAATGAGCAAATTCCTTTGGATCCTGATCTAAAGTTGCGGTGATGTTTTCCTATCTCTGTGTTTATTTCATTTCATTTCAGTTCTTCTGGCTCGCATCAGAAATTTGGCATAAGATTCACCCATGTTAGGTGCCTTATGTTGCTGCTCTCCCAGCCCTATATGTTTTCTACTTATATGTGTATCTGAATATTTATTTCAATGGATTTAACCAGTGTAGTGGATCTTATTGCATGCTCTCTGATGTATGAATTAAGGAAATCCATGTTTAGATGTTCTTGTTGGGATTTGATCGAATGTGTTGAGAACACTGGGAGGTCTAGAGCTTTGTCCCTACCTCACTAGGATCTTTCCATTCCATTAAGCCTTTCTAAGATCCCTCGTGATGCCCCTGATTGTGTCCAAGCAGGTCTGGAGTTAAATGACCTCCGACCTGATCTATAGACATAATTAGATGGTTCTCCTTCTTTCATCTTTATCACTTTAGGATCCAAGGCTTTAGATGACTAGCCCAACTGAAAGCTTGCATGTTGAATAGCAAGTAAATACTTTCTTGACTCCATTGCCCAATGGACTTGGTATTCCCTGGACTATTTCTCCTCTGTCTATATCCTTTGTTGCGCGGCCTTGTCTCATGATGAACCCTTCCTTCCTAATTCTCAACAACCAAACTCTAAATCAAAAAAACAAACCCTGTGCCTATAACTAGCCTAATATCTTAAAATTGAGCTTCAAATCCATATGCCTTGACTATTATAGAGAGATCCCTCTCTGGACCTAGGAGGGCTAGATCCTAAGGTCCGAAGTGGTTCTATGTTGTCTCATCTTTTGGTATTGCCAATCTTGCCAAAGCATGGGAACCCCAACAAAACGTAACCCCACATCCAAAGAGGACGTAAACAGTAAAGCCCAACAGCTTGAACTGATCTACATGCAATCAGGATACATATACAATATCATGCCCAATGCCCTGCACCTGCAATCTTATCAAGAAATTCTTGGCATGGCGAACTCTGTAGACGAACTTATCAAGTAAATGACCCAAGGGTAGCTAGGCAGCAACAATCAGAATCCTGGTTACGCACATGGGTCTACCGAGAACATGTCTCAACCCGGATTTCAAAGTCATCATATGCAACAACAAAATTTGACTAATAGGGTTCCAATGTATCACCAAGGAGGACATTATCCTCCAGCTAAGGGGACCCAGCACACAGGAATAAAAACTGACAGAAGAAATCCCCCCCAACGGCCAGGTGCAAACATGGGACAACAATATGCTCAGTCCCAAGCACATAACCCACCTATGCAAAACAATGCACAGGTGAAATTTGTGTAGCCGTCCAAAAATCAACCACACCAGTATGATCATGAGAACTAACCTCCTACCATGGTTAAAAGAAAGGTAAAAAAAAGGGCCAAAGGGAACCCTGGACAGGGGGGTAGCAACCAACAGTGCTCAACGTGATCCTAGGCTGGAGGTAACTCCAACCAGAATCAGAACCAGGAGCCACATTGTTAGTCATCAATAAATTTTTGCTTTGGTGATGACTAAATGATTACCCCAAGATTTCTAGAAACAAATTTTATAGAACATCATGATTTCTAGAAATATCACTTCCTTCATTATCCTCAAGGTATAATTTTCACTATTTTGTTATCCTATCTAGTCATAACTAGCCCACTGCTCCCGAAAGACACATCAGGTGCTCAAGCCATTCATTTTTAAACTTTACTTGTCTCCTTCGCTCAAAACCTCTATTTTTTCTTACCTACACAATTCCCCACCACCACCTAAACCTGCCAAATAGAGCATCTTTGTTGTGCCTCCTTTAGCAACTCTAAAAAATCGGGTGTCTCTGCAGAGCCTTTAGATAGTCAAGCATGTGTGTTGCACCTTAGGCCCACAAATACAAAAAGCTTGGAATGGATCTTTTCTTACACTTGTAAACCCTAAGTATAGATCCCAACCCAAAAAGCAAGTCCAAGAAGGCCTCCACTAGATCACCTAGGGTTTCACAAAGTCATAGGATGGATTTGGTGCCCTACAGATTCTGCTTATTATTTTATATAAATGGAATACATTTGAAAGAATGGGGACAAGTCACTGGTCCTAGATACAACAAAGAGATTATTCAAGGAACTTTTTATGCCTAAAGACATGAATCTTGCAAGGAGATAGTTGCTCTATGCTCACATCTTTGCAAGAGCGGTCAAAAGGACATCGGGTTAGCAAAAAGGCAAGGTAATGGAATAAAAATTCTCCTTCATATGCATCAGAGGGGATGTCAAAGGGACCTCCAAAAGCAGCCTCTTCTTTCAACACCTAAACATACAAAGGATAAAATATCACCTCCTAACCTTTCTGCAAAAATGCCTTCAAGAGTAATCTGAAGCAGTGATAGATAAAAAAGGGGAAGTACTTGTGAAAGAGTTCATAAAGCCATTTTTGATAAGAGACACAGTAAACTTAAGACAAACACAAACACCATGAGTTTATGGTAAATTAGTAAAAATACTGATCATTAAAGGACCTGTGTTCCAGGAGAAAAGGTGTGTTTTTATTAGTCATAAAACAATGGTGACAAACAAGAAAATCACCACAAACATGACAAAGGCAGAAGTCACCTCCCAAAGGTTACTTTCGAGGATAGCATTAGGTCATCTAAACTGAAGGAAAGGGATAAAGAGTATCAGTATGCAGAGTCTCATCTCACCAAAGAGTAAAAAATAGAGCTTTTACCTTAGAATCAAAAAGGGACATAATTCATTAAGAGAAATGGCTTAATAAGCATTTTTCCCGTGATTTATACCCCAGCTGAAGACCCCAACAAGGGCATTGTTGTCAAGGGATTGTGCTGCAAAAAGATGATAAAAGTGTAAGTAAACATTTTGCAAAAACAGTGCCAAAAAGTCTTCCACATAGTGAAATATCAGTAAAAAGACACATGCAAGAATAGAGGGAAACATGAACTTTACAAAGGTGGGTTTTCCCTTTTAATTGATTTTCAAAAAAGCTATAAAGGGCCCCTTCTAATTTTCCCCCCACACCATTTGCCACTGTTGGAACAGGGTCTCCTACGAGCTGTGAAACTGGTCCAATTTTGAATACTTTTGATTAGATTTAGTCTAGCGCAGGGTTTTTGGGGTGGGTAAAAGCCCCAAAAGCATTGTAATGGGTAAAAGGGTAAACTAGGGGTCCGAAAACAATGGGTTGCAGACCATAGGAAAGTATAGGCTAGATTATTATAAATAGAGGAACATTTTGTATTGTAAGAAGGTAGAAAATGAAGAGCTATTGATGCGACTTTTGGTTTAAATTGTCTTTTTGGGTTTTTGGGGAACAGACTCCTGCTGGCTGTGTGTGTGGAGATCAAGAGTCTAGCTGTGTGCAGACCCTGCTGCTGTGTGCGCAGGCTGGGAAGGGATTGTAAGAAGGAATTAATGAATTAATGAATAAGAAATGTTGCTATAGAATTGAATGTGAGAGTACTTGGTGTGTGAATCATTGATATTTACTCCATTATAGGCTCTTTGTGTTGAAGCTGCAAAATATCTATGTAGTGTGATTTTTGTATCTAGAACTTCTCTATTCTGTTTATACAATATTGTGCTACTATTATGAAGTATATATATCTAGCGCACACGGATGCAAATAGAGACCTACCTGGCCCTGTGCAGAACAAGGAAGTCCGAGTATCACAGGGCCAAGTGTAGCTCTGCTTGCCTTACCCATCCTTTCTTAGGGTGCGGAAACCTGGTTCCAACACCCACCCATCATACTTCGGGTGAGACTTTGACCTGCGCAAGCAGGTCATTGCTGAAAGGTCCAGTAGTAAGGGGTTTGTTGGAAAACCTTGAACTCTGAACCTGGGTCAAGAACCCTCAAGCCAACAAATGGTTCCGTTGCCGGGACCTGGAGCATTTTGAGAAAGGGACTGGGTAATGACAAGAGAGTATTGGAAGCTTGAAAGGAAGGAAACTGGGGATTAGTTTGAAGAGCAGATCTAGGAGTTCCCAATAAAGGAAAATCGTAGCGAGAAGTTAATGGTGGAAAGGTTGAAAAATAGGTACATTCTTACCAAAATCTATGAAATATTATTTGTGAAATTTGCGATCGAACTTTAGGAGTGGCTGGCCAGACTCTTAGAGTTCCAGAAGTGCTGGAAGGACCAACAGGTCACCCAGTGGACCCTGGAACTGGTCCAGCAGCTAGAGAGGACAAATAATACTATCACGCATGCGGTATATCACTGGGTGGACAGTGTACTAGGAGAATTTGTGACACAATTTACCATTGATCAGTTTGTCTCATACTCTGAGGCCGAATGACGATTCTTTAAAGGGTTCTGGGGAAAATTTCTGAGGACATTACCATTGCTGATTAAGATATTACTGTGTGGAAAGAGAATTCTTTGTAGTTATACTAACTAAATAACCTCAAATCTAGACGAAAGTGGGACGCGCAGTGGTAAATACTATCGAACCAACCTTGATGGGGGGAGATCCACCGACAACCTGTTGCAAGAACTGGCTGCGCAAGATCCCCTGGCTACACTGTCGCCCAAACAACACAAAGGTAAGAACTCACCCATGCCACCACCCACACTGGAAAGCGATATGGTTGGGCACTTGAGACAACCTAACTTCAAGGGGGTAGGGGATGAGGATATGGACTGATTTTGGTTTTTTTCCGACTCCTTTTGGACTGCGCAAAATGTGGGAAATGATACGGTGAAGAGGGTGCAGTTGTCCCTGGCGTTCGAGGACAGAGCACTGGACTAGTATATGTGGTACATTGCTTAGAAAGGGAGTGCATATATCTAATATATCAAATATGCTCGGAAGCAATAGCTCAAAAAGCCAAAATCTTACTCTCAGTTGGTAGTGAAAGTGAAGGATTTCAAACAAGGTGTGTCTGAATTAATGTGGGAGGTTGATCAGTGATTGAAAAGGGAAATCAGGGAGGGAGGATTCAAGTATGATGATAGAAAACATACGGAATGGTTCATCACCATGATGTTACCTCACCTATGCAAGCATATGAGTTACCAAACCTTTGAATCGCAGGAAAAAGCTGTGGAAGTCGCTATGAAACTATAAGCTGCACCCAGAGAGGATACTTTGGTAGGGGTACAAAAAATTCAAGAGTAGCTTAGAGCTATGCATATGGAAATTCAAAACCTATGAAAGGAGTGAGGAAAGGACACCCATGAAGATCTTTGGTGCATACGATGTTGGGTATCTGGTCATACGAAGGATTAATGCCCCCTATTGCCAGATTAGATGCAAGTGGGAGGACCTAGTCCGGTACACCCGGGAACAAGTGAGGAACCCATCCTATCATGACCAGCCTTGAGTAGACCTACGCTGTGGTGTGATGGCTACCGTGTAGCAGGACTGCATGATATAAACCATTGCCCTCGGCTAGTTGCGTATGTCCTAGAATTGAAGCAAAAATGGTGCAGATTATGTCAGTCGGTGGAACACGATGAATAGAACTGTCGCACTTATGACCTAATGATAGATCGTGGAAACTTGTATAGGGTGAAATTAGACCCTACGTTGCCAAGAACTTTCGTGAACTTCAGAGGCTCCCCAGCCAGGGGCAAAGGAGGTTGGGGAGGAAGCGTTGGACGAGGACGTGGGCAGCGTATCTGTTATAACTGCGGAGAGGTAGGACACTTTGCCATAGAATGCCCAAATCCCACCAGGCTTTCATGCAATTATTTTAGGCAGCTGGACCATGTGGTTGAGCATTTCCCAATCCTAATAGCCAAAATGCAGGACAAACAGCCCACCCCTATGTAGAACGTGCAAAGAGTTGAAACCAAGCTAAGGAATGTAGACCCAAGTGTCAAAGTCATAACACGTAGTGAGATGGTCACAGAAGGAACCAATGAAGCACCTGCCAAGGATCCTACGACTGCTTAGGGAGGATCTAACTTCAGCAAGGGACAAGAAATGATAGCAGCTACTGCGCAGATGCCGACACACCTCAAGATAGAGGAAGCGGTTGAACCCTTTCTGTAGGCATGTCTGAAGCTGCTACGTAACCCACAAGCTGTAGAGAACCTTCAAGAATTAATGCATAGCTGCGCAGCTCATCTTGAGCGGACTCCCAGGACCAAGGACGTACAAAAGATATACAGCTATAAAAAATGCACTGGAAGAGAAACGCGATTGACTGCGCAGATTGGCGACTATGTGATGGATCAAGTTATTCTCTATCTTGGATCAGATGCGAAAGTATTACCAAAGCGAACATGGCAATCAATGGGAGAGCCTATATTGGAGTGGTCCACCATCCAGTTGCACATGGCGAATCAACAGAAGATCATCCCTCTGGGGAGGCTGCTGAAGGTCATGGTAGATATCGCAGGGGTAAAAGTCATAGCTGACTTTGAGGTCATAGAAATTGTGGAGGATGAAGATCCTTATCCTACAATCCTAGGACTATATTGGGCTATAGATATGGGGGGTGTCATCAATCTCAAGAAGAGGCGCATGGTGTTTTAAAATTACGGTACGCGCATAATATTTCCGCTGGATCCCGCGGAAGGTGCGCGGTATACAAAGCCAGCACATGATGAGGAAGCAATAGATCACATTAACAAATTGACTATGCAGGATGAACATTGGATTAACCCTATGGAAGAAGGGGCACTCTTCTCCGAAAAAGACAACAAATTATTTTCCGACTCTGATGAGGAACTAGAGAATTGGCAAGGCTGGCTGCACGAGGTTTCGGCACTATGATGTCTTTGGGTCACGAGGAACCTCCACTGCATCTCTACCAAGGTAAGAGACCTACCCTACCTTGAGGACGCGGTTGGAATTGAGGAATTTTTATGTGCATTCAAAGCTAAATTTCCCAGGGAACGCAAGCTAGAGGCACTTCCATTAGCCCTGCATGGAGCACCTACATGTTGGTGGGATATGCATGGGCCGGTATTCCGCATGTGAGCAGAGTGTCGAAGTGGGATGATCCTGTGCTTAGGAACCCCAGATGATAGATGGAACTTGAGTATAGAGGGCCCATGCAGATACTTGCTGATATGGAAAACATAAGGGTGTGATATGACCTTGCATGAACAAGCTTACCGAGTTACCCATAACCTAGACTTATGTTTTACTATGGCACTGCACCAGCCCACGCACAATTGGGAGAATTTGTGAACCTTTCAGGTAAAAAATGGCACAAGAACACTTTACGTAGCCCTGTCACACATAGACACCCTGACCGTAGGAAAAGCATGTCTGTCAAAGGGTTTGGTGGCCAAATTAATGGAACGGTACCTAAACCATGTTACAAAACACCTGGCGTCAACTTTAATTCGAGGTACGCAAACAACACGCAGGAATCCTCCAGTGTCTCATGATCCATGGTAGAGCCCTTAGGTATGAGTAACGACCATCAAACCACTACAGTTTGGTTGGAAGGGAGCCTTACCATTATGCAAGAGGGGTGGCTGGTCATCAATGCAGCAATTTATGGTAATTTTGTTCCGGACGATCGATGGTAAGCTTCATGTAAGGGTTACTTGCCATTTGATAGCACTGGATAGTATAAGGACAATAGGATCACTTCAAGACAGGCCCCATATTGCCTCTGTGCCCTACCTCTTCTATTCTCCTACTGGATTACTGGGATCGTTGACGTTTTCTGGGAAGCTCGTCCATTTATTTCTATGGTGGAAACTAACCCACCAAATGCTGTAGCTCCTATGAATCTGACACCTACATACATCATGTTGTGAGTGTCTGGGAATGTCGAAGTTCCTCAGATAATTAGCCACTAGCTCCCTACAAGGGGAATTGACATTGCACCCTGGGCAAAGAGGCCCTACAGCTTCGCAACAGGAATTCCTGACCTTCACAACCTGAGAACAATTGAAGGGCCCAGCTGGATGGCCTCGGATGATACCATGACAGAGGATATGCAATTTCACAAGTTCGCCACCAACACTATCGCAGTCAAGTCACAGCTAGTCCTACGCAAGGATGGACCAAAGTGATATAGGGATATGCTGCGACTTATCTGCAGTCCTGGATTACTGACCTATGAAAGTAGTATCTATTTGCTCCTACGCACTGTCATAGCTAACAACCATGACCCAACAGCTACGGACCTACAAATATATTTGGAACAGCTATACCAAGAGGCATTATGAATTTTATACACCATTTTGTTGCAAGATATCTGTAGTCGTGCCCGGACTACACAACGACAACGCGAAAAAAACCCAGAAGTTCGAGCACAACGAGTTGCATTAATCATGGAAGCAACGAATATGACTAAGGAATAGCTTACTCAGGGCATTCAGTTGGCTGAGGCAGATATGTAGCTCTAGACAGCGGTCCAGTTCCACCCCATGCTTGAACATGTCCGGGAAGAGTTACGACAAACGGAGGTTGCTTTTGATCAGATAAAAGCTACCTTGCCCTCCCGCATCTCTGCGTAGCGCCTAGCCTCTATGGACATAATTGTGAACCTCTGCCATGCCAAGCACGTTGTCAGGAAATGGTTGAAACCATGGGGTGATACTGCCCTTCATATCTCCTGGGATGCTCACATCACCATCGTGCACCTCCACCAGATACTAGAGCAGGTTACCATGGCTCCGAACGACCCTGCCTCCCTGCAGCTTTTCAGTATCACGCAAGGGGCCACTGCCCAAGGTCTGGAAGTGCTCCCTCCGTTCATAATCACTCTCGATACCTTACGTGTGTAGATCGAGGCCACACCACCACAGTGACTCGAGACGAGTCATAAGATTGTGTTGGGGGACTGTTGGAATAGGGTCTACTACGAGCTGCAAAACTGGTCCAATTTTGAATAATTTTGATTAGATTTAGTCTAGCGTAGGGGTTTGGGGTGGGTCAAAGCCCCGAAAGCATTGTAATGGGTAAAAGGGTAAACCAAGGGTCTGAAAACCATGGGTTACTGACCATAGGAAAGTATAGGCTAGATTATTATAAATAGAGGAAGATTTTGTATTGTAAGAAGGTAGAAGATGAAGTGCTATTGATGTGAATTGTTCTTTAAGTTATTTGTTTGGGTTTTTGGGGAACGGGCTCCTGTTGGCTATGTGCGCAGAGATCTAGAGTCCAGCTATGTGCGGACCCTGCTACTGTGTGGGCAGGCTAGGAAGGGATTGTAAGAAGGAATTGATGAATTAATGAATAATGAAGGTTGCCAGAGAATTTAATCTGTGAGTACTTGTTGTGTGAATCATTGATATTTACTTCATTATATGCTTCCTGTGTTTAAGATGAAAAATATATATGTAGTGTGCTTTTTGTATCTGGATCTACTCTGTTCGGTTTATACAATACTGTACTACTATTATGAAAGTATATAATTATAGATCTAGCGCACGTGGATGCAAATAGAGACCTACCTGGCCCTGCACAAAACAAGGCAGTCTAGGTATCACAGGGCCAAGCGCAACTCTGCTTTCCTTACCCATCCTTTCTCAGGGTGTAGAAGCCTGGTTCCAGCACCCACCCATACTACTTCGGGTGAGACTTTGACCTGCGCAAGAAGGTCATTACCGAAAGGGCTAGTAGTATAGGGGTTTGTTGGAAAACCTTGAACTCCAAACCTAGTTCAGGACCCCTCAAGCCAATAGCCACTTTGCAAGGAAAGGAAACCATTAGAGGAGATTTGGAATGTTTTTTTTGGAAAACCATGAAAATTGACTAACACTACATGCAGAGGCTGGCGCTACACCCCTAGCCTCTGGCACTACACACAGAGGCGAGCCAGGTAGTGTAAAATTTCATTTCGCTACATGCTCGTAGCACGGCGCTATGCACCTGTGTTGGCACTACGCACAGGCCCAGAAAATACAACAGGTGCCCATGAGACTAGCCATTTCGTCCAGCGCTATGCTCCGATATACCAACCGGCCGCTGCACTCATGGCAGCATTCTGCAGATCTTGCCAAACACCCTCAAAATAAAATTTTCATCCTCTAAACTTCTGCAAGCTAAATACAAGGTTAGCAAAACTCTTTTTCCTCCTCCCAAGAAGAGGTTATCCATAGTCAAAATTTGACCAAACCTAGACTATGCAAAAATCACTTTTTTTCAGCTAAGATTGTAAGAAAAATTGGTTTTGAGTACAAAGAGAGGATTGAGTAACTATAAGGCAGACCTCCACCACCAAGAACAAGTTTTGAAAGTTCTCTTCACCTTAGCTTTCCTTTTTGCAAAGAGTTGACCTACACCACTTATTTTACTCCAAAAACCCTCAAGAAAAGCCCAAGGTTTCTTCTTCTTTTTTGGACCAGCCATCATGTCAGAGGGAGACAGTCACACTAGTGGTGATGAGAGTCAAATTCCCACCAAGCCAAAACATCATGGAGGAAAAGCTAAAATATTTGAGCCCCTAGAAACCACTCCAATCACTTCCTCTCCTATGATCCTTTCATGTTTCCAAGATGTAGGGTGCTACAATTTTTGTGAGAAGGTCAAGCAAGTCAACATTCAACCAGAATTGACTACATTATTTTCCTGTAGCCTACAAAAATGCCAAGTTAATCTAGCAAGGGTCCAATTTGAGATTTCATCTGAAATCATTTCCAAGGAAACAGGTAAACTAGACATTGGTGAGTTTTTGTTCAAACAGAGGAAGTTGGATTTGGGTTATTATGGGCCTTATTTGAAACCCACCTATTAGCAAAATTGTAAGGCTATTTTCCCTTTTTCACATTTTCTAGAGAGGTATGCAGCATTAATGAGGCAGATTATCAGTTTTTTCACATGTGAGGGAAGATACTCCCAGCTCTACTCATATCATATCAGGTTGCTAATGCATTTTACCAAAGTCAAGATGATGAACCTACGTTATCACCGTTTCCAGAGTATTGATAAAATGGCCTCCGCTGTCAAGAGGAAAAGCTATGACCACCAAACGCCTAGGCTCTTTCATCACTCTCTGATCAAGATGATTGTCCTATACCAACTAGAGAGACAAGGTATATATTTGGAGACCTTCATCTCACATGATGTGTCTGTAGACCCCTAGGCCTTCATCCAGCAGAACTTGCCTTCCACTTCACAACCATCTACCTCCACACATCCATCATCTCCCCATGTGCCTTCTCCACAAATAATTTCACCTATTACCTCCTCCCCTAAATTACCATGTGAAGGGGCTAATAGTAGCCCTAGTGAAGAACAAATAGGGGGAAACAGTTAGGAGGAATATGAGACTGATAATGATGCACAAGGAGAGAGAAATGAAAAATAAGAAGATGATGAAAATGAAGAATATGATGAAAATGAAGAAAATGATGAAGAGGAGGGAAGTAGCCATGAAGAAAGCAGTGGTGGCCATGAAGAAAGTAGCCATGATCATGAAGAAAGTAGTGATGATCATGAGGAAAGCATTGAAAAGGAAGATGATGTAGATGAAGAAGAAAATGAAGGAGAGGAAGGTGGCCAAGAAGAAAGCAGTAATGGCCAACAGCAACAAGATAATGAAGGAGAAAACACAGATGAAACTAGTAATGGTAGCCACAAAGATAACCTCACTAAAACAAACCACAAGGATGAAAGTAGTGAACATGATGATGAGGAAGAGGAAAACAGTGAATAAGAATACAGTAAAGAGGGAGAACAACCAGATGAGGAAGACAGCTATCTAAGTGCCCAAGACAGTCAAAGAAAGACTCATGACAATCATGATAGCTGTCATGACTATCTTGACAAAAATTAGTCCGTAGAAGACAAAGAGAATCAGAGTGAGGAAGGTACAGAAAATGTAGCGCAGACTAAAGGAAAAAATGATGGAAAATTTTCCTTTGAGACTCCCATTATTTCCCCTTTCGCATGCACTTATCACAGATGGAAAAGGGATGTGTTTGCCGCCTGTAAAAAGCAAAGGGCCATCTCCTCACAAAATACCAAAGCATTGGAGAAAGGCAAAGAAAAAAAGAAGAATCTTGAGCAAAAGACACTAGTTAGGAGGAGAAAAAGGATCAAAAAGGCTTCTCAAAGGCCTCTCTTTGTTGATCTAGACAATGATAATGAGGACCAAGGAATGAGTAAAAAATTGCTCCTCTTAGAAAAGGATGCCCAGCTTCAAGAATGGGAAAATGACTTTTAAAGGGCACAAAGGGTCATCTACTATTATAAATAGGAGCACAAACATTTCAAAGAGGTGAAGAGGGGCCTTGCCTTGTAGAAAAAAAATGGTCAAACACTATGCAAGGAAGAGCATGCTTGCTAATGCCAAATTGAAGCAAGCCCTCCTAGAGATAGAAGAGATAAAAAGGCCCAAATTGCATGACAGAATCAAGATCTTGGTTGATGCTTCTCATCAGGTGTCTAAAAACCCTTGATGAGTCTACACACCAATTTTGAAGAAAATCAAGAATTTTTTTTTTTTTTTCAAATTTTGGCCCCTAGGAGCACAACACCCTAGGTGCTACGCTCTTTTTTCGCGGCATCCTTAGCTGCTAAAGTTACATTTTTGGGTTTTTCATGTCACTAGCAGTCTACCGACAACATTGCAGGTCAATTAGAGCATTTTTTTCCCCTCAAAAGGTCAAAACAATACCTCAAAATGACCTTTCTGCCTCCTTTTTAGGCCTGGCACTGCGCGTTGAGCAGTCATGGGAGATTGGATTTTTGAGCAGGTAAATGGAATCCATTCAGCACAACTCAAGGATATCTCGAAAATAGACTCTTAAATATTTCCAACGTGCCATCATGAGGCCAAATACGATGCCGAGAATGGGACCAAAAGTCAGCTGCAACAGACCCCATTTTCTGCTGATATGGAGCTACGCACAGAGAGAGCTTTTGGCCAAAAATTCAACAAAAGACACTCATTAATGGAAAATTGGTTTATTATTATTTTCTTGGGAAAATTAATCCTGATTTTATTTGGGAGTTATGTTTTGGTATTTTTCATTTATTATCTTATCTATTATGTGTCTTGGGCCTTGCAAGGTCATTAAGCACATTTATGAGATTTATGGCTAAATTAGGGTTTCCACCTCCTCATTTTCTCCATAAATATAGCATGAGGGTTTTATGTATTTTTTTGGATTTTTATGACTTATGCTGAAGCAAATACATAGTCTCTTGGAGTTTTTTATGGAAATTTGATGTCTTGGAGCTCATGCATGCCCTGGTTTGCTTGTTGATGGAGAGAGACTATTTGTAGGATCCATAAGCTTGGTTGATGGTGAAGTGTTTCTTATGTTTATGTTTTCTAGTTTTCCATTATGTTTTCCATCTTCCTATGTTGCAATAGGACAAAAAATTTAGATTAAGAAATGTTTCCTGATGGCAGCTTACTTCTATTTGTCCTTCACTGCTTTAATGTTTTCTTCTGTTGAGATATGTTAGGGAATCCATCCCTTGCTCCCTAAGAAGTTCTTGGCTTTTCCATTTCTTGAATGGTTTAGATTAGTTAGTATCAAGTATTATTTACGGCTATTCCTGGATATTTTTGCTACTGAAATACTTTGTTTTGGAATCAACTCTTTAAAGTAGCTTTGCCTAGGTTTGTCAAAGAAGTATATTTGAATCATGCTCTTTTCCTTTACTAGCTAAATTTGTTTCAAAGAACCTTCACGGTTGTAACTTTTGATGTTTAGAGTTTTCTCTCCTTCTATGGTTATAGTTATTTGTCCATCTTAAATTTTTTCTGCTCTTGATAATGAAATCTATGTAAGTTAAATAATTTTCTTGCCTTTCTATAATTTCCTTTGAATGTTTGTCTTGGATAATCATCTTTGTTTAGTTTGAAATAAAATGGATTAGGTTTCACTTATGCCTTTGATTCTCTTTACATGCTTATGACTTTTCTTACTCCCTTAGTTTAAAAATTTATAAAGGATTCCGTTATGCCCTTCACTAGCTTTTATTCTCAAGCTTAATGTTCATCTCATCATCCACCACAACCTCAAATACCTACCAACCAAGTTAAAATTTCCCTGCAAATGATCTTGAAACCATTGATGAACTTACCATGAACTTGTTAGAATCCATTGCCCAATGAAATAACAATCTTCCATGTTTTCTATCTAAATACTTCTGAGCATCATACCCAACCAAAAACAATCAAAATACCCTGCACTTAACATCTAGCCCAAAATCAACCCTAATTAGCAAGCAAGCTCACATCTTTGCACTTACTAGAGAGATCCCTCTCGAACCCAGGAAGGCTACATCCTTGGATTCCAAAGCTTGGTTTGATGTTACCCTGTCCATTTGTATCTTAATCAATCTAGCAAATTACAGGGAGCTAACACACACAATTCCCAAAATCAAGGCAAAAGGCTACCTCTACGAACAAACCATTCTTGTTCAATATGTGGTGAGTACGGGCACTATACTCACCACTGCCCTGAACTCCCTAAGCTTAAAAAGCTTCAGAGTAACCAAGGACAAGGAGGATCTTCCCAGACAACTACGGTTATGCAAGAACCCTTCCCCCATCAAGGAATGGTCAGAACTCAGCAGCAAAACCCTGATGATTCTGGAAAAAACAACCATGAAATTTACATGGCTAGGGAAGAAAGTTTTTTCCAAACTCAAAATCATAGTTATGACACCCGACCAGACACCAATACGTTAGGGGCTAGTACGAGCGTGACGAATACACCTTTAACCATTCCAAATATTCCTTTGGAAATGGTAAAAGGGCCTAATAGGCAAACAGGTAACTACTCCAAAGTAGCCCACAATTACAACATCGTAGATGATTTACCTCTGTCACCTGCTACTATGTCTGCTTTGGAGATACTACAGTCGTGCCAAAAGAAATGGAAAGCCCTAATTTCCACATTAGACCCCATTAACCCTGCCGACACGCACATGATGGCTTTTGACTTAGACAGAGCCACCCCTAGGCCTCCCTCCATGGTCGCCTTCCACATACTAGCATTGGTACAAAATATCACTATTCACCAATGTATCATTGACAAGGGTGTATCCACATGCATCATGTCAAAGAATGTATGGAAGAAGTTAGGAGCCCCTGAACTCAAACCTTCTGTCATCACACTCAGAGCATATGACGGTCGTCCGTCGACCCCTGTCGGTCTCTTCCAAAATGTACCGGTCCGCTTCGCCGGCAAGACGGTCCACATAGACATAGAAGTCTTGGATGCTCACTTATATTACAATATACTCCTTGGGCAGAGTTACATGTGTGCCATGTCTGCCATAGCATCCTCCATTTTCTGCATCACAATGTTCCCCCATGAGGATCGAATCATCACAGTAGACCAGTTGATGCACACTGAAAAGTGTCCCTTGAACAACAAAGATATGGTTCTACCCTATGTAGATACAACCACAGATGGTATTTTACGGTATCAATAATATGGACCTGGATAATTCAAACCATCGTCCATCCTAGGGTCATTCCTTGGAGATCCTCCTATTATCGCTGAGGTATCGCATGATGCCACAGGGGCCCCAGTATGCATGATGTCTACATCAAGCACCGAGGTTAGTCAGGACATGGACTCAACCAATAACGACAACGGGGCATCAACTACTGTAGCCTCCCTAGTCTATGCCACCTCCCAAACTCATTTCCTTTACCCACCTCTTGGCTTCACCTCCCAGCAGTTCTTGGAAACACTGGTATTATCCAATATATCATTGGCATTCCCAGTATGGTATCTCATTCCTCCTCTAGGAACGACAGCCACCAATGTTACTGCGTTTGGGTTGAAACCCCCCAGTCCTGAGAAGCCCCAACCTACCCAACTAGCATTCGAAACTGCCTCTACAAGGGAAATTCCCACTGCGAAATCGATGACCATGATAAAGAAAATTTCCAAGAAAGGAAAGAAAGTGGTGACCCCCACCATGCAGAGGGAGTTATCAGCCTGCACTATATGTGATGTCACAGAACACCCTAACTACATATGCCCAGAGTTGGATGAATTAAAACCACTCCTTGGCTGCGAGGCAGGCACCTCGACACGATGTTCCCATAAAAGGGAACTTTCCACCAAAAGTATAGGAAAACCGTTGCATACCAATCACGCATGCACTCTGTGTGACACCTATGGGCACTATATCCACCATTGTCCAGAAATACCATGGTATAGGGACGCCTTACACATGATCGAGGGATCCTATCATGAGGATCCCTCCATCGAATCTATCAATGACGAGCCTCGTATCCTCCCGTACTTGCAGGAGGAGAAACAATCATCAGAAAGACAACCATTTGTCCCTCCTCCCCCCAAACCACCATACACCAACCAGGAATAGGGGAACTTGGTTGCCTCATCCTCTTGAGTTATCAAGCACATCGATTACTACATACGGCTTGGTCAGGTCTTTGACCTAAGGTCACCTAGGCAGCAGTAATGTGTATTTGGGGAGATCCTAGATAGGAGGAAGTAACTGGAAACACCCCCCCTGATCTCAGTCTGGGGGCAACCCCAAATGAAATCAAAAGTAGGAGCCAAGTAACAACTCCCAAGGGAAAACTGGAGCTTAGAGTATCTGATCACCAGATCGAAAGAAACACTGCGATCAGCACTCCATAACACCCAAAGGCGATGCCACACATTCACACCCCTGAAAAGTTTTATTTATTTATTTATTTATTTTTTCAGCACCAGCATCTATGCACCCTCACATCTTCCTTTCCAAAATTCATGTTTTTCAATAATATTGGATGAAAAGAAGATGCTTTCACTTGAGGTAGTTGTTTTTTGTAGGCAAAACCCACAAACCATTCATGGCACCACCCACTAAAAGTTCCGGAGCAGGTATCATTCTACCCTCAGCATGATAGAGTCCCAGAAAAATTTTCATATTCAGACATCATTTATCCATTAGAAATAGACGATAGGGTCCTCATACTCGACCATATTTATCATCACCTCACCCTGCATATGATAAATGTCCGCGATGGTCGATAGAGCCTCCCCTCCATGGCGATCGTCATCCAAAGTAGACCACACATCACCCCACAGGTGACGCCATGGACATACCATATTAGTCCGGGAAGCACCTCATGCCCATTCACATATCACGCATAAGGTCAATTTCACCATTTAAACTCAACCCCCTTCCCGAACAATTAGGTTGTAAAGCATAATGAAAGCACACCTCCGCGCACCGCATTTGGCCTGCCATACCTCCATCAACATAAACCCTTCTGTGAAATCTTTCATTTCATCAACCCCGCACATGATACCAACCAATCGGACCCCTACCCCCAACAAAACACCGTCCTCACACATTCAGTGAGAAACCCTCTTTCATGATTTGGGGTACCCATATCTGTGTTTTGTACAAACCAAACCCCATTATTTTATTCTTTTGGTAAGTGTAAAAATACCGCAAATGATGCCCTTCACCACTCCGCCCTCATATTTCACCTTCTCTCCCATGGCAACAATCCCCCATCTCCCTTGGTCGAAGTATTTCACCCCCCCAGGCATGCACCATTCCCACAATCATAGCCAGTTCATAACTGCCCTGGAAGTCTTACTGAATCTAGGGATTTTTCCCTTCAGAAATACCTATGACTACCGCCAAGCTGCTCAAGTATACATCGACCTCGGGCCACTGAATCCCCATCATCCATTTTTAGCTACCACTCACCAACATGCCTATGTTAAACCCATCATGGCCTTGTCTGTGCCTTTTATGACCTCAACTCCTTTAAAAACAGCGGCATTTTGATCTCTTCCCCATGCAAAGGGGTATCCTCGAGTGGCATTATGGGAGACATCATTGTCCATAGATGTCACTGAATTCCTATATCTCAATGCTGTACAGCAGGGGTCCGTGCTAAGATTCACACTTGGAATTTGACTATGATGATTATTGTAAAATATGTACACTTTACTTTCAAGTTGTTTTCCCCCATGGCTTTCTAAAAAAAAAAAAAAAAAAAAAGGAAGTCCAAAAGAAAGAGATCATGACTAGAAAAATAATATAATTGCAAAGAAAAAGATATAAAAACAGAAAGTTTCCTATATCCTACCCAAATGTTAACAGGTTTTTATTTCAGTTACTACGATTATGTAGTGTCAATAAATTCATTATCCATGATGATGGAACTACTTAATAATACCAAGGCAGCCTGAATTTTGCTGAATAGTGAATAAAATATTTATTTACGTTTAACTTCGATTAGTTACTAGATAGGTAGAGAATAAAGAGGAGTTCATCAGTTTAATCTGAGCCCTGGGATGATATAAGGTAGATTTATATAGTTTTTATTGATATCAAAAGAATAAAATGTTTAAGGTTGCTAGCTCAAATGCACCTGCAAAATGGGAGAAAAACAATTGTTAGATTAAAAGTTGGGTAGGTAGAAAGAAGTGGGAAAATCATTATATATATCTTTCACCAGGCAACTACTACTGATTTCCTTTCCCCTACAATTATTCAGTATTCTAAACTCTTATTAAAAGAGGCTCAGAGCATTTCTTTGACTTCTATTGGGACCGGACCCAAGGCTCAATGAATGATAAGTTGAAAGTGTTGAATTCCTATTTTAATCCCTAATTTTCATCATTTACCCTTCATGCACTCATCATTATTCAATTTCATAAGTAAAGACTCTTTTTTTACATGATGAATAATCAAATTCCCTTTTTACTAATCTTCTTCATTCATAAAAACACAAAAAACCCTCCAAAAATGTTATATTCTAAGTCAAAGTGGTTAATTTACAAATAATAAAGCCTTTCTTTTACATTATCACTTTACTTAGTTATATAATTTTTTTTTGGTGTTTTAAATTGTCCATAGTCATATTAACTTCTAATTTACTTATTAAATCCCTATAAATAAACCTTATCCTAAGTATTATAGCTCCTTTTATTTAATTATCCCCAAAACCCATTATTATAAGCTTTTTTGCCAAAGTTAAATATCCACATGTTTTAATAAAAACCCCCATTAAAACCCCTTTGGCATAAAACTAGCCATATAAATATTCCTGCCCCATATAGTAAATAGATATTTACATCAGTCTATTACTATATAATAAAAATAAAATACAAAAAACCTTAAACATGTTTAATATATGTTTAAATCAAAAATAATATTCCCCGAGCTTTTTCTAAATTTTAATCTAAGCTAAACTTTAGAACCCCCATACCTTTGTAAATATATTTACCTTTCCATGCTTTAACCCAAGGTATCATCGTGATCAACTTTCCCATGGTATTTTATCACTGCAATACTTAAAGCCTTCCCGTATGTATAATCCACCATGTAAATAGCCTCACGCTATATACATAAATTTAAACCATGGTTAAGGCCTAAAACCCACCTCATTCACCATTAACCATATACATAAAACTGTGTTTATATATTATCTAATAAACACTTTTCAAAAAACCTTTGAAATATAACCCTGCATCAATGTAATCTTTTCATATACCAAAACTTTGTTATAAAGTCTATTATACAAAATTTTTGTTATAAAATTAAAATGCACCATCGCATAAGCCCGGGTCCCACCTTACCTTTCCCCTGCAGCTTTAAAAGGATCCTAACCATTTGCTTTAAACTGTCTAATCCAACAACTGACGATAATCTTCGCGCCCGCAAAACAAACGATGACCCCAGCTCGAATGGACGCGAAAAAAATTGTTTTTGTGAAAACCACCTCTACGATGTGGCATATTTTAATTTCTTCATGTTCGATTAGATGAATACCGCTTACAGCTCATTTTCAATGCGAAAACCACTCCTAGTTTTTAGCATTCAAACTTCAAAGAATTCTCGCCAAAGTATTAAAACCCACCATTGATACGGTTATGAGATTTATAGCTATGGGTTAAAACCTTGGTTATAAATTTTTTTAACAAGATTTGTGTGTTTTGAGTTTTAAAGTCGCAGTTGACTGTTAATAAAGCTCCATTTAGCTATTTTTAAGCTCCCAAAGTCTTGTTTTAAACCTAGATGTATCAATTCAGGCACGAATGTCCATATTTAACAAAATATCCCTGTTTGAAGACTAGATAAGATCTATTTCGGTTCTAGAAGTTGACATTAATGCTCAAATTCAAGAAGAAACTGCAAAAAACCATCCTGATTGTAAAATACCTGCAAAAGAGGTATTTCTCGATATTTTGGCCTACAAACCCTCAAAATTATACCATATGTGAACTAAAAGAGATTAAGTTAAGAGAATTAACCATCTAAATTTCCCAATAATGCCCAAAAATAGGCCAAACCCTCGCCAATGTTTCCTAGAAGTTGCTATGTTCATAAAAGCCTTTGTTTGAGCCAATTTCCTCAGTTTAAGATCTCTAAAGATCAATTCCAAGACAAAAAGGTTTTTTCAGGCCTACTAAACTCCTTTTTATAGTTCCAACCATTCAAGAAACTCGTGTTTCATGTCTTATCCTAGTTTTCATCTATCAGAAAACTTAATTGAGAAAAAATTCCAAAAGAAGCTTTGAAAGAAATTGATGTTCCCCCTATTCCCATAGTTATCCCTATTTCTTACTGCTGCTATACCTTCTACATTCGGAGACAATTTGGCACCCAAAGGGTCATTGATAACTTCAGTATCAATGCAATCAAATACTACTTCCCACACAGAATCATCATCTACACAGGTACAACAAATAGGTGGAGTAGCAGAGATAGTGAAAGCCATAGAGGAGATGTCCCTTAAGAATAATGAAATCAATGGTTTAAATAATACCATTCAAACTCTTGAATCATCCAACAAAAATGCTTTAATAACCTCAAAGGCACATGTAAAACTGTGAAGTTGAGAAGGAAAAACAATACAGTTTATGTGATTTTTGTTTTTTTTTTTACTACTAATAAGTATGTTTTACAAGAGTGAAAGGGTAAAAGGGAAATCCAAGTATGACAGTGAAATGATATGACAGTGAATTAATTTTTCTACCACAATGAAAATTTTATTTTACTACTGTCAAAAGGTTAATATATCAGTTGAAAGTGTATCAGGTAAAATTTAGAGTGAAATTTAAAACAAAGTTACAGAGTAGTCAAGGTAAAAAAGTAAAAGTAAAAACAGAGTTAGTAATGGTAAAAAGAGATGAAAATGCTTTCACCAACAGTTAAGTTTATCCATAGTGAAAGTAAATCAGTTAAAAGAACAAAAAGGTGAAAAGATCAAAACATAATAAGAAGGAACATTTTTGCACAAATTTCATGTTTAAGTCATTGCTTTTCAGAAACAATTGTGATCCAGGTGGATATCGGTGGCCTCCCATCTATTCCATTTGGACCCGCAACATCAATTCTTTCAGTTTTTCAACTTCAACACAACTTACTATTTATAGCAGGTTTTCGAGTCCTACACACCCGGAGCCGTTTTGGGGCATTAATAATCTAGGTGGATATTGGTGGCCACCCATCGAGTCCAGTTGAACCCCCACCATCAGTTATTTCAGTTTGTAAGTTTCGACACAACATACTATTTTTAGCAGTTTTTCAGGAATTAAACTTCAGGAGCCGTTTTGAGGCCCTAAATGACATTTTTTGGGAAAATGGAGAGCAACATGGTTACATGGATCAATTTTTCTCATTCAAAAGTTGTACTCCTCGGACAGTTCTTTCTAATGAGCTATTGAGTGCGTCAAACAGAGATCGGATGCCAAAGTTACGTCCCCGGGAAGTTGAACCACCAATTTACCCAAACAGGGCTCACAGTTTTGGCGCTTCATCTCCTACGGTTAGGGTTTTGGATGTTTCAGATTCTACATTGTTTCTCAACAATAAATAGGCCCTCGAGCCTCATTGTAAGACAGTTCAGGGGGCTGGGAGCCGACACATATCTTCTCAGAGATCAGCACGACAAGTGCCCTAGCTCGCCACATCTCTATTATGTCTACATTGTAACACATTTCAGGGGGATGGGAGCCGACACATCTCTTCTCAGAGATAAGCGCAACCAGTGCGCTAGCTCGCCACATCTCTATCATGTCTGCATTATAACACAGTTCAGGGGGCTGGGAGCCGACACATCTCTTCTCTGAGATAAGCGCGACTAGTGCCCTAGCTCGCCACATCTCTATCATGTCTGCATTGTAACACAGTTCAGGGGCTAGTAGCCGCCACATCTCTTCTCAGGGATACACTACCAGTACCCTAGCTCATCTACTTCCATTATGTCTGTAATAGGCCTGTGAGCCTCAATGTAACATAGTTTAGAGGCCTGCGTATGCTACATCTCTTCTTAGAGATACGCTACCAGTGCCCTAGCTTGTTTCCATTATGTTTGTAAGCTTATTGCAGTCATTCTTTTATTAATAAAATGAAGCATTATTTCCACTACATCTCTGTATCTATGGTTATATCTATATTATTTTGTGTTCCTGCATAAAATCTAGATCAGTGGTATCAAAGTGGGTCTTCTTTTTCTCTGTTTTTCTTTTCATATCCCCAACATGGCTAGGGTATAAGGAGTTCAACCTCGCAACCCTGAAGACCCCCCATGGTGGAAGGAAAGAAAGACGAGGGAGCAGGAGATCCTGTCAAAATATTTCTCGAGGATGCCCTCGAGAAACAGAGGAACGCGATGATGGAAATTTTTTTTTTTTAGATCCTTCAATGGCTGTCCACCAGTGGCACATCTACATCCAGCACGTCTGCCAATAGGTCCGCGACATCTTGGACAAATCCAACACCAAGTTCAGCAAAATTTCCCCCCCCATGGAGGAACTTAACACAATGGAGACCATTGCTTCCTAAGGAGGGAGGAATGATCCAGGTGGATATCGGTGGCCTCCCACCTATTCCATTTGGACCCGCAGCATCAATTCTTTTAGTTTTTCAGCTTCAGCACAACTTACTATTTATAGCAGGTTTTCGGGTCCTGCACACCCGGAGTCGTTTTGGGGCATTAATAATCCAGGTGGGTATTGGTGGCCACCCATCGAGTCCATTTGAATCCCCACCATCAGTTATTTCAGTTTGTAAGTTTCGACACAACTTACTAATTTTATCAATTTTTTCGGGTCTTAAACTTCTGGAGCCGTTTTGAGGCCCTAAACAAAGTTTTTGGGAAAGTGGAGAGCAACATGGGTCTATGGACCGATGTTGCTTGTTCAAAAGTTGTATTCCTCGGACAGATCTTTCTAACGAGCTATTGAGCGCATCAAATGGAGATCGGATTCCAAAGTTACGTCCCCGGGAAGTTGAACCACCAATTTACCCAAACGGGGCCCACAGTTTTGGCGCTTCATCTCCTACGGTTAGGGTTTTGGACGTTTCAGATTCTACATTGTTTCTCAACAGTAAATAGGCCCTCGAGCCTTATTGTAAGACAGTTCAGGGGGCTGGGAGCCAACACATCTCTTCTCAGAGATAAGCGCAACTAGTGCCCTAGCTCGCCACATCTCTATCATGCCTGCATTGTAACACAGTTCAGGGGGCTGGGAGCTGACACATCTCTTCTCAAAGATAAGCGTGACCAGTGCCCTAGCTCGCCACATCTCTATCATGTCTGCATTGTAACACAGTTCAGGATCTGGTGGCCGCCACATCTCTTCTTAGGGATACATTGCCAGTACCCTAGCTCATCTACTTCCATTATGTCTATAATAGGCTTGTGAGCCTCAATGTAACAAAATTTAGAGGCCTGCGTACGCTACAGTTTAGTGACCAATCCAAGATTTATTTTTAAAACCTGAAAGAGGTTTATGTTCTTAAAGTGTCCAAATACAAAACCCTCTCTCACATTTCTAACAGCCATTATGGATTAAGAAATGTTAAACAATATTGGAAAGCCCTTTCTGCATAAAATTCATGTTAAGTCATCATTTTGTAGAGAATATTGTGGCCAATAAGAAATACATCTTATAAAACTGAAATAATTTTTTGTTCCTAAGGGATCCATCTACACAAACCTATCTCACTTTATGCACAACTATTGCAAAATGAAAGATACATGTGCATCTTTACAACCTATTGTTCAAACTTTGTAAAACTCTGTTTTAAACATATTTTTGTAGAGCCTATTGTGAACATCTGGAGCAGCAATTTAGGAAAATAAGAGTGGTTTATCTCACCAACATATTTATCTACAATAACCTGTTTCAATTTTTACATATCTATTTCATATTGAGAAATACAAAAGTATCATTGGACCCCAAGTTTGTAGAATTGCTGGAGCAGAATGCACAAAGAAAGGAAAGAGTTAGTGACTTCGATGCCTCATCATCAACTAAGAGTTGAGATCAAATTCGAATTCTCTTCTTAGTCATCATATATCCATGATTATAGTGCCAAATAGGTTCATTAGTTTTGAGTGTCCTTTTATTAAGTTCTATTTATGTAGTATAGTTGAAGATATTTGTAAACCAATCTTGATATTTTTTCAAGATATTCTAGTTTAGAATTTGTATAAATACTTCGCTCTTTGAAGTATTTTGTTTGGAATAAAATTTCTGATATTATTATAGATAATTTTTCTTGTACGTTGGAGGCTTATGTGTTGATTTCATAGCAGCAGTCTGGACAATAGCCAATTCGACTTCATAATTCAGGATTCATGCGATAATTTGAAGAGTAAAGTGCATCTATCTTGTCATTGTTTACTTTCTGAGTTCCATTAAATTGATATATGTTGTTCAATATTAATGATTAAGTAGGAGTATTACTTCAGGATTAGTGTTAGAACTCCCTGTCTTAACTACTTAATCATTTAAATGTTTTCTGCCTATTTCTGGATTTAGGAATTCTTGATTGCTCCAAGTCCCGTTTGACCCCTGCCTCCTTCCTCTTTTTCTGGATCAAAGGATTCTTCATTTCCCTTTATCCCGAAGCAAGCCATCTCATCAAAAAAATCTATCCAAATCTCTGAGGGTTATCTACCTTGCCCTGAATACATTAGCATCCTTTTGGCCTTGCCTTCTAGTTCTGCTTGCTAGACTTTGACTCCATAGCCCAATGGACTAGTAGATCCTTCTTTAATTTGTCTTCAAGTAATCTTATTTTCCACCAAACATTTAAAAACCAAAACCAAATTGAACTATCATAACTAGCCTAAAATATTAAACAAAACAATGTTAAATCATAAAGAGAGAGCCCTCTCTAAAATTTAGGAAGGCTAGATCATAGATTTCCAAAGTAGGTTTGTGGTTACCCCTAGTTTTCTTAAAAATGAAAAAATCCAAAAGCCCACAATCTTTAGAAATTACTATGGTGATAACATACTCGCGACTCTACTAGGGACTTAACCAATCTCCAGTTTTAAAATTATTCTTAAAGGAAAATCTTTAATCTATCTTTTTACTTTAAGATTAGTTTTAAGGGTTATGGGTATTCATAAATAGTCATTCTGGCTTGTAGGAAAACCTACTATACCAGGTCTAACCCGGATCCTAAGCCTGCAGTTATAGTAGATAACCCAAATCAGATTGGAAAAAATAAAAACAAAAAACAGATTGTTAATTTAGAATTTTAAGTGCCTTTAAGAAAAGCTAATTCCTTACCCAAAGAATTAGTGAGCTTAACCGATATTTATTTTGATTTCAAGTTTGAAAATTCATTATTTAGAAATAAATCTGAAACATATTTAAAGGAAACTGTCATAGATCCTGCTTTTACTTCTTTTGTGAATGAAGAACAAAAAATTATTTCAGCATCAATAAAATCAAACAAATCTGAAACTCAAAATCAAGTTGAAAGGATTGATGTTCCATTGATTAAAGATGTTAATGAAGCTATTAAATTAGCTTATATATTATCTCACATTAAACCTCCAGTTTCTCAATTACACACTACAATAATTCCAACATCAGGTTCAACCTTATATGTTGTCACATCATTTTTAGACTCCACTGCAAGTTCATCCACAAAACCATTTATTCTTGAGTTGCCTTTGCAGCCTAGATAGTATTTCCATCATTCTCCCAGTTCATTTCATCCACCAGTTTTATAAGCATTAAATTTTTTCCAACCAGTTCCATATATATATCAACATATTTTCCAAGTTCTTCAAATACATGTTTTAGCACATCAGCTACTATAACCAGCACATCTCATGTCATGTCTAGTGTACCTCCTAGCTCATCTAAGCTTCAAGCCATGGCTGCTAGATATGCACCCCTTTTTTTTCCTCAAAACCTTCATCATATGCCCCAAGATTACCAAAAGAACATACCTTTATTTGATGGATTTTCACAAATTACTGCTAGAAAACATGTTACCAGAATGACAAATTATTGTGAAATCTATGAAATAGATGAATCAGATGTTCAAGTAAGGTTTTTTGCTGAAAGTATAACTGGGGAAGTTAAGAAATGGTTTAAGAATTTCTGCTGGTAGTATAGATGATTTAGCTGCATTTCATAGAGCATTTCTAAATAAGTGGGAAAAGAAAAAGAACCCTTTGCAAATTTTTTCTGAGTTTGATTCTTTAAAAAGAGCTCCTAATGATTTTGTTCAGGATTACTGCACTAGATATAGCAATATCTACAATTCTATTTCAGCAGATCTTAAACCTACACCATATTTTATGCTTCTTAGGTTCCCTGATGGATTTGATCCAGATATGGCATACCAACTTAGAGAAAGAGTTGCTAAAACATTAGAAAAAATGCAATTAGATTTTGTTATTGTAGAAATTAATATTTTAGCTAGAAAAGCCAGTCTTAGGAATGAAAGGAGAGTCACAATCAAAGAAGAGAATTCAAACTCAAATGGTAAATTTGATTTTTTTTCTAAAACCTTAGAAAGAGTAGTTGAAAGATTAGACAAAATTTAGAGAAAACCATAGTGGGATAACCAACCACAAATTAGAAATCCCAACTACAAAAAAAACAATAATCCTAGGAAAGGTAAAGAAACTTCCCCAGATCAAAACATTAGGCCCCCATTCAAAGAGAACTATGGTGAGAGTTTCCACAATGATAAAGAGTATGAGGATGACATCAATATAGTAATGGGGATAGATGAAGAAAACACTATTTTCCTCACTCAGGAGGATCAAGAACTCTTTGAGCTTCAACAACTCAAAGTAGAATATAATTAATACTTTGATTTTAAGCAAGGTTATGACTTTGCCATTAATGAAATTGACAGTCAGTATAACCTTAGAAACAGAAAAAACACTGAGCCTTCGACAAAAAACACTTCACAAAATCAAACTAAAAAGAATGTAGAAGCACCAAAAACCAAAATTTTGCAAATTCTCCCAAGGGAAAACAAGAAAAATTCCAATCCTTCCAGTCCTAAAAAAGGACCAAGTCCAAAAATTGTTGACATCACTGAAGAAGTGGCTCATCCTCCACTAATGCCCAAAACGCTAACAATACTAAAGCCCCTAGTTCAACAAAATCAACCTTGATCCAAAAAATAATCATGTTGATTCTAAACCAGAAAATCCCAAAACTGTTAAAAATAAGCCTTCTGCTGAAAGTTTAAAGTCTGAAAAAACTCTTGTTGCCCCTGAATTTTTCCCTGAAAAAAGACCTAAAGACATGAAGAATCAGGAAACTAAAACATAAAACAATAGAACAACTCAAAATAAGAGTTCATCTGTTGAAATACCTAAAAAACCCACTCAGATTACTATTACAAAAGATGAACTAATTCAGATTAGTAAATCTCAACCAGCATTTAATATTCAAACTGAAATAGAAAAGTTAAAGATATCAATTCCTTTGATTGAATTGGTAAAGAATGATTTGTACAAAACAACAATCACTGAAGCTTTGAACATGAATATTGGTGAAGATTCTATTAATCTAAATGATGATCATATTGAATTAATTTTTGGCCCAAATGTTAATGGTAAGCATTCCGATGGATCAATTTCTCCCTTCTATATAAGTCTTATTATTCACAATCAAATTCTACATAATGCATTGTTAGATTCAGGATCTTCTCATAACTTAATGCCAAAAGCTATTATGGAAACTCTGAATTTAGAAATAACAATACCTTATAAAGATTTATTCTCTTTTGATTCAACCAAGGTCAAATGCATAGGATTGATAAAAGACTTGTGTGTCAATTTGGTTCAATATCTCGGTAAAAGTATGGTTATGGATATTGTAGTAGCTGATATCCCACCTAAGTATGGTATGCTTCTTTCTCATTCATGAGGAGCTAAGTTGCAGGGATCTCTACAATTATACATGAGCTATGCCACCATAACAGTGTTTGGACAACCTAAGAAACTTTACAGAGAAACTCTAATGAAATACATGGTTACCAGTGCTAAGAGATCAATCAATTATCCAATTTACTCAACAACAACTGATCTAGATTATTTCATTTCATGTAACTCAGATAATAATAAGATCCAAACTGAATTAATTGAAACAAAGCCTAAACCAAACAATGATAATATTTTCCATCAAGCCCTTTGGCATTTATACTTTGATGGTTCAGTCAATAACTCAGGAGTAGGAGCTGGAGTGTGGATCACAAACATTGAGACCGGTCATTTGGAAGGACATGCCTTTAGACTCAACTTTAAATGCACCAACAACATGGCAGAGTATGAGGCATTTATCTCAGGCCTTCAAATCATCAGGAATTTAGGAGGTCAAAGAATTTTGATTATGGGAGATTCAGAGTTAATCATTAAAAAAATAAATGGAGATTATTCTTTTCATAATCCTAGATTAGCCAGATATAGAGATGCAACAATTGATTTATGTGATGATTTACTAGAATATAAGTGTGCTACTATTCCAAGAAAACAAAACTTGCAAGCACATTGCCTAGCAACTTTTGCTAGCACATGTAACTTACCTTTTCAACCAACACATAGATATACTGTTGAAGTTAAATATAGACCCACTGTCCTTGATAATGTTAAATATTGGAAAATTTTCTCTGAAGATGAACAGATTTACCATTTTTTGAATAGTGAGGATGAATTTCAAAATTGTATGATAGACACTGATTGTAATTTAGATTCAGAATGTAACATACATTTAGATGTTAATTTTAAGATAAATAATTTAGATGCACATAAAATTACTAAACCCACTATATTTACTCAATCTGACATAAATAACTTAGATAAGGTAGATATAGAGGAAGTAATTGAAGATGAAATTGAAATGCTACATTTGAAGGATAACTTTTTACCTAAGGGTTTAACTCCTTTGGAAGACTTGTTTGATTCCAATGATGTGCCCAAAAATCCTAAAATGGAACCAGTCAAGTCTGACATTGAAGAATGTAACATTGGTACAGACACAAAACCAAAAATGATAAAATTGTCAAAAATTTTACCTCCTCGAGAAAAAAAAAAATATATTGAGCTTTCAAAGGAATACCAAGATGCTTTTTCATGGAGTTACGAAGATTTAAAATCATATGACACCAGCATCATTCAACACAAGATTCCTATAAAGGATAATCAGAAACCATTTAGACAAAAATTGAGGAGGATTAATCCTGTCCTATTACCATTGATCGAAAAAGAAGTTAAATGAATGTATGAAGCACAAATAATTGCACCAATCAGTTATTCTGATTGGGTTTCTAAATTAGTACCTACTAGGAAGAAAACAACAGAAATCAGATTATGTGTAGATTTCAGAAATCTCAATAAAGTATCATTGAAAGACAATTAACCTTTACCTAAAATGGAACATATTTTACAAAGGGTAGTTGGATCTTCCAGGATTTATTTATTAGATGGTTTCTCAAGATATAACCAGACACTATTTCAAGAAGAAGATCAACCTAAAACATCTTTTACCACTCCTTGGGGAACTTTCCTGTATGTGAAAATGCCTTTTGGCTTGATGAATGGTGGAGCTACTTTTCAAACGGCTATGGACATAGCCTTTGCTAAAGAAATCCATGAATTTTTGGTTATTTACTTAGATGATATTACTATGTTTTCCAAATCTGATAATGAACATTTGGATCACATGAGGCAGGTATTCATTAAATGTAGAAAATATGGTATATCCTTAGACCCCAAAAAGAGTGTTTTTGGACTTGAAGAAGGTAAATTATTAGGACACATAATTTCCAAGGAAGGTATTAGGATAGATCCAGCAAGGATAGAAGCCATATTGCAAATTCAACCACCTAGGAATATTAAGGAGTTACAAGTATTTTTAGGTAAAATTAACTTTTTAAGAAGATTTATTTCTAATCTAGCAGAAATCATCAAGGAATTGAATAACATGTTAAAAAAGGACTTCGTTTTAAAATGGACAGTTGAAGCAAAAAAATCATTTGAATCTATTAAACATACTTTAACAAAAACACCAGTCCTTATCAGCCCAAACTTCAAGAAAGATTTTATAATCTTTTCATTTTCCTCAGAACATACCATAGCTGCAATTCTACTGCAGAAAAATGACCAAGGTATAGCATTTTTCAATAAAACCCTTAGAGATGCACCTTTGAGATATAACATAATGGAAAAACAAAATTTAGCCTTGGTTAAAGCCATAAAATATTTCAGAGTATACATTCTTTATCCCACATTATTGCCTCTATTCCCAATACTGTAGTCAAAGATATTCTTACACAGGATGGGCCAGATGGAAGAAGAGGAAAGTGGATTGCCACTGTCCTTGAATATGACATAGAGATTAAACCAACCAAGCTCATAAAAGCACAAGGTTTAGCCAGGTTAATGGCTAAATCCAACTGTAATTCTTTAGATATAAATTTTATTGCCCAGGTTGATGACCAGGAAGAGATGGTGACTCCATTGATCAGTGAAGACTTTCTAGACTCACCATGGTACTAAGATACTATCTTTGTACTTACAAATTTACAAGCTCCTCCTGGATTAACTAGAACAAAAGCTAGATTCATCAAACTCAAAGCAATGAGATATTGTATTCTAGATAAAATTCTTTATTGGAAAGAACAAAGTGGGATTTTATTGAATTGTCTATTAAAATCAGAATTTGAAAAAATTCTTGAAGATTTTCATGCAGGTGGTTGTGGAGGACACTTATACTGGAAGAGTACAACAGATAAGATTCTTAGAGCTGGTTTCTACTAGCCTACCTTATTTTCTGATGTGAAAAATTTGGTTACTTCATGTCACAAATGTCATATTTTTGAAGGAAAAAGGAAGTTGTTACCTTTAACACTCAAACCTATTTCTACTGAGATGCCTTTTCAACAATGGGGGTTAGACTTCATTGGAGAAATCCACCCTCCATCCTTGGGCCAACACAAATGGATATTGACTACCACATATTATTTCACCAAGTGGATTGAAGTGATTCCAACCAGACAAGCCACTGACTCAGTCATTATATCTTTTCTATAAAACAATATTTTATCTAGATTTGGATGCCCACATAAAATTATCACTGATAATGCAGCTGCATTTAAATCTAAGAGAATGATTTCCTTTTGTGACAAGTATCATATTACCCTAGGCCACTCTAATGATTATTACCCTCAAGGTAATGGCCTAGCTGAATCTTCCAATAAAATCCCTGTGAGTATCATCAAAAAAATACTTGAAGAAAATAAGAAAACCTGGAATAAAAAGTTAGTCTATGCCTTATGGGCAGATAGAATTACTACTAAGAATTCAATTGGAACATCTCCTTAACAGATTTTATATGGGATGGATGCAATTTTCCCATCATCTTTAGGTGTTCCAGTTATGAAAATTATCCAAGAATCACAAGTAGAACTCAATGATATACAGAGAAGGATAAATTAGACTATTCATCTGCAATAGACTAGGGAAGAAGTATATGAAAAATATCAAGTTATTCAAGATAAAAGAAAGAAAATATTTGATAAAATAACTAAAGAAGATGACTTTTCTATAGGAGATAAAGTGTTGAAATGGGATTCCATGAGAGAGGAAAAGGGAAAACATGGAAAGTTTGACTTTCTATGGAAAGTTCCTTATGTCATTTATGGGTATAGAGGTAACAATGCATTCTTTATCAGATATTTGGATGGAAATGAAATTCCAGAAGGACCAATGAATGGTAGAATGCTCAAACACTACTATTCCTCTGAGTTAACTAACAGTTAATCCTAATTTCCTTTTATATCATTGTAAATATTCATTGCAAGTGTGTAGATTGGATTGGATATTTTCTTTCCATCGTTGAAGCCCAGAGTGAAGGCCTTAAGTTGTGAAAAGTAAAATGTCATAAGTATGATTTTTTGCAGAAATCAGGAGAAAGTTACAGGATCATCATGGTCAAAATGGAAGGCTAATTATCTCAGAGTTCTTGGCATTTCACCAGGAAATGCCATCCCCATGTGAAGCTGCTTTTAATGTCCTATAAGTATAGGATTCATAAGTTGGAATTGACTTATGATATTCTTGTAAAAATATCTACATACCTTGCTTTATACAAGTTTTTTTCGTATATTTTGTAAAAAAAAAAAATAGAAAAGCAAAAAGAGGGTAAAGTCCTAAAAGAAAGATCAAAGGACTTAGAAAAAATAATATACCCAAAAGAAAAAAGAAATAAAACATGAAAGTGTGTAAGTACAAATGCCACTACTTTTTAATTTGTTATTGATGATTATGGCAGAGTGTTAATAAATGTCATAATCCATGATGAGTTGAACTGCTTAATCTTGACTTGTCATGTTTCAATTTATTGTTGTAGAATATTGAAGAAAGATTAGTCAGACAGTTTAATCCTGACTATTTACTAGATAGGTATAGAATAAAGAGGATTTCATCAATTTAATATGAGCCCTCAGATGATATAAGGTAGATTTAGATAGTTTTTATTGCTTTCAAAATAATAAAATGTTTAAGGTTTCTATCTCAAATGCACCTGCAAAATGGGAGAAAAAAAAATGTTATATTAAAAGTTGGGTAGGTAGAAAGAAGTGGGAAAATCATTGTATATATCTTTCACCGGGCAACTATTACTGATTTCCTTTCCCCTTTAGTTATTCTGCATTCTAAACTTTCAGTCAAAGAGGCTCAGAGCATTTCTCTGACTTATGTTGGGACTGGACCCAAGGCTCAATGACTAATAAGTTGAAAGTGTTGAATTCCTATATTAATCCATAATTTTCATCATTTACCCTTCATGCACTCATCATTATTCAATTTCATAAGTAAACAGTCCTTTTTTACTTAATGAATAGTCAAATTCCCTTTCGACTAATCTCCTTCATTCATAAAAACACAAAAAACCCTCCAAAAATGTTATATTCTAAGTCAAAGTGGTTAAATTACAAATAATAAAGCCTTGCTTTTACATTATCACTTTACTTAGTTATATAATTGTTTTTTGTTGTTTTACATTGTTCATAGTCATATTAACTTCTAATTTACTTATTAAATCCTTATAAATAAACCTTATCCTAAGTATTATAGCTCCTTTTATTTAATTATCCCCAAAACCCATTATTATAAGCTTTTTTGCCAAAGTTAAATATCCACATGTTTTAATAAAAACCCCCATTAAACCCCCTTTGGCATAAAACTAACCATATAAATATTCCCGCTTCCTATAGTAAATAGACATTTACATTAGTCTATTACTATATAATAAAAATAAAATACAAAAAACTTTAAACATGTTTTATATATGTTTAAATCAAAAAATATATTCCCAAAGCTTTTTTGAAAGTTTAATCTAACCTAAACTTTAGAGCCCCCATACGTTTGTAAATATATTTACCTTTCGATGCTTTAACCCAAGGTATCATCATGATCAACTTTCCCATGGTATTTTATCCTCGCAATACTTAAAGCCTTCTCGTATGTATAATCCACCATGTAAATAGCCTCACGCTATATACATAAATTTAAAGCATGGTTAAAGCCTAAAACCCGTCTCATGCACCATTTACCATATACATAAAACTATGTTTACATACTACCCGATAAACCATTTTCAAAAAACCTTTGAAATATAACCCTGCATCAACGTAATCTTTTCATATACCAAAACTTTGTTATAAAGTCTATTATACAAAGGTTTTGTTATAAAATTAAAATGTGCCATCGCATAAGCCTCGGACCCACCTTACCTTTCCCCTACAACTTTAAAAGGATCATAACCATTCGCTTTAAACTCTCCAATCCAATGGCTGACGATAATTTTCGTGCCCACAAAACAAACAACAACCCCCACCCCGAATGGATGTGAAAAAAATTGTTTTCGTGAAAACCACCTCTGCAACGTGGCATATTTTCATTCCGTCATGTTCGATTAGATGAATACTGCTTAATGCTCATTGTCAATGCGAAAACCACCCCTGTTTTTCAGCATTTTTCAGCATTACAACTTCAAATATTTCCTGCCAAAGTATTAAAACCCACCATTGATACGTTTATGAGATTTATAGCTATGGGTTAAAACCTTGGTTATAATTTTTTTTAACAAGATTTGTGTGTTTTCAGTTTTAAAGTCCCAGCCGACTGTTAATAAAGCTGCATTTTGCCAGTTTTAAGCTCCCAGAGCCTTGTTTTAAACCTATATGGATCAATTCATGCATGAAAGTCTAGATTTAACAAAATATCCATGTTTGAAGACCAGATAAGATCTGTTTCAGTTCTAGCAGTTGAGATTAAAGCTCAAATTCAAACAGAAACGGCAAAAAAGCATCCTGATTGTCAAATACCTACAAAAGAGGTATTTCTCGATATTTTAACCTACAAACCTTCAAAATTATACCATATGTGGACTAAAAGAGATTAAGATAAGAGAATTAACTGTTTAAATTGCCCAAAACGCCCAAAAACAGGCCGAACCCTCGCTAATTTTTCCCAGAAGTTGCTATGTTCATAAAAGCCTTTGTTTGAGCCAATTTCCTCTGTTTAAGATCTCTGAAGATCAATTCCAAGAAAAAAAAAATTTCAAGCCTACCAAATTCCTTTTTACAATTTCAACCATTCAGGAAACTCTTGTTTCCTGTCTTAACCTAGTTTTCATCTATTAGAAAACTTAATTGAGAAAAAATTCCAAAAGAAGCTTTAAAAGAACATGGTGTTCCCCCTATTCCCACAGTTATCCCTATTTTTTGTTGTTGCTTTTCCTTCCACATTGGGAGACAAGTTGGCACCCAAAGGGTTATTTGTAACTGCAGTATCAATGCAATCAAATACTACTTCCCACATAGAATCATCATCTATAGAAGTACATCAAATAGGTGGAGTAGTAGAGATAGTGAAAGCCATGGAGTAGATGTCCCTTAAGAATAATGAAATCAATGGTTTAAATAAGACCATTCAAACTCTTGAATCATCCAATAGAAATGCTTTAATAACCTCAAAGGCACATGTAAAAACGTGAAGCTGAGAAGGAAATGTTGGCAATATGTTTCTTATTATATGATTGTCCTTGATGGAAACTCTCTAACAAAGGATGCAGATAATGACTATATGAAGAACTCAGAAAACTATCAGCAGTTCTATACAAGCAGAATATAAGACGGAATGTACATTAATCGAACCATTGGGGGAATCGATGTGAATAAGGACGTATTAAATCATGTGTGAATAAGTTTGGTGTATTCATACATCTTGACAAACCTGTAAAGTTGGAGGGTTCTGGTCTCTTCTCAATATGTGTTAAGTATGGCTGAGTCAATCTGAGTAAAGGGCTGATGAATTCGATTTCTGTAAAAGCACGAGCTAGCTAATCGGTAAAGGATGTATTTTTGTATGGTGGATTTGATAGGGTTAACCTGCTTGCTGAAGAAGGCAATTGAAAGTATGGGCCAGCTCGAATTATATATAACCTGAGTTACATTAACATAATCACGCGAAGGAAGAACAATTAAAACAGAGTTATTCCTTCACGAAGAAATGTAGCAATGATGGAATACACGCGGACAGAACCTTGAGCGAAGGAGAGGAACCACGAGCGAAATGAATAGTGAAGGGGGTTTCCAGTTTTCATCGCACCGCTTTCGACGGGCAAGCAGTATTCAAGAGGATGGGAGCGATTCCATAAAACGAGCGACACGCTTCCATGAATGAATTTGAAAAACCGCCATCACTGAGCGCCATCGCGCGTTAATGTCCGACCAAGGAAGTCGTGCGATATTGTTGTCCACCGTCGATCTGGAGGGGAGCCATCGGACGGTGACCTTATGAGGAAGGAGCACGATGGATAACCACGGTACGGTGCGAGTATTTGATTGGATCATTGATTATATATGTGGGCCTGGTTCTAAATTATATTAATTGAGATCTTTTAAACTAAGGTTTGCAAAGGATGTTGAATATGTGAAGTTGGAGAAATATTAAACATGTGATGTAATGAACATGGGTTAATATATGCGTTGATCTCACGAACACATAAACCTAGGATCGATATATATATATATGTCTGTGGGAGTTCATAACTAAAGGAGGAATTGGATTGATATCTCAATCTCAGATTGAGATATTAAAAATCCTTAGATTAATTATTTAATTTCCAAACCAAGAAAATAGAACAATAAGAAATTGTTTGGGGCTTGGGTAGACCCCGCTGGATTATATAATTGATCCCATCCAGGAATACCATCAGCGGTTGGGTGGTTTTGACTCATGGTATTAATAAAGGCAAAGACTATAGAAGGAGAAGAGGATCATAGTACAAGGTGTGCATGTGGAGGGGTTGTTAATGAATAAATCTCTTTAAGAGATATCTGTATGATTGAACTCTGTTTTCTGATAAATTTGTATCTATGATGCACCTATGGAGTTGATGAAGGTTCATGATCTCTAGATCTAGAAATGATGAATCTCTAGGAAGATCTGCAAAGAAATAATAAAGACCTGACGCAAGTATGATGAATAAATTGAAGAGATTTGGTGGATCCGAGGGTTGAAGTCTTCAGCATGAAAGTGGAAACTTTCTGCCAGTACAAGATGGTGCTAAAATCAGGGGGTTGGAGCTCCCTTCCAGTAGTGACTGGAGAACGAGAGAAGGTTGTAGCCTTCTGCAGGTGGGTGCCTGCGTGATGGTATAAGGTTGCGCCAGCACAAAAACTGTAAGAAGTGTTATTTATAATAAATAGTGAAGACAGAGATGACAGCAGTGGTGGTTTTCTCCCAAATTGGGTTTCCACCTTAAATACTGGTGTTCATGTGTGTGATGGCTTATTTTGTTATTACTACACATGCTTACTGCTTACTAAAATTCTAATGAATGAATGATGCAATAGCCTAAGTAAAGAATTAAATGCATAATAAGATCTTTGATAAAAAGTTTTCAGTCAGCTCTAAATACTGATTCACCCCCCCTCTCAGTATTTTTCTTAACAATTGGTATCAGAGTAGGTCCTTCTGAAAAGCTTAGCCGCTACAAGGAATATCAATCAAGATGAGAAATCAAGATGGAATAGCACCTATTAGGCCTCCGCTCTTCAATGGAAACAATTTAATCTTCTAGAAAACAAGGATGAGATCCTATCTTCAGTCTCTGGGAGCAGATGTATGGGCTATTGTTGAAGCAGGATATCAATATCCAGCCACAGTACCAACAGATCCAAATGCAAAGGCGGTTAATGCTCTATTGGGAAGTCTAATTGAATCAAAATTTGTTAAATTCATGCAGCTGAATACAACAAACGCAATATGGAACAAAATCATTCTAATTTATGAAGGTGATGCAAAGGTAAGAAGTGCTAAAATCCAAACTCTCAGAATTCAATATGAGAACATAAAAATGCATAATGAGGAGAGCATTGCTAATTTCTTTCTACGTCTTGATGATATTTTAAATAATATGAGAAATCTGGGAGAAACAATAACCAAATCTACCTTGGTTGAGAAAGTTTTAAGATCACTAATGACAAAATTTGAGTCAAAAGTTTCTGCTCTTGAATAAAAGCAGGATCTTCAAAATCTTACTGTGGCGCAACTTCATGGCATACTAACTGCGTATGAAATGAGAAGAGGAGGACCATCTGAAGTCAAAGAAGCCGTCTTTAGAGCCTCTACAAAAGGGAAAGAAGTACAAGAGACAGAAGGATCATGGTATATCTCAGAAGAATATGAGGTAAATTTTGTAAAGAAAATCCAACTTGGTATAGGACAGTTTAGAGGTAAGCTTCCTTTCAAATGTTTTGCTTGTGGAAGAGTTCGTCATTATGCTGCTAAATGTCCTCACAAAGAAACACATGAAAAAGGAAAGGAAGTAGCAAGAAGGAATAAGAATCGGTTTAGCATTAGAAAAAGTTACTATACTCATGAAGACAGTGATGGATTATCAGACAGTGAGGAAGAATGTGAACAAGATCTTAGACTTCTCATGGGATTTGAAAAAGAGTCTAGAGAAGAAAAGGATAATTTTATGGATGCTTTAGAGGACAATGATTTTCTTGATGAAATCAATCAACTCAAAATATGCTTATAAGAAAGTAAAATATCCATAGAAACTCTGAAAAACCAGCTTCAAGAAAAGGAGAAACATAATGATAAATTAGAATGTTAAATAGTAAGTCTAAGAAAAGAAATTGAGAAAGTAAAGACTTTGAATCTTAGATTTGCTAAATGATCTGAAACCTTAGATGAGATTATCAAGGTACAACGTTCTCCTCTTCTAAAGATAGGTCTTGGATATATCAGAGAATATTCTCAGGCTTCAGCACCAAATTATCTAGAAGCAGCTACAGCCAATACAAACATTCTGCCCCTCAGCAAGGGAATAAAGAATCTTTATAGATAAAGCATGACCATCTCAATTCAAAGAACACTAACATGAGTTCCTTTCAAAGAAACACTAATCAACAGGTAAATTCAAGTAGAATATTTCATGATCGCAGAAATTTCTTCTTTAATGGAAAATGTTTCTCATGTCACAATTTTGGTCACAAATCCGTTCAATGTGTTGCATATAAAACCATCATTACAAGAGAAGCAAGAAATAAAAGGGTTGATATTGGAACAAAGAAGAATACATATAACAATTTTTCTCCTTTTCAAAGTGAAGTTGAATGTGCTTATTGCAATAACTTTGGCCATGAAGAATCTGAATGCAGGAGCAAAGTCTAGTCAAAAGAGCATCTTCCTTCAAGCTCCAAAGTATGGAAAAAGAAGGAATCACAGGTTGAAAATTGTGGCATAGCTTTATTTGCAGAAGGAGAAGAAAATCAATGGTACATTGATAGTGGATGCTCAAAACACATGACAGGTGACAAAAAAAAACTTCTTGCATATAGTGCTCTAGAAAAGGAAAATAATGTCACATTTGGAAATGATACTCCTACTGTCATTAAGGGAAAAGGATCTGTTTTTCTAAAATAAAAGGTGAAAGCTAATAATGTCATATATGTGGATGGATTAAAGCATAACCTGTTAAGTGTAAGTCAAATGTGCGATCAAGGAACTGAAGTTGTATTTATTTCAAAAGAATGTGTGGTACGTGATCTTGATATAGGTAAAACAATTATAAAAGGAAACATGACTCCAAGCAACCTGTATGTATTAAAGAACTGCAAAGAACAATGTTACATGAGTAAATATACAGAAAATTGGCTATAGCATAGAAGGTTGGGGCATCTGAGCTTCTCTAAAATCAACAAATCAAGCAGACTTAAAGCTGTTCGTGATCTTCCAAATATTACACCACCTGAAAGTATCATATGCAAATCTTGCCAATTCGGTAAGAAAACCATAGTGCAATTTAATGCCAAAGAAGGTTCATCAAGCAAGCCTCTTGAACTCATTCATACTGACATATGTGGACCTGTGAAGAAAAATTCACCACGTGGTGAACAATACTATATCTTATTTATTGATGATTTCTCTAGAATGTGTTGGATTGGGTTGATTAAACACAAAGATGAAGCATTTGAGAAATTTCAGATCTTCAAAGCACTGGTTGAAAATGAATTAGATCTAAAAATCAAGTGTCTTAGATCTGATCAAGGAGGAGAATATACATCGGATGAATTCCTTGAATTTTGTGAACAACATGGCATAAAAAGACAGTTTTCTGTAGCTGGCACTCCGCAACAAAACGACGTAGCAGAAATAATGAATAGAACAATTCAAAAAATGGCTAGAGCTATGCTTGATGATTCCGGAACACCTGACACCTTTTGGGGTGAAGCAGCGCATACAGTTGTAATTATTCTTAACAAGGCACATGCTCATGTAAATAGTGATAAAATGCCATATGAACTCTGGTATGGTAATCCTCCCACTGTGAATCATTTTAGAGTTTTTGGAAGCAAATGCTTTATCAAAAATAATGATGAAAAACTTGGCAAGTTTGAACCTAGAGTAGATGAAGGAATACTTCTTGGGTACTCCTCTAGGAGTAGAGCATATAAATGTTACAATAAAAGACTTCGGAAGATTGTTGAATGTATTGATGTTGTTATTAATGAGTCTCTACAGCTCCAAAGAAGAAAAACAGACAAAAGATGAAAGACGATGATAGGCCTAAACTAATGAATACCCTATAGGAGTAATGGTATAGACAAATGAAGAACCCGAAGATGATTTATCTGAAAAAGCTCCATCCAGATATGTTCAAAAGAATCATCCAGAATCCCAAATTTTGGGAGAAAAGGGATCAGGTGTACAAACAAGAAGGACTCTTGTGGGATCTTCTAGCTATCTGGCATTTCTATCCACTATTGAACCACACAATGTCAATCAAGCTAGCAAAGATGAATGTTGGATTCAAGACATGAATGAAGAGCTTGATCAAATTGAAAAGAATCACACTTGGGAATTAGTACCAAGACCTCATGACAAAAATGTCATTGGAACTAAATGGATATTCAAAAAAAAGTTAAATGAGAATGGGGATGTCATAAGAAATAAAGCTAGACTTGTGTGCAAAGGGTATGCTCAACAAGAAGGTATAGACTTTGAAGAAACTTTTTCTCCTGTAGCCAGACTTGAAGCCATAAGAATGTTTCTTGCTTTTTCAAGCTTCCAACAAATCAAATTTTATCAAATGGATGTTAAATCTACTTTTCTCAATGGTGATCTAGAATAAGAAGTTTATATAGAACAACCAGAAGGATTCATTTTGGGAAATGATGAAAAACTTGTTTGTAGACTTAAAAAGGCTCTATATGGTCTCAAACAAGCTCCAAGGGCATGGTACTATCGTCTTGACAAATATCTTCATCAACAAAGATTTTCAAAGAGATGCCTTTGTTAAAGGAAACTTATGGCCAGCGAAAATGATAATGACCGTGTTGTGGTTGTATATGTTGATGATATCCTTTTTGGAAGTAATGAAGAGTCTATGAGTCAGAAATTTTCTTTTGATATTCAACAAGAATTTGAAATGTCTTTACTTGGGGAACTAAAATTCTTTCTTGGCTTGCAAGTGCAACAAGCAACAAATAGCATATTCTTATCAGAAGAAAAATATCTTAAGCAAATTCTGAAGAAGTATGGCATGGAAGAATGCAAACCTGTAAGTACACCAATGATAACTAGATGTAATCTCAGTTCTCATGATGATTCTCCCATGATGAATCAACTAGAATACAGATCTATGATAGGAAGTCTACTTTATCTCACTAGGACTAGACCAGACATTATGCATGCAGTTGGGATTGTGGGACGATTCCAAGCTAATCCAAAAGAGTCTCATCTTTAGGCTGTCAAAAGAATATTCAAATATCTGTGAAGACAAACACAGACTATGGTATCCAAAGAATGCTGATCTCACTCTTCATGCTTACACTGATGCAGATTGGGCTGGAAATGTTGATGATCGGAAAAGCACTAGTGGTGGTGCATTCTATATGGGGCCCCGGTTGGTATCTTGGTTCAACAAGAAGCAAAGCTCCATTGCCTTATCTACAGTAGAAGCAGAATATGTGTCTCCCACATCATGTTGCACTCAACTTATTTGGATGATGCAAACCTTACAAGACATTCAAATAAAATGTTCACCTCCTATCTCCATTATGTGTGATAATACAAGTGCCATTAGTATCTCAAAGAATCCTGTTATGCATTCCAAGACCAAGCACATTCCCATCAAGTATCACTTCTTATGTAGACAAGTGTGAACGAGAATGAGGATGGAGTATGTTCCTCAAAGAACAAGGATTCTTGGGAAATATATTTGCCAAACCTCTACAGAAACACCAGGGAGAGCGTTCAAAATTTCTGAGACAAAGAGTACAGGGTAGTCCTACTATACATGCAAAATATAAGATCTACTTAAATTCAGAAGATTAAATTGGATACGCTCCTGTTGAAATTGTTCAGGATGCACAGGCTAAGGGGGAGCATTGGTCATGTGGCAAGGATGCATTGTTGGCATTCTAATTATTTTTTTTAATCTGATCTCATGCTTGAGAATCCTTGATCTTGAGTGTATAAGTCATTTCTGTAACTTCATTGAATATTATATTTGAAGATGCAGCATGATCTCAGGGGGAGCATGGTATTGGAGGTAAAAAGGCTCTTGATCTATCCTTTGTCCTTGATGTCAAAGGGGGATAATATTGCTGAATGTATTTCAGGTCATGGTTGCCATCAAGTCCAAAGGGGGAGATTGTTGGCAATATGTTTCTTATTATATGATTGTCCTTGATGGCAACTATCTGACAAAGGATGCAGATAATGATTGTATGAAGAACTCAGAAAAATATCAGCAGTTCTATACAAGAAGAATATAAGACTGAATGTACATTAATCGAACCTTTGGGAGAATTGATGTGAATAAGGACGTGTTAAATCATGTGTGAATAAGTTTGGTGTATTCATACATCCTGACAAACCTCTAAAGTTGGAGGGTTCTGGTCTCTTCGCAATATGTGTTAAGTATGGTTGAGTAAATCTAAGTAAAGGGATAATGGATTCGATTTCTGTAAAAGCACGAGCTAGATAATCGGTAAAGGATATATTTCTGTATGGTGGATTCCATAGGGTTAACCTGCTTGCTGAAGAAGGCAATCGAAAGTATGGACCAGCTCGAATTATATATAACCTGAGTTACATTAACATAATCGCTCGAAGGAAGAAAAATTAAAACAAAGTTATGCCTTCACGAAGAAACATAGCAATGACGGAATACAGGCAGACGGAACCTTGAGCGAAGGAGAGGAACCATGAGCGAAATGAAAAGTGAAGGGGGTTTTCAGTTTTCATCGCATCGCTTTCGACGGGCAAGCGGTATTAAAGAGGATGGGAGTGATTCCATAAAACGAGCGACACGCGTCCCTGAATGAATTTGGAAAACCGCCATCACTGAGCGCCATCGCGCGTTAATGTCCGACCAAGGAAGCCACGCGATATTGTTGTGCGCCGTCGATCTGGAGGGGGGCCATCGGACGGTGGCTGTATGAGGAAGGTGCATGATGGATAACCACGGTACGGTGCGAATATGTGAGTGGATCATTGATTATATATGTGGGCCCGATTCTAAATTATATTAATTGGGATCTTTTAAAATAAGGTTTGCAAAGGATGTTTAATATGTGAAGTTGGCAAAATATGAAACATGTGATGTAATGAACATGGGTTAATATATGCGTTGATCTCACGAACACATAAACCTGGGATCGATATATATATATATATATATATATATATATATGTCTTTGGGAGTTCATAACTAAAGGAGGAATTGGATTAATATCTCAATCTCATATTGAGATATTAAAAATCCTTAGATTAATTATTTAATTGCCAAACCAAGAAAATAGAACAATAAGAAATTGTTTGGGGCTTGGGTAGACCCCGCTGGATTATCTAATTGATCCCATCCAGGAATACCATCAGCGGTTGGATGGTTTTGAGTCATGGTATTAATAAAGGCAAAGACTATATAAGGAGAAGAGGATCATAGTACAAGGTGTGCATGTGGAGGGGTTGTTAAAGAATAAATCTCTTTAAGAGATATCTGTATGATTGAACTCTGTTTTCTGATAAATCTGAATCTATGATGCACCTATGGAGTTGATGAAGGTTCAAGATCTCTAGATCTATAAATGATGAATCTCTAGGAAGATCTGCAAAGAGATAATAAAGACCTGACACAAGTCTGATGAAGAAATTGAAGAGATTTGGTGGATCCGAGGGTTGAAGTCTTCAGCATGAAAGTGGAAACTTTCTGCCAGTACAAGCTGGTGCTAAAATCAGGGGGTTGGAGCTCCCTTCCAGTAGTGATTAGAGAACAAGAGAACGTTGTAGCCTTCTGCGGGTGGGTGCCTGCGTGATGGTATAAGGCTGCGCCAGCACAAAAACTGTAAGAAGTGTTCTTTATAATAAATATTGAAGACAGAGACGACAACAGTGGTGGTTTTCTCCCAAATTGGGTTTCCACCTTAAATACTGGTGTTCATGTGTGTGATGGCTTATTTTGTTATTACTGCACATGCTTACTGCTTACTAAAATTATGATGAATGAATGATGCAATAACCTAAGTAAAGAATTAAATGCATAATAAGATCTCTGATAAAAAAATTTCAGTCAGCTCTAAATACTGATTCACCCCCCCTCTCAATATTTTTCTTAACAGGAAAAACAAAACAGTTTATGTGAATTTTGTTTTTTTTTTACTGCTGATAAGTATATTTTACAACAGTGAAAGGGTAAAAGGCAAATCCAAGTGTGATAGTGAAATGATATGATAGTGAATTAATTTTTCTACCTTAGTGAAAATTTCATTTTACTGTTTTCAAAAGGTTAATATATCAGTTGAAAGTGTATCAAGTAAAAGTTAGAGTGAAAGTTAAAACAAAGTTACAGAGTAGTCAAGGTAAAAAAATAAAAGTAAAAACATAGTCAGTAATGGTAAAAATAGATGAAAATAATTTCACCAACAATGAATTTTATCCAAAGTGAAAGTAAAACAACTAAAAGAACAAAAAGGAGAAAAGATGAAAACATAACAAGAAGGAACATTTTTGCAGAAATTTCATGTTTAAGTCATTGTTTTACAGAAACTATTATGACCAATACAAGATGAATTTTGAAAAAATGAAGGATTTTTATGTTCTTAAGCTGTCCAAATACAAAACCTCTCTCACGTTTCTAACAACCATTATGGATTGAGAAATATTAAACAATATTGGAAAGAACTTTTTGCAGAAAATTCCTGTTAAGTCATCATTTTGTAGAGAATATTGTGGCCAATATGAAATAATCATTTTGTAGAGAATATTGTGGCCAATATGAAATACATCTCATAACACTGAAGGAAATTTTTTTTTCTAAGGGAACCATCTACAAAAACCTATCTCACTTTATGCATAGATATTATATAATAAAAGATGCATGTGCATATTTACAACCTGTTGTTCAGACTCTGTAAAACTCTGTTTTACATATCTTTTTGCAGAGCCTATTGTGAACATCCGGAGCAGAAATTTAGGAAACTGAGAAAGGTTTATATCACCAACATACTTATCTACAATAACCTCTTTCATGTTCTACATATATATTTCGGATGGGGAAATAAAAGGTTATCACTGGACCCCAAGTTTGCAGAATTGCTCGAGAAGAATGCACAAAGAAAGGAAACAGATACTGACTTGGATACCTCATGTCAACTAATAGTTGAGATCAAATTTAAATTCTCTTCTTAGTCATCATATATCCATGAGTATAGTTCTGTAGAGCTATAAAAAGGGTCTCTTTCACCTCTAATCACCTCACATTAATATGTCAACCCGAGAGCGTTTTGTCATTACAAAGAGTGACTCAATCCGAGGCTCATTTGTCAGAGTAATGCTAGTAGTACAGTGCTTAAGAAATACAAGAGTAAACGGATGCTTATCTGAAATCAAATTACTTTAAA
>CM076575.1:2085624416-2085935602 GCA_034641835.2 Pinus albicaulis | reverse complement strand
ATGGAATAGCAAAGCAAATAAAGGATTGAACAACAATTCTGAAATAGAACAGCAAGTCTAAAATGGAACAGCAATTGAATAACTAAGTCCCGCAGGTTGTAACCAAACTTAATCTATTAACTCAAATGCATTCTTTGCAATCAAATAACATTCTTTCACTCTAAAAGCAATTCACACAAATCACACTAATGGAACAGCAATAACTATTAATGAATTATGGAACAGTACTGATAAATCAGAAACGCGCACAACACGAACGTTTAGTATAACAGCTCTGTAACAAAACAGTAAGAACATGCAATTAACTCTTGAAAGGATTAATAACTTGATGCGGAGTCAACACACGATTCTATCTGTAAAAAACCTCAATGATTCAATCTTTAACAAAGCATGTAATATGAACTTATAAAGCATATCAAATTACCAAATAACAATGATAAACAAACCACACAAAAGTCAAGTCGTAATGGTACAGAAGCAAGTGTCCTTCGGGGCCGGGCCCTTAGCCTCCAAGGATACACCGCTTTAAGTTAATCCAGACGCAGAGATGAAATAATCACCAAGCTTTTATTAATGCATCGGTCAAAAATACATTGAACCAGTTCTCAACGAGACTCAATAATCAAAGTTGATGTTTTACAGAAAATTACATAAAAGCGTATCCTATCTATCAAGCTAACAGTGTTGTCCCTTTATATAAAGGTGATGGCGGAGATGTCCAAGTAACATGATAAATAAAGCAGCGATCCCTCAGGATCGAAGATCCTGAGGGATTCGCCAAACTGTTAATTCTTCATCCTTTCCTTTCTTTGGCGCCGAGCTGGTGTCTTCTCCTTCTTTTCCGAGCCGATTTGCTGTAATCTATTTAGCCTTGTTTGCATTCGGTTCTCGTTCAGAGGGACAGCAGTTATCTCGACTTTGTCCTTTCCTTTGGAACGGAAATTCCTCGTTTTCTCCTTTTCCTGTACAGAAAATAACCATTATCAGTGGCTAAGTCTTGCATATCAATTCTCACATGTTTTGTTATGGTTCCTTATTACTTTCCAAATTCATGATACAAAAAGGTTCACAAATTCTATTAAAAAGCCACTGAAATAGTCATCAAAAGCATACCCAGCAATAACGATTAACGAATTATGGGACAATACTGATCCAGTGGAAACGCACGCAACACAAATGTTAATATAACAGCTCTGCAACATAACAGTAAGGATATGCGATTAAATCTTGAAAGGAATAATAACGTAATGCGGAGTTAACACACAAGTCTAGTTGCAGAAACTTCAATGATTCAAACTGGAACAGAGCATGTAATATGAACTTGTAAAGCATATCAAACAATCGAATAGCAATAATAAACAAACCACACAGAAACGAAGCTGTAATGGTACAAAAGCAAGTGTCCTTCGGGGCCGGGCCCTTAACCTCCAAGGATGCACCGCTTTAGGTTAACGCAGACGCTAAGATGGAATAATCACCAGGCTTTCATTAAGACATTGATCAAAAATACATCGAACCAGTTCTCAACAGAGCTTAATAACCAAGTCTGATGTTTTACAGAAGATTACATAAAACGTATCTTATCTCGCCATTTCTAAACTAACAGTGTTGTCTCTCTTTATAAGGACGATGGCGGAGATGTCCAAGCAGCTAGATAAATAAAGCAGCGATCCCTCAGGATCTTCGATCCTGAGGGATTCGCCAAACAGTTAACTTATTCATCCTGTCTTTGCTATTGCGCTGAGCTGGTGTCCTCTCCTTCTTGCCCGAGCCGATTCACCTTGATCTTGTTTCCCTATGTTTGCGTTCGGTTCTCATCCAGAGGAACAGCAGTTATCTCCACTTCGTTCTTATCTTTAGCGCGGCAACTCTTCGTTTTCTTCTTTCCCTGTATAGAAAATAACCATTATCAGTGGCTAAGTTATACACATCGATTCTCACATGTTTTGTGATAGTTTCTTATGACTTTCCAAATCCATGATACAAAAGGTTCACAAATTGTATTAAAAATTCATTAAAGTAATCAGCAAAATCATACCTTTTCATTACTCCACACACCCCCCTGCTTACCTTGTTTCATGTCCTCATGAAAACGTTGTAGTTGACATGTAATGCAGTGAGAGAGTATGCTAGAGAAGGAGTTTCATGTGGAGGCCTACAACCATGTTGAGTGATTAAATAATCAAAGAACTGACCTGCTTGCCCCTCAGGCATATCATACAGGGCCTGGTATCCATGTGCAGGATGCCAAATAATTGGAGCGCGAAATCTACACCCTAACCAAGATGACCCTGCTTTCAGAAGGCTCTGGCCATAGAAATTCAAACGGTCAGCGGCTAACTCAAAGTTCTCATATTTAAATGGTTCTCGGAGCTGGATGTGTGGATCAGAGATTCGATATCGAAATTTGGCTGCATTAATGGCCAAGTCTTTGATGGAAAAGAAATACTCTAAACCTTCTTGAATGAGTGCCTCATGCATAGGCCCTAATGTTACAATGACACCTGGAGTCCTTATGTGGTTTATATGAGCTGTCCATAACTGTACTGGGTTCCTAGGCTCAGCCCTAACTCTTAAATCTAGACCATTTTCTTGACTCTGGAAGGTATCATAGGCTTTCAGCCACTTAATCTGATTAGCCCCGAATGAAATGAATGCTTGGAATTGAATATCACCAATGGAGGGACCAGGGTTCAATTCAGTCTCCTGACTTAGCACAAGGTCGTGTAAATAAAGTTCACACAAAAATCTCTGGACTTTCACTCCATAATGTTTACAACAGTCGATAAAATCATTGACATTGTTGATCTGTATAGGGGTGCTTGCCTTAACAGCTTTTATTTGTAATTGTAAATATCGTTCTAATAGAAACAGAGCATAGTTTTTAGCAGGAGCCCTACATGCTAAAACATTATTATATAAAGAACACAAGTCATTCATCTGTTTGATAGTAGTATCTAGTTTATAAGTTACCTGTGTGACTTCCTCTTGTTCCTTCATCCATCCTTCAAAAACCTGTCTTTTAGATTGACTGACATCCCTTAGTTGCTGCTGCAACTCTTCATATTTTTCTAGGGGAACCGTTTGCTCTTTAAGTTGCTCCATTTCTTGCCGTGCTTGTTTCACCATCTTGTACAAGGTTTTTGTCTTTGGATCTTTCCTCCATGCATCAGTGGAGGCCGGGAGTTTTACCTGAACCTTTTTGTTACGTTGTTTGGAGTTCAGGACCCTGATTACCCCTGAGGGTGGTGCCTCCGTCTGAATTTGCTTATCATCCTTTTCTATCTTAATCGGAACGGCAGCTGGATCCATTTCTGTCTTAATCGGAACGGCAGCTGGATCCTCAGAGTCTTGGAAAACAGGCTGTTTGTTGGCCCTCTTTTTCCTCTTTACCTTCTGGTTCTTCTTCAAAATCCTTATTTGTTGCCTGAGCTGGGTTATTGTGTTTAACAGTTTAGTCCGTTCCTTCCTCAGCTTCTTGATTTCCATTGATTCCTTTGAAGGAACAGCAGTCCGTCGATGGTGGACTGGATCATGACCAGTTGCTAACTCTTCCTCCTGGGGTTCTTCCTCACTGCTCTGCTCCGGCTGTTCTGGTGTATGCTCCTTAACTGGTTCTGATTCTTCCTCCTGGGGTTCTTCCTCACTGCTCTGCTCCGGCTGTTCTGGTGTATGCTCCTCAACTGGTTCTGATTCTTCCTCCTGGGGTTCTTCCTCTAGACTTTCCTCTTGTGACATGGGAACAGATTGTTCCCGTTCGGTATTTTCTTCCTCTTCCTCATGCATAGGCATGTTCTCTTCTTGAAATTGGTCGTGGAGATTCTTTGAGCTAGAAGGTTGACCGTATTTACTCATATTGGCGAGGATGGCGGCCAAGTCATCTTCTCTTAGTAGGTCTTGTAATGGACTATTCTCCTGCTGTCCCCTTTCTTCCTCCTGTTCAGTTTCTGCTTCTTTTTCTGTTCCCGAAGGTTCGGGTACTTCTTCTTCGGGTTGCTCATCTTCAATTATTACTGGTTGGCTGGTACTTCCCTGAAGCTGTTCCAGCCTTCCCCTTATTCGAGCCAACCGGGCTGACTTTCTGGGTTTATTTATGCTTCCTCTCATCTGAGCTAACCGAGCTGATTTCCTGGGTTCCTCTGGTTGCTCGGGTGAATCAACTACATGCTTTCGCTTTGCGTGTTCTTGGTGTGTCTCTGGTTGTTGTGATGTACTAGCAACATTTTCTCTGTGTTTTTCCGGTTGTTCTGGTGGGTTTATAGAATGTCTACGTTTCGGGGATGGTTCTGTCGATCCCCCTTCAATCAGTGAAATGAGTCTTTCCCAGCTGCTCTGCTGCTGGGTAAGACTATAACTAACAACAAGTCGGATTAACCCGTGGTGACTAACAATTGCCTCTACGTGCTGTGCCCTTTTCATACTTTGTGCAACATCATGCAATAACGAGTTTAAGAGTGCCGGTAAATTCACAGAGCATTTTTGTTTTAGAACAGCTAAAAGTTTAAGGTGTCGTGGTCTTACCACGTCTTTTCTTCCTTCGCAAGTAATGTAGCTCTGTACTATTCTTGCTAGCTCTGTCCAGGGTTCACCTAGGGTCGCTGGCAGAATTCCCTTCCCTTTGATTGTCAAATGTTGGCCTTCATCCTGGAAGATGTCGATAACCTTCTGTAATCGTTCTTTCTTGAATGTCCATACCGGTCCAGTAGCTGGTAGTCCTGAGACTTCTGCAATTATGGCATCAGTGACCGCTATTCGTTTTCCTCTTACCATGGAGTAGTTATCTTGTAAATTCTACAAGAACTCCATTGCTACTGTCTCATTACCCTCTTGTAAGCGATTGAAATAGTTTAACCATCCTGCTCTTTCTAGGATTTCTCGGGCGGCAGCAGAGATCGTTAGCTGTTGAGGCTCACTACGAATTGCCTTTCCCCCCATGATTCCGCTGTGATTTCTAAATGGAACAACAAAAAAAAACGTTTTCGGTTTGAAACACAGAGAGCAAGGTTTCGCAAAAGAAAACACAGAGTATGCAATAGTGCAGCAAAAACAACTTGTGCGAAAAGATAAAAATAAAAATCTGTCATGCCGTGAAACCATGCCAAATCGTCGTGCACCAGATTTTCCGAATGATAAACTGACACGTAATACAGGGAATGATGAGGTTAACCTCCCCCCCCCTCAGTGTGATAGGCTGTCCCAGCCGGCAAATAATGGAGCGGCACCCAGTCTGTACTCAAGTCAGAAAGGAACAACATGTAAATTTATGCCATGTTGAGAGAGGACAACAGATTACCGAAATCGAGGCGGAGGATGGATCGCGTGTTATGATTTGAGGCTGCTGTGTTATGATTTGAGGCTGATGGATAGTCATGTATCGTACTCGCCAATCTTAAGCGGTCATGGTCACCTCCGTTGCCATGATTGGTAATAAAATATTCATGCGATGTATAAATCAGGAAATAACATATAATTAGTGCCTAGGATATGAAAACAAAAGAGTGTTAATATCTTACCTATTGGTGTAAGCAAGGTGACTTCGATACCATTAACATTACTCTGCTGCCAACAGGTGTCCATAACCTTGGCACAGTTGTTTTTTCACCCTCGGAACCATGATCCTGTGTGTATACTTAGGACTGTTATTATGTCAGAATGTAGACCATTATGCTGGCTTGGTGACCAGTTAACCATAATGCCATTCACGAGGAAAGAGCGAAACGTGGGCAGGCCGGCTCTTAATGAGACCTCCTGTTCCAAGGTTCGTTTATTTTGATACACCTTTTGGACCATATCCCTGGTGTGGTGGCCAGAATGGGAATGCCACTTCACTTGCATCCTCATGATCATGGTAGGCTGGCTCTCGATGAGACCCCCTATCCTGCATTTGACATTTGACATGCTTTTTCTTTTCCTTATTTATACACAAAGGGTGGTTCAGCACTCCTTAAGAGTAGGAATGGTGGAAGAATTCTTATTATCTCAATAGGAAGATATAAACTCTTTGCTCTTATTCCCAAGTACTAATAAAAAGATTTTTAAGGGAATCAGCATGATAAAGATAACCAATCAGGGCAAAATTAGTAAAACCATGTCACAAAAGGCAAGAAATAAGTATGTCCTTCCATCTGTCCTCTTATTAATGCAGAGCCTTATAGATATAGCGATTTATGATTTGCAGATTTTCGGTATGCTGTGTTTTTATATTTCATCGCACAAATACATAGCTGAAGCTTGAAGACTAGAAAGAAGACGGGAAAAAGCATCCTGAATTTAAATCAGCAAAGAGATCAAAAGTATGCAGATGGTGTTCCGTTGAAAAATCAACAACGATGGATAATAGAAAAAAGGAACAAAACTGCAAATGTCGTTCCTTTTAGGAAAAGGAACGACAATCATACTAAACACTCAATATGCCATTCCGCTGAAAAAGTCAACACAAAAATAAAAGAACGTTGTTTCTTTGAAGGAAAAGGAACAATGGTAACCAAAAAGGAACAGCGATAGACGTAACAATATCGTTCTTCTAAAAAAGGAACAGCAGAGATCCGAATGCTGTTCCTTTAGAAAAGGAACAGCAGAACAAGCAAAACCAAAATAAAAAAAAACATACATATGCTATTAGAAGAGCAAAAATCAAACTTTGTGGAAGAAAAAGGAACAGCAAAATGACAAGAATTTATTCAAATCAAACTTATGTACAAGAATCACTCAAAAACAAAAACTTTATGTACAATTTGCAAAAAGAAATAGACCCTTAATGAATTACAGGTGAGGAAGATTTCTCTTCTTCTCCTAAGATCTCCAGATCAGTATCTCGGCGTATTTGATGGCAGAAGGATTCCCGAGTAAGTGGTTTACGGTAGAGACGGACTCGGTGGCCATTTACCTTGAATGCATATCCAGAACCGTCAATAGTGATTAGAGTAAGAGTTCCATTGTCATGTACCTTCTGGATTTCGTATGGTCCCAACCATCGAGTCTGAAGTTTTCAAGGGAAGTCCTGAAACCGAGAATCGTATAACAGAGCCCAGTCTCCCTCGTGGAAGACTTTGTTCTTAATGAGCGCATCATGCCATTTGGCTCGCTGCTGTTGAATTAATGCTGTATTTTGTAGTGCAGAGAGCCGAATTTCGTCTAATTCATTGATCTGCTGTAGTCGATTGAGTTGCCTCCGTTAAGTCTAGGCCAACTTCCTGTGCTGTACGCAGTGTTTGGATTTCGAATTCTATGGGAAAAATAGGTTGTTTTCCAAACACTAGTTGATAAGGTGAGTAACCAGTGGTGCTCCTCCATGTGGTTCGATAGGCCCAGAGTGCTTCAGGTAGTCGGGTAGCCCAATCACGCCTATGTGACGCAATGGTTTTCATTAGGATTGATTCTATTATCTTATTGCTACTTTCTACCTGCCCATTCGCCTGTGGGTGATATGGAGTAGTGATCTTATGTTGGACATGATAATTGTTAAGTGTTGCAGCTAATTTATGCCCAACAAATTGTGGTCCTCCATCTGTAATTATTTCCCGAGGAAGGCCATAACGAACAAACAAAAGGAACAGGAACTGTATGACAGAGTCCTCTGTGGCTCTTGGTAATGCTTCTGCCTCAACCCACTTGGTGACATATTCTGTTGCCACCAAAATATATGTTTTCTGATTTGATGAAGGGTTGATGGTTCCAACGAAATCCAGAGCCCACCGTTCGAATGGTTCGATGACTAACTGTGGTTTCAGAGGCATTTCATCAGCTTGACCAGGTCGTCCTGCTCGCTGGCAACTGTCACAGGCTTGGACGAACTTCTTTGCATCCTTAAAGATCGTAGGCCAGTAATATCCTGTCTGCAATACTTTATGTCCAGTCCTACGCTCAACGAAGTGTCCCCCACATGGTCCATCGTGACAGGCTTTTAGGATGTCAAAGATTTCATCCTCTCTAACACATCGCCTGATATGCATGTCTGCTCCTGTGTGAAACAAATAACCTCCAATCCACGAAAATCGAGAACTTTTCTGAATAATCTGCTTACGCTCATTAGGAGTTAAATGTTTTGGTAATTTACCTACTGCAAGGTAATTGGCAACATCAGCATACCAGGGCGTTTGAACAGCAACATCAAACAGGTGTTCATCCGGAAATTGATCTTCCACTGCTGCTGCATCGCTTGATTTTGGTATCCTTGAAAGAAAATCGGCTACAGGGTTTTCTTTGCCCGGGCGGTCCTTGATTGTGATATCGAATTCCTGCAATAAGATTAACCATCGAGTTACTCTGGCATTTGTGACAGGCTTATTTGCTAAATATTTTATGGCAGAATGATCTGTATACAAGATAACAGGGTAGCCTGTGATATAATGTCTAAATTTATTGACAGCATGTATTACAGCTAGAAATTCTTTCTCAGTAACAGTGTAATTCAATTCAGCAGGGGATAAATTTTTGCTGATGTAATATATAGCATATGGTTTTTTATCCTCTTCCTGCCCAAGGACTGCACCAATGGCTGTATCTGAGGCATCAGATGATATCTGGAATGGTAGGTCCCAGTTTGGTCCTCGAAGGACTGGGGTTGTGGATACAAGCTTCTTTAGATCCTCGAAAGCATGGTCACATTTGTCTGTCCAAAGGAAATCAAAGTTACCAGTCAGTGCATATAAAGGAGCAGCAATGTGTGAATAATGCTCTATGAATCGTCTATAATAACCTGAAAATCCAAGAAAACTGCGTACCTCTGTTTGAGTAGTAGGAGTAGGAATAAGCAAAAGTATTTGGATTTTGGCCAGGTCTACCTGAATGCCGGCTGCTGAGACATAGTGTCCTAGGATAAGTCCTTCGGTCATCATCAAAAAACATTTTTCATTGCTTAGGCAAAGCCTAGTAACAATGCAGCGTTGTAGGACTTTCTCTAGGGTGTCTAGAGCTGGGTCGAAGTCATCTCCGTATGGTGTAAAGTCATCCATGTAAACTTCAAGTCCATCATTGATTAAATCTGCAAAAATACTAAGGATAGCCCTCTGAAATGTGGCAGGAGCATTACATAAGCCAAAAGGTAAAACTCGATAGGCAAATGTTCCCCAGGGGCAAGTAAAGGTAGTTTTATCCTGGTCTTCGGGGGCAATCTGAATCTGATTGTATCCACTGAAGCCATCCAGGAAAGAAAAGAACTTCTTCCCTGCTAAAGTGTCCAATACTTGATCTATGAAAGGAAGAGGAAAATGATCTTTTTGTGTTGCCTTGTTAAGTTCTCTATAATCCACACAAATTCTCCATTTCCCATTCTTTTTTGGTACCACCACAAGTGGAGAGACCCATTTACTATCAGAGATAGGGTAGATAAAATTCACATCTAAAGGTTTTTGAAGTTCAGTTTTTACAACATCTTTTAGATGGGGATTAAGTCTCCTTTGCGGCTGACGCACAGGTCTGGCATCTTTTTCTATGTAAATGTGGTGGGTACATAACTGAGGATCGATTCCTTTCATATCAGGGTAGTCCCATGCAAATGCTTCTTGATATTTTGTTAACAGATGGATGAGCTTTGTTTCTTGTTTCGGTGTGAGATTAGCATTGATGTTTAAAGTTTTCCCCGGTGCAATTTCCACAGTTTTACTATTTGCAACAGAAGTGACAGGTATTATTTGATCATGAATATCTTTCAGGGGATCTTCTTCTAATTCATTATCAAATGTTGCTTTTATCATGTGACATTGTGTGCGAGGTTCAGTTTGAGTAATGAAATTATTAATGGCATCGTCTTCTGTTTGATCTTTGAAATCGAGTGCCTCTTGTATAGTTAATGGAGATCTAATGTTATCAGTAAGATATGATACAGGGTGCTTATTCGTTTTAATCATTGTGACACTTGGCTGCGCTGGAGGATATAGAACTAAATTTTTGCTATTTGGTCCTCTGGTTATGGTCATATTTCACTGCCGACAGCCAATGTAGGCATCGGCAGTAGCGAGCCAAGGTCTACCTAAAATTAGCGGGTGTCCATCAAGTCGGGTTTTTGGATTAATTATCAGGAAATCGGTTGGATACTCCCAGGATTCTACAGAGACCATGACATCATGTAGAGGGCCCTCTGGTCTAACCACAGATCGGTCAGCCAATTCTAACAGAGTAGAGGTGGGTTCTACAGATGTAATGCCGAGCTTTTGGCAAGTTGTAGTTGTTAAAATATTAATTGCAGCCCCTAAATCAACTAAGGCATTAGGCAGGGTCTGGCCATAAATTTGAACAGTTATAATTGGGTTCCTGGGGTCTTCATATTTAAGGGGTGTTTCTCTTCCCGACAATAGGTCAGATAAGGTGCCGACTACTTGGACTCTTGGATTGTTTGTTATATTCCTCCTCGGTTTCTTTATGCACAATTATTTTATGGTTTTGGCGTATATGGGAATGTCTTGAATGGCTTGGAGGAATGGAATTTTTATGTACAAGTTTTGTAATTCTCCCAGAATGTCGAAGTCAGGATATTGTATGGATCGAGGTATGGCTAATCGTTCTGGGAACGGGGGAGAGGTTGTGGTTGCTTGATTATGAGTTTGTTGCTTATTTACATCCTCTTGTTGTGACTGATGTTCTCTGGGTAACTGATCTTCAATATGAACTGTTTTATCTCCCTCAGTTTCAATTATACGTCCAGATCTTAACTGAAGATCATTGCACTCCCTCAGGTTGGGTCCTAGTTCTGGTGATTCTATGATTTGAATAGATTGGACCTGCCTGTTGTTTGGATTGGGATCGGGTTGGGCTGGGAGTTGCGGTCTCAGGTTAGACTGGGGATTTTGTTATAAAGCTGGCAAAGTAGGTTGAGGGAGTGGAATAGTTCCAGCTGGGTGGTACATTGGTCTTTGCCAGCTTGTCTGCCATGGTGAACTTTGTGAAGTAGAGGGAGTCCATTGTGAAGGATATGGGCCATTTTGCCAATATGGTGGAGTGTAAGGGAAATTTGGCCAACCAGTTTGGCTTGTTTGATTTAGCCATGGATTTGGAGAAGGAAATGATTGTGGTGACCAGTTTGTAAATGGGGTTTGAGATTGATTTTTCCACATACCATATTGTTGAGCATTATACTGTGGGTTTTGAAAGAAAGAGGTTGGGTCTGGAAACATACCAGGTTGTCTTGGCTGCCACGGGCGGCGCTGGTTGATTGAATTCACCGATTCCGGTTCTTCTTCTGCTTCCTTATATACTGCTTTCAATCCAGGAAGTGAGGGGCAGCTCTCCGTAAGGTGATCTTTTGTACAGATGGCACATGTTTGGACTTTATCTAATGGACACTCCTTGTGGCTGTGTTTTTTTCTGCATCGGGGGCAGAAGATTGCCATATTCTGTTCTGCCTCCAGCTGCTTCTGTTTAGACTGCACAATATCAAGTTGTGTAGTTAGTGTCCCCATAATATCAGTTTTAAAATTCTCTAATAAATTTCCAATTTCTGCACGTGTTACTCCTTCTACTGATACTTTGTTATCTCTTGCAAACCGATCATATTCTGCCGGTTTTATTCTTGTGCTGTCTCTCGAACTCCTGATACATAAGTCAAGGATGTCAGTAAAATTCTCTTGATAAATATCCCCTTTGCCCATAATGTTTAATGTTTCAATCCATTGTTCCTTCATACCCCTCATTAATGCAGTTTTTAACACATTATCAGGTAAAGGTAGCGATGCATAAGGAGATCTTTGTAAATTATACTGAAAACGTTCCACATACTCCTCTAATGTTTCATTTGGTCTGGCTGTCATTTGAAATATTTCGTCTTTTAATTCTCTAGACCTACGATAATCCTGGTATTTCTTTAAGAAGGATTCTTTCATTTGATCCCAATTGTTGATAACCCCGCCACCTAGCCCCATAAACCATCTTAAAGCAGCCCCTTTCAATGTAGAGGGGAATAATTTCAATTTTTGGGGATCGGTGGTGTAATCATACCCCCGACATAACACATCGAATTCAAATAGGAATGCATCCGGATCTTCTGATGTGAGTCCGTGAAATGTGGGGATATGCTGAAGAGGAATAGCTTTCATGGGTGCATTTGCTGCAGAATCCACTATAGGATATTGTAATGTAGAGGTTTGAGTGTTTGGCTGGTTTTGAGCGTTTGGTTGGTTTTGAGCCATGGGATCGAATATATGCCAGTAACCTTCTGGGATATCTAGGAGGGTATTCCTAGGTTGGGTGGGAACGGTTTTGACAGGGATCTTTTTAGTAGCGCTTCCTTTATCTGGAATAATGGGAATACCAGGTGTTTGAGGAGATTGAATCTCTTCAACAACGACTTTCGCAGCACTCCCCTTATCTGGGCTATCTAATGACTGGTTTGTTTCAAGAGGAGATTTTAGTTCCTTGGTTTCCCCTGTTTCTCCTTCTCCTTCGCAAAAGTTACTAGAGTTCCCTTCCTGCAAGAATTCTGGAGTGGAATTTTCAACTTCTTGAAAGTCCTGCTCCTCAGTTTGACTATGCACCTCAGCACAGGCTACAGATGGTGATCCTGTGGCCTGAAGGGAACTAGTAGGCGGTTTGGAAGTGTTTTTCTTGAAGCCTACCGATGGCTGAGACTTTGTTTTCTTATAGATTTCGTCTATGAAGGTCGTTCGGCCAAGGGTCACCGGCCCCTTAGCTTTTTCAGGTTTGGATGGGGGTTTGATATTCTTTTCCGGTTTTTTCTGCTTAGTCATGCACTCAAAAATAAACTACCAACTTCTATTCAAAAAAACAAAAACAAATCTGTTAGGAAAGCGGATAATGAGCAGGTCGTTTACATGCTCTGCACGTAGGTTCTTACCTTCCGTTTTTAGGATCCAACTCCTCCCTAGCAGGCTTGTACACCACTCTGAAAAAGACAAATGGCTTCACTCTTTCCCCGGCAACGGCGCCAAAATGTAGAGCTATAAAAAGGGTCTCTTTCACCTCTAATTACCTCACATTAATATGTCAACCAGAGAGCGTTTTGTCATTACAAAGAGTGACTCAATCCGAGGCTCATTCGTCAGAGTAATGCTAGTAGTACAGTGCTTAAGAAATACAAGAGTAAACGGATGCTTAACTGAAATCAAATTACTTTAAAGAAATAAATCACACACTCAGGAAACTCAATAACTCATCAGTCAAGGGTTCGGTAATAATAAACCATCCTTTCAGAAACTGATGGAAAAAGAACTAAAGCATAGATCACAAGCCTGGGAGCTAAACAGTGACTGATACTGCTCACTACAGTCTTAGATCATCTCTCACAGCAAACCATCAAATGCAGATAAATAGATCAGCAAAGGAAATAAAGGATTAAACCACAATTCTGAAATGGAACAACAACTCTAAAATGGAACGGCAAGTGAATACTAAGTCCCGCGGGTTATAATCAAACTCAATCTATACACTCTTTGCAATCAAGGAACATTCTATCATTCTAAAGGCGAATTACACAAATCATATTAATGGAACAGCAATAACGATTAATGAATTATGGGACAATACTGATTCAGTGGAAACGCACGCAACACAAATGTTAATATAACAGCTCTGCAACATAACAGTAAGGATATGCGATTAACTCTTGAAAGGAATAATAACGTAATGCGGAGTTAACACACAAGTCTAGTTGTAAAAACTTCAATGATTCAAACTGGAACAGAGCATGTAATATGAACTTGTAAAGCATATCAAACAATCGAATAGCAATAATAAACAAACCACACAGAAACGAAGCTGTAATGGTACAGAAGCAAGTGTCCTTCGGGGCCGAGCCCTTAGCCTCCAAGGATGCACCGCTTTAGGTTAACGCAGACGCGAAGATGGAATAATCACCAGGCTTTCATTAAGACATTGATCAAAAATACATCGAACCAGTTCTCAACAGAGCTTAATAACCAAGTCTGATGTTTTACAGAAGATTACATAAAATGTATCTTATCTCGCCATTACTAAACTAACAGTGCTGTCTCTCTTTATAAGGACGATGGCGGAGATGTCCAAGCAGCTAGATAAATAAAGCAGCGATCCCTCAGGATCTTCGATCCTGAGGGATTCGCCAAACAGTTAACTTCTTCATCCTGTCTTTACTATTGCGCTGAGCTGGTGTCCTCTCCTTCTTGCCCGAGCCGATTCACCTTGATCTTGTTTCCCTATGTTTGCGTTTGGTTCTCATCCAGAGGGACAGCAGTTATTTCCACTTCGTTCTTATCTTTAGAGCGGCAACTCTTCGTTTTCTTCCTTCCCTGTATAGAAAATAACCATTATCAGTGGCTAAGTTATACACATCGATTCTCACATGTTTTGTGATAGTTTCTTATGACTTTCCAAATCCATGATACAAAAGGTTCACAAATTGTATTAAAAAGTCATTAAAGTAATCAGCAAAATCATACCTTTTCAGTACTCCACAAGTTCCAAATAGGTTCATTAGTTTTGAGTGTCCTTTTATTAAGTTCTATTTATGTAAAACAGTTGAAGATATTTGTAAACCAATCTTGATATTTTTTCAAGATATTCTAGTTTATAATTTGTATAAATACTTCACTCTTTGAAGTATTTTGTGTGGAATAAAATTGCTGAGATTATTATAGGAAATTTTGCTGGTACGTTGGAGGCTTATGTGTTGATTTCATAGGAGTAGTCTGGACAATAGCCAATTGGACTTCATAATTCAGGATTCATGTGATAATTTAAAGAGTAAAGTGCATCTATCTTGTCATTGTTTACTTTCCGAGTTCCATTCATTTCATATATGTTGTTCAATATTAATGATTAAGTAGGAGTATTAATTCAGGATTATTTTTAGAACTCCGTGTCTTAACTACTTAATCATTTAAATTTTTTCTGTTGATTTCCAGATTTAGGAATTCTTAATTGCTCCTAGTCCCGTTTGACCCCTGCCTCCTTCCTCTTTTTCTGAATCAAATGATTCTTCATTGCCCTTTATCCCGAAGAAATCCATCTCATCGAAAAAATCTATCCAAATCTCTGAGGGTTATCTACCTTTCCCTGAATACATTAGCATCCTTTTGGCCTTGCCTTCTAGTTCTGCATGCTAGACTTTGACTCCATAGCCCAATGGACTAGTAGATCCCTCTTTAATTTGTCTTCAAGTAATCTTATTTTCCACCAAACATTTAAAAACCAAAACCAAATTGAACTATAATAACTAGCCTAAAATATAAAAATAAATAAAGTTAAATCATAAAGAGAGAGCCCTCTCTGAAATTTAGGAAGGCTAGATCCTAGATTTCCAAAGTAGGTTTGTGGTTACCCATAGTTTTCTTAAAACTAAAAAAATTCAAAAGCCCAAAATATTTAGAAATTACTAGGGTGATAACATACAAAAAAAGCTTTCATGTCATGATGGTATAGTACCTTACAACCATTTCCCTTTGATCAAGATCCATCGAAGACTTGTGCCTTTATAAGCGTCTCTGACAACAATGCTTACACGGGAAGGTCCCAGCGAGTACATATGCGTACATTGTGCACTGATATGCCATACCAAGATTATGCATATGGGTACCACATTCCACCTATCGTCAAAGAAAAAACGCCCCTAAGGGCGTCAGTAGTCATCGTCAACAACCACCAGCATCACTACCACAGTAGTGACAGAGACAACACATGTATTTGTCAATTTTGTTTAACTAGCCATAGCATCACGAGCATGGGACATGCCCACCTCGTTGAAATTTTGGTAATTATGTTGCATATTTTTGTCTACTTGCAGGGGGTCCCTTTGACCATGGTTATCTCAGAAACAACGCAAGGTGTTGTCTATTCCAAAAGTACACACAAGCCTCTCTCTCTCTCTCTCTCTCTCTCTCTCTCTCTCTCTCTCTCCATACGATACAGAGAAGAAACTATAATGTATTTTGGCTATACAGTTCTTCCTAGACCTCACACATTAGGGGGCAACTGTTAACACTGGAAAATCGTATAGCAGAAGATGACATCAATTAATGTCGAGCCTAAGTATTTACAGGACAAGAATACATTATGGAATCAAGAAGTATTTAAAATCTCTAAGGTTTTGAGAAAATCAGATTTGAACTAGTCATAAATGCTCAAATGCGTGCTTTTTCCTTCGAGAATAACGCCTTTTGCACGCCCTTTTTCCCGATAAGCACGCATTCCTGGAAATGGAAAAAATTCACTTTCTAGTACCACAACAAGCAAAGGACAGTTACTCCTTATGTGAAAGCTGCCTAAGGACAACCACCAGTGCCTCCTTAGACATTATGTGACCACACAAAAGAATATTTGAGAACATAATGGAATCACACCTCTCCCTTGGGTCACCATCCATCATGTACCAAAGGAGGGAAGGACGATTTGAAGCTCACCTATATAAACCCACCGAGAGATGAACAAAGGGTGATCACAAGGTTATGCTGGCGAAAGTTTCCTAGGAAACACCAGCATTGTGTGTGACCCAGAGCTGGAGCTAAAGAGGACTCAATAGTTGGCCACCCAACATCTTAGTCCGCCACAGTAGAGAGAGAGAGTTAGACTACACCAGAGGTAGAACTTGAAAGACAAACATCCTTGCATCAGGACCTAGAGCCATTGCCTAGGGGCCCTTTGGCAAGTGGGTAAGATTTTATTTTATTCTGAACATTTAATAAGCAGAGGCCATCGAGCCATCGTTTGCATTATTACTGTTTGGAACTCTCTATATAGCTTCTATTGTGTTTTTAGTTTTAGTTTTTAAACCAAAGCATAAATTAGCATATTACTTCATTTAAGTTTTATGCTTTTGAGCTCCCCCCACATACTGCCTGTTACCAATAGTTTAGAGAGTAGAACACACTCTCTAAGCTCATGTGATTTCATACACCTGTGTGTCGAATCCACCACAACGGACTGGACAAGAATAAAATGTGCCACCTTACTGAGTCTATCCACTACCACCATAATCGAATCATTATGCCTTTTATGCTTTTCTAACCCATTGATGAAGTTAAGGGAGATGACCTCCCACTTCCATTTTGGTACAGGAATAGGTGGAAGCAATCCTATAGGATGTTGATGTTAGCCCTTAATTTTCTTACATTCCAGACAATTAGTCAAATACTTGGTAATGTCCTTCTGCATTACAAGCTAGTAATAACCCTTTCTAATTGCAGTTAACATTTTTTGGTATCTTGGATGTCCGACATAGGAACTCTGGTGATATTCATCCAGAATAATTCTTTTCAGATTGTTTTGATTTGGAATATATATTCTCTTCTGGTAAACCAAAAAATGCTTATCATTGAGTTGAAATTCAGGCTGCTTCCCTTGCTCTTTGTATTCTTTTTCCTGCTGCCATAGAAGTTGCTATTCAGGGTCCTTGCTAGCTGCTTCCAATACCTATTCTTGGAACTTGAATTCAATTTGATTAAATTCAAGTTCGTAGATGCCATGCGGTTTCCTGCTTAGTGCATCCGCCACTCAGTTATCTTTACCCTTTACATGCTAAATGTCAAAATCAAACTCACTTAGGAAATAATTCGACCTAGCTTGGTGCGCATTCAGATCAACTTGTTTAAAATAGCTAGTTAGACTGTTGTGGTCAGTTCTCAGCACAAAACTTTTTCTCAACAGGTAATGTCTCCATATTCGTAATGCATGTACCATTGTAGTTAGTTTCAAATCATAGGCTGAATAACTTTGTTCATGTCCCTTCATATTTCTAGATTCATAGGTTATGAATCTCCCTTCTTGAGTCAAAACTGCTCCTACACTGTAGTGTACCTAGAGGCGATAATATAGGGTACACAGGGAGGTACCCAAGGGAATAATATGATGTGATATTAAAAGAATGATAAATAAATGGGCCATAGTTAATAAATAAAGTGGTTAACCCACATTATGTAAGGGACCACATGTAGCTAGGGAATAAAGTGATAAGCCCATTTGATTGGATGTATGGTATTGAGATACCCATGGTAACTACCCATGGTATTGCATGTATGAAACCTATATAGAGGCTAGAGTCTCTCCATTGAGAGAGGGCAAGGATTATTTTATGGGTAAGAATATGGCTTGTGGAGTGATCTCCTTCCTTAAGGAGTGAATGTATGGTGTTGCCCTACCTTAAGGGTTTTGATATTAATGAAGATCTGAATTTTTGTCTTCAATGGTGTTATTTCTTGAGCATATTTTGCATTTTTATACTTTTTCTTGTCAGATCTACTACAAGTGGTATCAGAGCACTTTCTTGGGCAGAGTTTGGAGATTTTTTTTTCTTTTTTTTGCAGGAAATTTTTGGGCGGCGAGTTTGTAGAGCAGATCTGGAAAATTTGGTGAATTTTTTTTTCAGAAATTAATATCAGATCTGGATTCCTTACGGAAAAATACCAAATTTCAAAAAAAAATCAGTCGAATCGGAGTCCGGATGAGAGAGTTATCACTGATTTAAATCAACCATTTTTTTCAGAAATTTTGTGACGCCGGGACAGTTGCAGCGCAAATCTATGTTTCTAGAGTGCCTAGATCAGGATTTCAACCATATGTTTAGATGCAGAATGGCTATGCCATTTTCGAAAATAGGTTATATTAAAGATTCTGAGTTATATTGACCGAGTAATGTCCATTTTAAATTCTTGCCAAAGAAATTTTTGGGCGGTGAGTTTATAGAGCAGATCTGGGAAATTTGGTGAAAATTTTTCAGAAATAAATATCAAATCTGGATTCCTTACAGAAAAATACCCAATTTCAAAAACAAATCAGTCGAATCAGAGTTTGGATGAGGGAGTTATCACTGATTTAAAATCAGTCATTTTTTCAGAAATTTTGTGACGGCGGGACAGTTGCAGCGCAAATCTGTGTTTCCAAAGTGCCTAGATCGGGATTTCAATCATATGGTTAGATGTAGAATGGCTATTCTATTTTGAAAAATAGGTTATATTAAGGATTCTGAGTTATATTGACCGAGTAATGTCCATTTTAAATTTTTTCCAAAGTAAGTGATTTTCTTCAAAACCCTTACTTTATTTTATGGATTCTTGCAAAATGAAGTTTACAGGAAAAGATTATGGCCCTACTATTGAAGATTTTTTACAACATCTCAAGGCTCAATATGCAAGTTTTTGGATATGCTCCATAGGGTTTCATATGAAAGATGAGGCAAATAAATGGTGGACCTTACTTGACAGCTCAGTGAGGAAACTTCCCGAGAAAAAACTTGAAAAAGTCCTTTTGAACAAGTGGTCTCAAGCCGGAAAGAAGGATAGCCAGAGCCATAAAGAATTTTTTTCTACTAATATTTCCATATTACGGATTCATGAAAGTATTCAGAAAGAGAACATTGTTGTGTCTATCATTCCTAGTTGCAAGCATAATTGTATCAATGTGAATTTGGCTAAAAAATTGCAAGTTCCAGCAAAGCATATTGAAAACACACAGGTTGCTAATGAAGATGTTCAAATTTATAAAGATTTGAAGATTTCTATGGATAAGTATGTGTTGCATTCTGATTTTTATGCTTCAGATATGGCTGTTGTGGATGTTGTTTTGGGACATCCTTGGATGGAATCCGTTGGTACTGTCAATTTTAATGTGCAAAAGAAATTCATGAAGCTCTGGTATAAAAAGAAAAAAATTACATTGCACGATAGTTGCATTAGGAACCATGCAGAGACCGAGGAGGAAGAAGCAAAAATATCTAACGACGCAGACACATTATATGATGAGCCTTTGATGGTAGACAACCAAACACAGACATCAAAGCAAGTACCAATAAAGGAACCAGACACCATTCCATCACCAATCATGGAGGAATTAAGGAAAGATATTACATCAGTTAAAGCTTCAACATATCACCACCCGCATCATCCAGCAAGACAACAACCAACAAGGTGGCAAAAAATTAGCAGCAAGGACAACAAACCTTAGATGACACATCGAGAGGTGCGATGATCCACTAACAACACATAAACAATGAAGAACCACCAAAACCCACTTCCATCTCAAGCGAGCGAGGACCGACTAGATCAAGTGTTCACCTTTCCCTTGGATGGCTGGATGCACATGAATGGTACCAGTGGAATACTCTTTTGAGTAGATCTTATTATTTGTGCTCTTCTCATGTTTCAGGGACGAAACATGTTTAAGGGGGGTGTAATGCAGTGTACCTAGTGGGGATAATATAATATAGGGTACAGAGGGAGGTACCGAAGGGAATAATATGATGTATTAATATAAGAATGATAAATAAATGGGTCATAGTTAATAAATAAAGTGGTTAACCCACATTATGTAAGGGACTACATGTAGCAAAGGAATAAAGTGATAAGCCCATGGTATTGGATGTATGGTATTGAGAGACCCATGGTAACTACCCATGGTATTGCATGTATGAAACCTATATAGAGGTTAGAGACTTTCCATTGAGAGATGTCAAGGATTATTGTATGGGTAAGCATATGGCTTGTGGAGTGATCTCCTTCCTTAAGGAGTGAATGTATGGTGTTGCCCTACCTTAAGGGTTTTGATATTAATGAAGATACCACTTGTAGTAGATCTGACAAGAAAATGTATAAAAATGGAAAATATTCCCAAAAAATAACACCATTGAAGACAAAACTTCAGATCTTCATTAATATCAAAACCCTTAAGGTAGGGCAACACCATACATTCACTCCTTAAGGAAGGAGATCACTCCACAAGCCATATGCTTACCCATACAATAATCCTTGACATCTCTCAATGGAGAGTCTCTAACCTCTATATAGGTTTCATACATGCAAAACCATGGGTAGTTACCATGGGTCGCTCAATACCATACATCCAATACCATGGGCTTATCACTTTATTCCCTTGCTACATGTGGTCCCTTACATAATGTGGGTTAACCAGTTTATTTATTAACTATGGACCATTTATTTATCATTCTTTTATTAATACATCCTATTATTCCCTTGGGTACCTCCCTCTATACCCTATATTATCCCCTCTAGGTATCTTGGATGTCCGACATAGGAACTCTGGTGATATTCATCCAGAATAATTCTTTTCAGATTGTTTTGATTTGGAATATATATTCTATTCTGGTAAACCAAAAATGCTTATCATTGAGTTCAAATTCAAGCTGCTTCCCTTGCTCTTTGTCTTCTTTTTCCTGCTGCCATAGAAGTTGCTATTCAGGGTCCTTGCTAGCTGCCTCCAATACCTATTCTTGGAACTTGAATTCAATTTGATTAAATTCAAGTTCGTAGATGCCATGCGTTTTCCTGCTTAGTGCATCCGCCACTCAGTTCTCTTTACCCTTTACATGCTAAATGTCAAAATCGAACTCACTTAGGAAATAATTATATCTAGCGTGGTGCGCATTCAGATCAACTTGTTTAAAATAGCTAGTTAGACTGCTGTGGTCAGTTCTCAGCACAAACCTTTTTCCCAACAGGTAATGTCTCCATATTCGTAATGCATGTACCATTGTAGTTAGTTTCAAATCATAGGCTGAATACCTTTGTTCATGTCCCTTCATATTTCTAGATTCATAGGTTATGAATCTCGCTTCTTGAGTCAAAACTGCTCCTACACCCTCCTTAGAAGCATCAGTACAGAACTTAAATTATTTGCTTGGGTCTGCTACCCAGAGAACGAGAGAAGTAGTTAACAACTCCTTCAATAACTCAAAATTGTTTTGACATTCCTCATTCCACTTAAAGACTTGTTCCCTTCGCTACAAGGAGGTGATGGGAAAGTCTATTTTAGAGATTCCCTTGATAAATCATCAATAATAACTACCCAAACCCATAAATGAATGTATGTATGCTATGTTCTTTGGTACCTTCCATTCCATGATGGTATTTATCTTTTTCGGGTCCATCAACAATCCCTTCATCATAAATCACATGCCCTAAATATTGAATATGTTCTTTAAAGAAGTCACACATACTAAACTTAACATAGAGTTGATGTTCCCTTAACATTTTCAACATGATGTGCAGATGCTCCTTGTGCTCTTTGATATCCTTGGAGTAAATTAATATGTCATCAATAAAATTCAAAACAAAATTATCTAAGTATGGGTGAAAATTTCCATGCATTAAGCTCATAAAGGTAGGTGGAACATTGGTTAACCCAAAAGGTAACACCACAAATTCATAATGGCCAAGAGTTATGCATGTTGGTGTTCACTTGAGGTCAAATGTAGCCTTTTTCCATCAATTCCTATAGCTGCATTTTTAACTCTGTTAGTTCTGGTACAATCATTCTGTAAGGAGTTCGGGACATATGTGCTACCCCAGGTAATAGCTCTATAGTAAATTCCATGTCCCTCTTTGGTGAAATACATCCTAGAATTCTTGCACAATAGGAATGTTTTCCAACTTAAGGATCTTATCCTTGGAATTGGTGAATCCCACTTGAATGGGATAGAGTTGACATCCTTTCCTTATGCATTTACTTAATTGAGATGTTGTAATAGGTCGTAGCTGCAACAATTTTTTAATGCCTTTCAGTTATTGTCTTGTTCCATATTTTGATTTAAAATGGATAACCTTGTCCTTACAGTGCACCAATGACCAATGTATATAGAACCAATCCATTCCCAATAATATTTCGTAATATCTCATGGGAAGAATGTTGAGTTCCATAGTAATGTGTTGATTTCCAACAGTCCAGTGACAATCTTGTACTTTGGCATTGACCCGCCTTCTTACCCCTATAGCCAGCTGAACTAACGAGGGATTCTTAAGTTTCTGGTTCTGCAATTTATAGCTTTCAACTATACGAGGGTGTATATAGCTCGAAATAGCTCAAGGATCAACTAAAATAGAAATAGACTGGGTTTTTATCTTACCTTCTAACTCTATCATGGTTGGCTGGAAGTGTGCTTGCTGATATTCTAGAGCTGCGTTGATTCTAGGTATGTTTTGAGCTACATCTCCCATAGTTAATGCCTCTTGCAATTTTTCTTTCACCTCATTTCTTCCTCAATGAGGAAAAGTTTTGAAATAATGCACCTCCCCACAACCCCAACATTGTAACGGGGGTTTTATAGACTACACAACGTCGGGTCTGCTAGAGGATTCTGCATACTGCTCCTCACCACCCCACCTCATCCTTGATGGACCTTTTCCATTTTTTTTACTCATTAGATTCCTTATAGCATTTCTTTAGTTTCTAGATCTGTTATTTTTGTTATTGGTGAAAAGTTTCTGCCCTTTTCGGGGCGGCCAACTTTTCTAAGATTCTCCCTTAACTTTGGATTTCTGATAGCACATTTGTGCGTTCCTTATCGCTTCACCAATGGTTTTTGGGTTCAAAAATTCAATCTTCTCTTTCATATGCAATGGAAAACTTCTCATAAATCACTGCACGTTCACCTTCTCATCGTGAAAATACAGTACATATCGTAATAATGAAGTAAATTTCATAAAAAAATCATCCATAGACATCTGCCCCAGTTTCAGATCATGAAACTCTGAGGAATTTTCATCGTAGAAATGTTCGATCAGACACTTATCATTGAATTATTGCTGGAAATCATCCAAAGTTACATTTTGGTCTTCTATTCCATGCACATTATTAACCTTCTCACACCACAATGTTTCTTTCTTCTGCAGTTGATAAATGGCTAAACGAGCTTTCATTTTATTGTTATATTCATACACTTGAAAGTACTTGTTCATGTTTATGATCCAAGCTTCTGCCATTTCCTCAGCTTCTCCTTCAAAGGTGGGGGACTTAATGTTCTGGAATTCACCGTGTAATTCCACCTTTTGTTTCTTCAACTTTTTTTGTTCTAGAATATTTCTAGATTCAACCTCATTGTAACTACAAATCTTATTACTTCGTGGTGTTTTACTGCCTTCTGGATTATCATGGAGGGCCTCCTATTGTTCTCCTTCCTCCTGAGTGTTCCTCTCAGGACTTGTTTTTTAATTGGGATGATTATGTCGGTCCGATTTTCACCCCAGACTTCGAGCATATATGTTTCGAGTTGTTGCAGAGTTTCAAGCAATTTGCTTAACTGTTGTTGTTGGTCTGCCAACATTTTGCTTGATTTTTGGTGCTGGTCTATGCTTAACTACACCCACATTTCAGGGTTGACCTGAGGGTTGGTCATAGGATGGGTTTCTCCCATGTTTCTGGGTGTATGGTGGCTAGAACCCCTCCTCATGGTAGTTTGGCACACATATGTTCCTGTAATTTTCACAAATCCAACATTTAAACTTTATGAAAGAAAGACAAAATCAAAATGCGGAAGAATTTTACTTTTCGAGGAGAAAATGGATCTTGCACATTCAATGTAAATTTGTAGAGGCTTGAATGTATTCCTAAAATAATAAGCAAGAGACGGGTTGGATAATTTCAACCACGTGAGGATTAAAGGTAAGTGCTAATTGAATGAATCAATATTCATTGAGTAGAGGTATTTTAAAATCTGGATGATTAAATTTCCTTTCCATATCTGAGAAGATGATCTTTTGTAAATGTTATGAAAGAGTGGAAATGTTGCAAATGCGGAGGCATAAATAAATGGAAAAAGAATGAAAATGTGTTAATCCTGGGTGATATAAAATGAAGTATGCATTTTTATGTGAGAGGGTTTATTATGCATAATGTGGATTCTTCACAGTTTTGGTTAAGTCATTTTGGACCAAATCTTGTAGTTGGGAAAAGAAGAATTCTTTTGATTGGTGACTGAAAACATAATTTCCTGATGTTGTAAAATCTTTGTTTTACCATCATGTGGCGGTATCTAAGGAGATGATATTCAAGATGGACACAATGTACGGGTTGTACATCGAAGAGGTTGAAATATGAATAACATGTTCTTTGTACACAGGTGAAGAGATGTGAATTGATTTTGTATGGTACATAAAAGTGCAGGGAAATGCTTGCATTAAGATGAAAAGCTTATGGGCATGCGAGTATTTACAGTGACAAAGACAACACAAAAGAGTGGAAAACGGAGGGTTGAGACTACAGAGAGAAAGGTTTATTAAATAACCTTGACAGAAGCATGAGGTATGATAATTCAGGAAGGTATTTTTGAACATTGACGATTGAATGGTTTATTTATTTTCACCTTAAAATAAATCTTGAAAAACCTGAATCACATTTCGACTAAATACTTTAGTATAATGTGAAATGATAAGGGAAAACTGATTATTTTTCCTAAGAATGAAATATGAAATAAAGTGAAGATTTTACTTCCTAAAAATGTATTAGGGGTGTATGATTGTTGGAGGATTGTATAACTTGAATTAAGTCAAAATATCCATTGCCATAATTATTGAGTCGAGTCTTGAAGTGAAAATAGATGTTAGAGTCAAATGAAAGTTTGGATAGTTTGAGTTGAGATTGAGTATTCTCATCCAAGATGAAGAATTGGTGTAATTCTAAAGTCAAAGAGTCGTAAGATAAGTCAAAAGTCTGAATGTAATTTGGTGCATGATCGGTGGAGTCTGACACCCAAAGAATTGGTTATTGTAACACATTAGTTACTAAAGTGTTATTTGCAGCAAAGTGAATCAAGAGGGTTGCCACAAATTGGTTCCAAGACAGAGAACCAAAAGAAGCCAGGCACAGGAGGAGAAATTTCAATTTTGAGAGCTTTATGGTCTAGGTTGGATATGTAGCATTTGATTAATTGACTCAACTGCGATAGTGAAAAAAAATTCTTTTCTAGGGGTTATAATGGCTATTTGGTCAGGGAAATAGCAATATTGACAAAGTCTAATTACTTTTGGGTACTAGAAAGTCTGTGGGACAACATACGTTTGAAAATTAGACTCCCAAATGAAAACTTCATTACCTTGGTCAATGGATTTGTCATGGCTCCAATAATGGAGCTCAAGAAGGTTAAGCTCAGTGACAAGGTCATTAATTTTAAAATCTATGTCTCCTAAGGGAGTATGTTCTACATCGACAACTGGAGGTTGCAGAGGATTGATAGATACAATGTTTTTAGGAGCCATTGTTTTGTTAATTTTACTCAATTGATTAATCTTTCATTCAAGAAATAGACTCTGGCCTCTTAGGAATGCTGTGAAAGTTTTTTACAATGTGAAAAAGGGTTTAAGAGGAAAATAGGGGCTTTTCTATGGTTTTCAAGGTTTAAATAGATCAAATTGAACTCTTTTTTATTAAAAGCGGTCTTAGGACCTCAGAATTTCTGCGAAAAGAAGACTAGGGTCTGCAGAAAAAGGATTTGAAGGAAAAAAGGGCTTTCTTTTGGTCTACAAAGGTTCCTAATGATTTAATTACTAAATTAATTTCTTGATGGAAGTATAGGCCAAAGCACTTGAGGAATACCTGGATAAAATGAACATTTTTGTTTTCCGAAGGGGTTCTGAGGTTGTGGACGCAGAGTAATATTTGGCTCGGAAGTAGGTCGAAAATTCTCTGTATGCGTAAAACTGTAACAAAAAGTGGTTAAAAAGGTTGCAAAGGGCGGATATATGGGTTTTTAAGCCAACCGTGATTACCATTGAATGTATGGGGTTAATTCAAATGGGAGGATGGTTTCTCAATGGGTAAGAATGCAGCTTGTGATTTTTTCATTGGCCAAAGGTGATTGGATATATAATTTATGAGGATGCAATGCAATCAATTCGTGCCACATAGATAGGAACGGGGCTCCGAAAACCACGCATTGCGCAAGGCATCGGGGTAGTTAAAGGTTGGACTATCAGGGATGCGATAGGAGATATGGGCCATCAGATCTGATTGGTATAGATTTGAAAGCTGGCAAATAGCAGGGATTGATGAGGGATATGATAGGCGTGGGGCTCGGGTTTAAAGTCAATGTGGGTTATGTGTAATATATGCATTGGTTTAATATTATAAGAGGTTGGGATTTAAATAATGATGGGGTTATAGTGAGTGGGGCCAAGAAATATATTGGTGGAGTTTATATCAAAACTATATTTTCTAATGAGATACGCGGTTGGGGATAATATTAATGGGAATTAATATAATACGGGATAGCTTGTATATATGGGATTTAATAAATAAAGTTAAATGTTAATAAGTAAAGGATTATCACTAATTTTTAATGTAAATGTTTCGTAGTGGGACCCGATACATATATTTAACCATTTAGACTTAGGATAAAGGTATTTTTAGGGGTTTTTGTTGCATTTTTAAATGAAAAGGGAAATTAGTAAAGGGGTTTTACTTTTCCCAAGGAAAATGTGTTTTAAACCTAGGAAAAGGGGTTTTTGTAGGGAAAAAGAGTGAAGTAAGGGGAAAGAGATAAATATGAAGGGGAAGGGGTATTTTTACAAGGAAAAATGAATTTAGAGGGAAATTAGTAAATATAAAATGATCAATTTTTTCTATCCATGCCTTGTGAAAACTACTTCTACCTACCCATCAGCTACCCTAACATTTTTTCCTCATTTATTTGGATGCATTTGAGCTTGCAGACCCTTATTATTTTTCTTTTAAAACAAACTATCTAATTCTAACCTTATTACTTCCAAGGGCTTAGATTAAACTATTGAGCTCCTTATTATTCTCTACCTAACTACTGATTTTCCAGGATTTAAATAGTTTGGCTAGATATTTATTCTCTATTTATCAACATGAAATTTAAAGCATTAAAGATCAAGATTAAGCATTTTGACCTTCATGGATTGTGGCATTTTTGAGAAGCTACACACAATATTATTTTTAGAAGGTAAAGTAAAAAGTAGTGGCATTTGAATTTTCATTACTTTCATGATCTATTTTTATCTCATTTTTTTTGGCGTTCATTTTTTATATTATTTTTTATATTTTTTCTTTTAGTCCTTTGATTTTTCTTTTTAGGACTTTTACCCTCTTTACATTTTTTATTTTTAATATGGGAAAACAATTTTTCAGAGAGAAAAGTATGTATATATTAATTGACTAATCAAAGTCAATTCAAAATTATGAATCATATTATTATGGGACGCTAACATAACCATTGGCTGACATTCGCTCCACCATTTACTACACTTGCACCATAATTATTATGTATGATCTCTTCTCATGATATGGTTAAAATCCACATTTCATTCTCCACAAAAATGGTTTAATACCATAGTTTGTAGTCATTTGCGCCATAGTTTAATACCTAAAGGTTTAACAATAAACCTTTTCGATGGTTTTTTAATATAAGGTTGTATCTCAGGTTTATATCAAATGTATTTTGCGTAAATAATGTGCCCACCATAGTATTAGAATTAGGTTTAATACCATAAATTTTTTCATATTCACATTTGTGCCATACCATGTATGGTCTTCTCACCATAGGAATTTTTCTTTTTAAAAACATTTCCACACCATTTCACTTATGATATGAACCAAAAACCATAATTCTCACCATCACTTGAAGACTTGTACCTGTTAATGAGCTATGAACCTTTTTTACTGCATTGACTTGGCCATGCCATGTGTTGATAAGTGGGAATGTCACATGGTCAACAAGCCCCTTTTGCACTAGTTCACTAAAAAAACTTCAACGAACGATTTCTCCTTCATCTGGAGACCAAATGAGAAACCGTAAATACCATCGGATTTAGAATGATGGGCTCTACTTCTTGGTGTTATTTCTAGAAACAAATTTACCCTTTGAACTTGTAGCATATGGAGAATCCTCCTAGATCATTCCACTCATGGGCCCACAAGAGAGGTGAAGTAGAGGCTTCAACCAAAGGTTTTGATGGATTGTTTTCTATTTAAATGCAATAAAATAAGAAATAATTGAAGCTAAACGAAATACAAATACAAAAGAGGAACCTAAGCCACTAGGTTAGGCCCAAACCTAAGAGACTGAGCCACATAGAACTAAATTATTGATAAATCCATAATCATATTCTCATTAACATCAAATAAAATGTCTACTACATAAGATAATAGTCACAATAACAATGCCAACTTCTTTAGCTCAAAATTTACATAACTAAAAACAAAACTAGAATCCTAATGAGCTCTTCTTATTTTTATTTATACAAGAGGGTAGATGCTAGGAGCTCCCTAGAAAATAGCAATGCTTGAGTCCTTCAACAAAAGGATGGTGGATATTGTTTCTCATTACTCCACTTTCACTCATATTGTCTTGGATGCCAATGTCCTTTAGTTGATGAGAGAGAGTGTTGTGATCTTGGGCTAATTGAGGGAGTTAAGAAGGTGGAAAACTGATGTAGGAGCATCAAAGCTAAATTATCATTATCCAATTGTGTAATTAATGGGGTGAGATATTTTAATTATTTTATTAATTAATTTTCTCATTTTTAATAAATCAGGAGAGAAATGATAAATGTGAGGATTATTGTAAATATTCCTTAAATAATTAAAGATATGAGTGGAGTTGAATTAGATAGATAATCTAGGGATGAGGAATTCCATAAATGGGACTTAGTTGGGTCCAAAAAAAGATAAATTTAAATTATATTTTAAGTTGAGATTTATGTGGAGGAATTTATGGAGTGAAATAAATTCATTATTTATGTATAAATAGGAGGGTTTTGTGAGGATGAAAAAGAACTACTAGATGAGAAGAAGTGAGGAGAAGTAAGGAATGGATTGAGAGCATTTTTTAAAGGGTCGAGAGCTGAAAGGCCAATTATTGAAATATTCGGCCAGATGTTGGAGTTTTTAAATTTTATTATATTGATTACATATCAGCATTTTTGTTTGTATAACTCTCTTTCCATTATGTATATTTCAAGCTGCTGCAAATTGATTTTTTAATGAATAATTGAATTGAGAGTTTAATGAGTGAAGGAAGCATTCGAAGTTTTATATGCTAGGATCTGTTTAACCCAGTACCCTGGCATCATTTGATATCAGAGCAAAGGAGACGAGTCTGCAAATGTACATGTATATGTTGTATGCATGTGAACACAGGAACATAGGTGTATTTGAAAGCAAATTCCAGAATGTTGATGTAATTCTGGAGTCCACGTTGTTGTTGAAGCAGAGATTGGCAGCGCATGAGGAAGTCGAGTTGTACTGAAGCCTTGGTGGAGGGATGGTGTTAATTGGCAACATTCAACAGACAATTGATTGGAAGCAAATTTGAGTTACAACATTATCTCAAGTGGAAGAGTAGTGCGATGACACATGGTAAACCCCAAGATCGAATGTAAGTAATATGCAACGTATTCCAAAGCCTGTGTGAGACTTTTAATTGTAAATTCGTATAAGAGTATGCAACGTATTCCAACCAGTTGGAATCGTCTTTTCTGTGTTTTCTTGGCTACTGTGATAACTTGTACAATCATGGTCTTAAAAAAGATTCAATGTTAAAGACATTAAGCTTGGAAACATTAAGGAAGATTGAGCATGCAGAGTTCAAGTTTAAGACGCAGTCACTGTTCTTTAGCGGATATTTTTTACCACGGATTTTGTATTTGCATGGTAAATGGAATCAGAAATGAATGATTGTAGTGAGTTATTCAAATCGTAGAATCCAATGTAATTGTTGGATCCTCTGGTACATTGTTCATGTTTAGCAAAGACAGCACCATATAGTGTTCCTGTTTTTTCTAACAGAACCCAAAATTATCAATGGTTACACTCAAATAGAAAACACTATTTTAAATTCTACCTTCTTATGCAAACATCTCACGTCCATATTTCAAATTGTGTGTTACAATATTGTAATTGAATTTCCCTGCGATTGTAAACAGTGAAGTCATAACACAATTGTGACTTAGTCACTTCTATAGATTCTAAAAATTAACAATTTGAGGTTGCGTATTTGTTGAATTTCAGAACATGAACTCAGTCACATTTGAAGAGTCAAACTGATTTGGAATTATATATCAAAGTTTGTTTTTCTAATTTGAATATTAAAGTGTGCATTGGTTGGCCACATAATTTTTCGTTGAAAGTGAAAGCTTGAACTCAATCACACACGGAGAGATCAATTTATGTGGACTTATGTTACATAGTAATTTGTCATCATCCTTGCAATCCCCATCTCACCCATTGGAGGGTCATTTCTGTGACCAATAAGAAGTGTCATGCCTTGCAAATACCATCATTGCATCCCTTTCCATGAGGACAACATTCCTTCTGTTGATCATTTCCTAAGCAGACCCCTAAAAACACTTGTTTTTGCCTTGGCACTGGTAGCCCATTATGTCCTCGTGCCAATGAGGAAAACTAACACTCAGCCCACACCAATTGGCGATTTGTCCCAGTTGAGCACCCGCGCCAATCTTCTTATGGAATTTTTTTTAAAAAAAGAGGTGAAGTTTCGATTACAACAACTTCGTGGATGAGTCATGAGGAGTGGTTTCAACTGAATAACCACGACCTTCCTCCTTTGGCCTTTTGTTTCCACCTTATGGGGAACCTCCCAAGGGATAAGGCCTCCCTTCCACTATTGTAGGGATCCCAACCTCCTCCTCTCCTCTATAAATATAGCCTTCATCCATTGATGAAGGGGCTGAATAGTTGAATGGTTGAATAGCTGAATGGTTGAAGGGGATGAATGTTTGAGTCTCCAAGAGCCTTCATAGCCTAGAGAATGCTAAAAGAGCCTTAATAGTCCTCATAGATCCAAATCAGTAGCAAGGAGATTGACGATCGAAGAGAGAGGCTTGTCCCAATTCCCGACGAGCTTTAACGAGATGTATTCCGCTGACGACCCGTCGAAGGAAGATTCAGCGTTAGAGCCAGATTGTATTTTCCTTTGTATGAATTAATGATAAGCGACTTTGGTTATGGTTCCACTCGTATTGGTCATTATGATCATGAGTTGTGTCTTCTCTGACTGATACATAATTGCATATACCGGTTTTCATGCTTGTGTTTGTCGTGTTTCTTCTGTGTGCAGGTGTTCGATTGTGGCGAGCGAGAGGATTGTGATTTGCTGGAGCAAGGAAATGGGAGCGCCATCTTCTCTACGAATAACAACATTGGACTTGAGGTAGGCCTTCTTCACAATTTGGTTTATTGTAATTAGGAACATTCTCCTTAGCATGATATGATTGTTGCTAGACCCGATCTGGGCTAGTAGGTATCACCTCTGTTCGCAGAGGGGATTTACCTCTACAACAAATTGGTGACTCCATTGGGGATTTAGCTTGTTGTTTTCTTTATAAACTACAGACGGAGCTCAAAGTTAGCTAGATAGCCTTCAAAACTCTCTTGCTCTACATTAGCGAAAGTAGATGAATGTTGCTTCAGTCAATCTCCGGTCTAGTTTATGAACTGAACACTTGGAGTGTTGTCTTGTCTTTTCGGTCGATTCTTGACTTTGTCTGCCTGATCAACTCTTTTGGCTGGCTCTTTCTGTGTGTTTGGCTTTTGCTTAGCTTCACCATCAGTAGTCTGTTCCTTGGATTGCTATTTTTTATTTTTGCTTATTAAACTCAACTGGTGCGCTTATTAGCCTGACAGTCGCGCCAATTGGCGCACGTTGCCAGTGTATTTCCCGTGCCAATTCTGTTCTGGTGCTAGATTCCACCTTACAGTCGCGCCAATTCTATAAGGTGCCAGGGTTTACTCTGTTTTGAGCTTTCTGAGCTTGATCTGTGTGTTTGGTTTCATTTTTTCGACTACCTGAGTGTTCTGGAGCCTTTTTTGACTGACTGTGACCTTCATCCTTTTCTTGTTTGCCTGTTTCTATCGATTTTACATTCTAGCCCTAGGGAATCTAGGTGTTATTGTGTGTCTAGCCTCCCTTGGGAGTTTTTGGTTTCTATCTGTTCAATCAACCTTGTGATTGCTTCTCTACATTCGTTTGGTGGTTGTCTATTGTTTTATTGCGTTATTTGAGTGATTGGCTTCTTCTTCATTCGAATTCCTCTTTGTATCGCTTTGAGCCTAGATTACATGGTTCATTTTAGTCTTGGAGATTCTGCTTGAAGTGGTGAGTTTGGTCTTGGTTGGGAGAAATTCTTTGTTTTTTCATTTTTAGGCATTGACGCTTGTTGTCAGTTAGCAACCCGCGCCAATTTTCCATTGGCACTAGTTGTTAGTGAGCAAGTCGTGCCAGTTGGTGCTAGTTGTCAGTGACAAAGTTGTGCCAATTTTAGGGTGTGTGAAAATTGAGATTTTTTCCCTAAATCCTTTACCAGTGTGTCTTTCCCTTCCGGTCTTTTCACTGTATGAGCATAGATTACCTTTCTCATTGTTTGAAATGTCTTATTTCCATGATTGTTTGATGTAAAAGGGAATGAATGCCGTGTTTTGATCTCTTGCTTTGGAAGTCCTCTTTGTGTTTGACCTCATATGTCTTGTCGCCTTTTGAGGGATTTCGTGACAAAGTGTTTGAAACAACGATTGAATTCTTAGTGTTTGTTTACATCTCTTTTGAATTCATCCTTCATTAAGGAGATTTGCATTCTTTTAGTTTTCATCTCATAGTTTGCTTTTCGTTAAAATGCATTAGATCACATTGCATTGAAAAGTATTTTTTGAGATCCATCATTGAACTTAGATTACATTGTTTAATGATTGAAAACTAGAAATCCCTTTGATTGCATTCTCTTCTATTAAAAGCATGCATTAATTAGATCCTCATTTCATCGAAAAATGCATTGAGTGCATTCTTATCATTTGAAAAGAAAAAGGAAATTATGCATAGCTTACAATTGCATAGTTTTCGGAAAAGAGGATTTTGCATAGATTACATTGCATTATTCACATCGTTGAATGTTTGAAATTACTTTTGGATAGTGAAAGTCATCTAGTTTTTAAAATTTTTGTTTACAATGTTGTTGTCTGTTACATCATTGTTTGAAGTTCTTCCCTTAACTAGATAGCATTCATCGAATTGAAAAGTTTTCTTTTATCATGTAGTATGCATTTAGGAGATTTTGAGACATAACACTCGCTAGGGCCTGAAAATTGAGACATAATTGAACAGCAACAATAAAATTTATTCAATCAACCTAAGGAAGCATTGAAAAATTAACAAAATATTTAGAGGTCTAGGCTAGAGACGTGTTCCGACGTCGTTAAACCTAGTAGTTGTCGTTCACCTCTTGGCTTTAGACGGCACTGGTACGGACTTGTGCTCCCCGTACCGTCGCGTATATAAAGGGAGACCCCACTAGGTTTCTATCCTTTATCCATAGGAAGCCGAGTCTGCCGCCCTATACCCGTGATACACCGGACACAACATTCGGGGAGATTGCCTGCACGTACGTTAAGTCCTTGGTTGATTTCTCTTTCATTTTAAAACCAAGGTGTATATTGCAGTTCACGGTTATTTGGTACACCCTTTGCCTAGCATTCCTGAGAAGTAATTTTGATCTTTTTTGACACTTTAAATTTTAAAGGATCATCAAACACTTGTTCTTTCACGCTTGTTTCAAAATTGAAAGAGATAGAGTCATCTTTCATCCGTTTCTCGACTCTTAAAACATGAAACGGTGAAGTTTCTAAGTTTCAATGTGGTAAAATAAATCACCTGTGATCACATGCCCTTTTAGAGTTTGCTTGTTGGCCGTTTGATTGTGTGTCTTGTTTTTTAGCCTGTGTGCGGTTTTGAGTTGTTGATGGCAACTTTTCCAGAGTTCCCCAACCAAGGAATCTCGTCCGATGGGAATCCTGGTCATTTTCCTCCTTTTGGAAATGTTGGCGCTCCTTATGATCCAGGTGGATATTGGTGGTCACCCACCTATTCCACTTGGGGCTCCACCATTGTCTCTTTTAGTTTTTAAGTTTCGGCACAGTTTACTATTTTTAGCAGTTTTTCGGGTCCTGAATTTCCAGAGCCGTTTTGAGGCCCTAAACGACGTTTTTTGGGAAAACAGAGAGCAACATGGGTCCATGGACCGATGTTGCTCATTCCAAATTTGTATTCCTCGGATATATATTTCTAACGAGGTATGGTATGCATGAAACGAAGATCGTATGCCAAAGTTACGCCCCTGGGATGTTGAAACACCAATTTACCCAAATGGGGCCCATAGTTTTGGCACTTCATCTCCTAGGGTTAGGGTTTTGGCTGTTTAGGATTTCCCATTGTTTTTAAATAATAAATAGGCCCTCGAGCCTCATTGTAACTCATTTCAGAGGCCTGTAGCTGCCACATCTCTTCTTAGAGATAGCTACCAGCGCCCTAGCTAGTTTTATTTCCATTCTGTCTGTAAGCAAATTTCAATTCTTTGATATTAATGAAATGAAGTGTTATTTCTGCTGCATCTTTGTATTTATGGTTATATGTTTATTCCGTTGCGTTCCTGCATAAATTCGGATCAGTGGTATCAGAGCGGTCTGCTTTTTCTCGATTGTTCTTTGCATGTCCCCAACGAGGTCGGGGTATAAGGAGTTAGGGCTCGATGTGGTGGAACATTTGCAAGATCAGCCTCGCAAACCTCGACGGATGCCCATGGGGGATGAAAAGAAAGATGAGGGAGCAGAAGATCCTATCAAAATATTGCTCGAGGAGGCCCTCGAAAAAAAAAGGAACGCGATGATGGATAACTTTGCTCAGATCCTTCAACGGCTACCCACCGGCGGTGCATCTGCATCCAACAGCCACTCTAGAGGTGTGACTCCTTTTAAGGTACAAGTAAATTTTGACATTCCCATATTTGAGGGTCAAATAAACGTAGATGCCGTAGATAGATGGTTGAATCTGTTAGAAGGATATTTCTCGGTTCATGACTTTTCAGACCGGGAGAAGATTATTTTTGCACTCCTCAAAGCTACCCCCCATGCTAAGGACTAGTGGAAAACCTACTGTGAGAACAAGGACCAGACAGAACCCTCTCTGTTCTTAGCTGTACTAACTTGGAATTCTTTTCGAGATGCCGTCAAGGAACAGTACTATCCCATGGGGAGATATGAGGACAAGTACATACAATGGACCACGTTGCGACAACAAAGGGATCAAGATGTGCATGAGCTGACGAATTTGTTCTATACCCTGCACACAAATTTGGGTATCAAAGATTCAGAGAAACATCTGGTGCTAAAGTATCACAGCTGTCTGCACAGATACATTCAGGAGGAAATGGAGTTCCTCGACATCTCCTCGCTTGGTACGACATACCGATATGCTGCCAACATTGAGCAGAAAATCAAGCAGAAGAAGCGAGACTTTGGATCTGCGAATCAAAAGCAAGGGAAAGGTGCTTCCAAACCACAGAACAAAGGACATAACCAAGGCATGGTGGCTAAATACAACTCATCGAAGCCACAAGAAAATAACAGCACCGCGAAGCCAAAGAAGGACACGGGAAAGTGGTGTGAGTTCCATAAGAGCTCCACTCACAACACAAGTGAGTGTCGAGCCAAGCAGTCACTAGTGGCCAAGATGAGGGCTTCTGAGTCAGATGCATGCTCTAACTTTGAATCCGAACCTGAAAAGGGGAATGAAAAATGGAAATAGATTATTGATGCGGAGCCCAACACCACTGTTTCCACTACAAAGATCTAGAAGGAGGAACCGGAAGATCCAGAGGAGGAGGAACGTCTCTTCCACTCCTAGATGTGGGTAAAGGGCTCCCTGGTACAATTCATTGTCAATAATGGGAGCCAAAAGAACCTCATTTCAGCAGACGTCGTGAAGTAGTTGGGCTTGCCAACCACAGCTCACCCACATCCACACACCATCGGGTGGCTTCACCAAGGGCAAGATCTCTGCGTCAGCCAGCCGTGTCACCTTCCCTATAGCATTAAGCCCTTCACGGATGAGGTATTATGTGACGTTTCTCCTATTGATGTTTCTGATGTATTATTAGGAAAACCATATTTGTGGAAGCGTCATGCTGTGTATGAGTCTCGACCTCGTGCTGTTATTGTTACTTTGGGAAATAAGTTGTACAGGATACCAGAGGTACCACCTCCTACCGCTATCTCTTTGGTTACTACAAAACAATGTAGTAAGTTGATCTCCCAAACTAGGAAATTCATTTTCCTGATGATTCGCCCCTAGGGAAAGAAGAAGACTGTGGCCACGACCTTTAGACAGGGCTCCTCTGCGCGACGACAACAAATGGATAAGGTTGTGGAGGAGTACACGGACATATTCACCTCACCCATAGGGGTTCCTCTGCACTGTCAGGTCAAGCACCCGATTGATCTGACCCCAGGTGCGCCGCAACCTAATGGACCGATCTATCGGTGCTCTCTTCTAGAGAATGATGAAATCAAGAGGAAGATTCAGGAGCTGTTGCATAAAGGTCACATCAGACCAAGTTCATCGCCCTGTGGGAGCCCGATCGTGTTGGTACAGAAGAAGGACGAGACGTGGAGACTCTGTATTGACTATTGGGTGTTGAACAAGATCACTGTCCGGAATAGGTACCCAATCCCATGGATTGATGACCTTCTGGATCAACTCAAAGGTGAAAAATATTTCAGCAAGATCGACCTGAAGTCTAGGTATCACCACATACCAATTGAACCCTCCGATGTGCGGAAGACTGCCTTCAAAGCCAAGGAAGGCCTTTTTGAATGGTTGGTCATGCCTTTCGGGTTGACGAATGCTCCCGCAACCTTCATGAGGATGATGGATGACATCGTGTGGCCATTCACCAACTCATTTGTAGTGGTGTACTTGGATGACATTCTGATCTTCAACCAGACTTGGGAAGAGCACCTTCACCACATCTGACAATTCCTCCAAACATTGCGGCAACACAAGTTGTGTGCCAATTTGGAGAAGTGCACTTTTGGCATGACCCAAGTTCAATATCTGGGATAAATTATTGATGAAAGGGAGGTGCATGTGGATCCAGCCAAGATCCAAGTCCTTCTGGATTGGCCAGCCTCAACCACTATAACAAAGCTTCGTAGCTTTCTGGGTCTTGCTAATTTCTATCGGAGGTTCATGTTGGGATTCTCTCATATCACTTGGCCCTTGAGTCAAGTCACCAAGGGAGGAGCGATAGAAAAATTCTTTTCGTCGGAACCTCAATAGAAGGCGTTCATAGAATTGAAAAATCGCCTCTGTTCTACCCCAGTGCTCACTTTACCAGACTTGCAACAACCATTTGAGGTCGAGACAGATGCCTTTGACTATGCTATTGGGGCAGTTCTTACTCAGCAGGGACATCTAGTGGCATTTCACAGTGAGACATTGTCTGACACAGTTCGCAAGTATCCCACTTATGACAAAGAAATGTATTCCATTGTGCAAGCTTGTCGAAAATGGAAGCATTACATTTTGGGGAAGGAAACAATCATCCACACAGACCACCGGCCCCTGCAGTTCATACAGACACAAGGGAAGTTGCAGAATGATCGCCATCAGAAGTGGTCCACATATCTGCAGCAGTTTCATTTGAACATCAAGTACAAGAAGGGTAGCACCAATCATGTTGCAGACTGCCTCAGCCGACCACCGATCGTGGCGCTCACCACTATGCTCAACTCTTGTGGGCACGAGACTTCTGATTGGCCGCTTCTCTATGAGAGTGACCCAGAATTCGGCCAAACTTACAAGGCACTCTTGGGGGGTACGCATGTTCCAAATTTTCACCTCCAAGATGCACTTTTATGTCACATGGGACACCTTTGTGTTCCTTCAAGCGAGCGTGCTAAGATGATATGGGAAGCACACTATAGTTGAGTCGCTAGGCATTTTGGGGTCAAGAAAATAGTAGTAATCCTGCAGAAGTATTTCTATTGGCCGAACCTTCGAAAGGATGTTGTGTCCCTTCCTGGGTTAACTATTGGGTTGCCTGTTTGGTTGTTCTCAACCTCTGTGGTCCCGAATGTCCTGGCTACTGGTCAATCAGTTCCTCCACCTGAACAACATCATGTTGATTCTAAGGTGGACGTCTCCCCTTCTTCGCCTGTTTCTACGTCCTCATCTTCTACTTCACCTGGTGAAAGTTTGGATTCGAGTAACCGGGTGGCTAAGAAGAAGAAGAAGAAGAAGACAAAGAAGAAGAATTCAGATAAATGAGAGGCTAATTATACGGCTATTGTGCCTAAGACACCTTCCATTAATAAACCTCCCAACCCTCCATGGAAAGTCAAGTTCCCTTGCATGTTGTGCACAAGAGACCATCTTCTTCGAGATTGCCCTGGCATTCCCAAGGTGCTCGAAGCATGGTCCAATGGTTGTTCACCGTTTCCTTTGGATTTTGGGAGTCAAGTTGGGGGAACATCTTCAGCTGCTGCTGGTAAGGCTCCTAAGAAGTAGGGTAAGATTACCAGTCCCTGCAAGTTGTGTGAAGGGCACCATGCCATTCACCTTTGTCCGTATATGGATGAAGCCAAAAGCGTTTTGGACAAATCGACTATTTATACGCCGTACCTTCCGGCTGGTTACAAACATCTTTCTTGGAGTCCTCCACTAGTTGATGCCCTGATTGGTCAAGAGTCATCCTTGGTCAATCTCGCTCCCCCAGAAATTCAAATTTAGGAATCTGTTCCTGACCAACCATTGGTCATGGGATCGGTTGAGCTCGCCCTATCTACGGTGCACCAGGTCTTTTCTGTTGAGAGTGGACCTCACATCCCTCAGGTTCTTCTTGTTTCTTCAGATTCCTCAGACTTGGAGAAAGATTCTCCTATCCCTATACCTCAAGAATTTTCTCCTCCACCTACCGTGATGGAGGCCCCGGAGGATACTCCTCCCGCCTTTGAGATGGAGGTTGTGGAGGATGCTTCTTCTTCTTTCGTCACACCAGGGGAAGACCATCTCGGTTCAATGGTAACCCCTCCAAGAAGTTTGGTCGCTTCCTTTGATTGGAATCTATTTGTAGGATACCGCCTTCCGTCTTATGTTCCTTTTGAGATAACAGTATAGGCCTTTGGTATGGTCATACACAGCACCATTATAGACGAAGGTGCATCTGTTAGTGTTCTATCCTCAACTACTTGGCAAGATTTCGGTTCACGACCACTTGTCCCTGTTATAGAGAATCTGTTGGCATTTAACAGAAGAACTAGTCAACCGTTAGGGATCCTTTCAAGGTTGCCTATTACTTTGGGAGGTCAAACCGTCCATATGGACATGATGGTTGTTCTAGGCCCCTTGGATTTCAATCTGCTCTTGGGGCGCGATTACACCTATGCCATGGGAGCGCTTGTCTCCTCCCTTTTTCGTGTGGTCTTTTTTCTGCATGAAGGACGGATCATGACCATTGATTAGCTTTCGTTCTTTGGTCCTGATATGGCAGCTAGCCCGCCATCATCCCTTCTTGGTTTTTATCCACCCATTGTATCTACCCCACCGCAGGTCAACTATGTGGCTACCTACCCCGTGCCTGTACCCAGTGATAGTGCCACTGTGCATCAAGTGTTGGGGGCATTGGGTCTTGACTTCTAGGATTTTTTCCTTCCATCGGGAGTGGAACTCTTGGAAGCGATGACTTCTTATTCATTATGATGAGGTCAGTCAGAGCAGAGTTCATTTTCTTGTGTCAAGCTCCTTAAAAAATGAAACAAGCTGGTTGGAGCATAGTTCGTTTTCTTGTGTCAAGCTCCTTAAACCATGAAACAAGGTGTCGTGAGGATAGTTATTTTAATGTGTCAACCTCATTAAAACAATGAAACACTTTCTCGTTCAATTCGAGTCTTTGATAAGTTCTCGTAAAATGTTATTCGAGTCTTTCTCTTGATATCATAACTTGAACCTTCACTCCATCTGCCTTTCATATGGATTGAAGCTTGGGGGGAATTTACCTCGGATTGAGTCACCATGTTGGGGGCATGCTTAATTTTTCAAGCATAGTTTGTTTCTGTTTCAAGCTTGTGTAAAAATGAAACCGGTTTCAAGCATAGTTTATCTTTGTTTCAAGCTTGTGTAAAAATGAAACCAACTTCAAGCTGATTTTTCTGATTTCAAGCTTGTGTAAAAATGAAACCATTCCCATTTTACCTCTTTTGATTTCCATTTTATCACCCTGGTTTTGCTAGATGAGCCTTGGTTTTCTGACTCCATCATCACTATCTGCTTGGCCAATCATATGCCTTCATTTGGTTGTTTTACCCATTCCTGAGGAACCGCTATGATGAGTAGTCTTGTTAGCTAGGCTCTTGACCTTTATTTGTTTTGAGTAGTTCCACCATTACCAGAAACAGTAGCTACCCTGTATTCCACTCGTTCTTCCAGGAGGAGTCAACTTTCAGCTCTTTTCTGACTCCCTAAAAATGAAAATATTGCCGAGTTGCTTGTCGTTTCGATCTTGTTAAATTGGATACGAAACGACATCTACCCAGTATACGTTTACCCCTTTTTCAGGCTAGGATAGATTATTTACAAAAAATGAATACCCTACCCTATCGCGACTAGGAGGCTTTCTCAGACATAGTTTTCTACCTTTTCAGATCTGGGGAACTATTTACGAAATGGGACTGTTGCAGTTTACTTTTCCACTGTATTTTCAAACTCTCTAAACATGAAAAGACACTGAGTTCTTCCTTTGTCAGACTCGTTAAACTCTGATGACATCGGATTCAGTCATAATGACAATATTCGAGTTCCTCCTTCCTAGGGCTCATTAAATGTACTAGGATGGATTCGTCTGAAGGAAAAATTTATATGACAAGCATATGGTATCCTCTTCAAGCTTGTGTAAAAATAAGGAGGTACTCACCAAAAATGGTGGGGGAAAATGGAACCAGTATCATCGTCGTGTCGGCAGTATATCGCTCTTGAACATGGCACTTGTCTGCATTCGTGTTGGGTTGGGGAAATCTCATACCATTATCTGTTTGCCTCCGTGGGTTTGGGTAATCCCTTTTTACCTCTCATCTGCTATTTGCCTCGTCATCATGACCTCTGATCTTTTGATGTCAAATACTGCCAAATTCACTATCATGTCGCCGATATGTTCAAGAGAAGTTGACCTCTGCACAGTTTCAACCTTCCTCTAATTCTCATCTGATCCTGATTCACAAACACTATATTCCTTTGTCTCGCGTCGATGATGTGGGAAACACTATGGCCCACCTTTGATCAAGGTCACTTCCTGTCGACTTCAACTCATTATCCAGGAAGCTGATCTAGAGACTCCCTTGCGGTACCTTGGAGCCTGCATGCCTCAATGGAAGGTTCTTCGCATTCGACGTGATGTTTTCATCATTGGCCTCCGATCGAGTGATTCTACGGGTGTTCAATGCCAGATCATTTTTCACACTTTGTGGATTGTACCTATAGTACCTTGAGGGCCATTGTCATTATTGGTGGTTCCTCTTGCATCCGTTAACAGCTTTCATCATTGGCTATTAATCAGAAGATGTTCTTGCATGTTCAACTTGAACTCACTTACTCGCATGCTTGAAATTCTACTTTGTTTAGGTCGAGATGGAGCACAAGACCCTAATTTTCGTCTGTTAGAATCCAAGCTATGATTTTGTGGATTATTATGATTGGTTACATGACTCACTGATTGGATGGCTGCGACCATACCTGACTCTATTTATCGATCCTCACTGGATGGCTGCGTCCATACCTTGGATCTGGATTATTGTATACTCTGTTATGGATGGCTATGCCCATACCACATATATATCATGTATTTGAGATATCAGTTGTACTTCTCTACGCAGGTTTTTCGATGGCAGTGTTTTCAGTTGGACACGTTCTCGTAAAGCATTTCACCCCTATTTCTCTCTCGGGCCTCATGCTTTAGGGGGCATCTGTTACACAGTAATTTGTCACCGTCCCTGCAATCCCCATCTCGCCCATTGGATGGTCATTTATATGACCAATAAGTAGTGTCATGCCTTGCAAATACCATCATTTCATCCCTTTCCATGAGGACAACATTCCTTCTGTTGATCATTTCCTGAGCAGACCCCTAAAAACACTTATTTTTTCCTTAGCGCTGGTAGCCCATTATGTCCTCGCACCAATGAGGAAAATTAACACTGAGCTTGTGCCAATTGGCGCTCTGTCCCAGTTGAGCACCCGCACCAGTCTGCTTATGGAAATTTTTTTAAAAAAAGAGGCGAAGTTTCGATTACAAAAACTTCGTGGATGAGTCATGAGGAGTGGTTTAGATTGAATAACCATGACCTTCCTCCTTTGGCATTTTGTTTCCACCTTATGGGGAACCTCCCAAGGGATAAGGCCTCCCTTCCACTATTGTAGGGATCCCAACCTCCTCCTCTCCTCTATAAATATAGCCTTCATCTATTGATGAAGGGGCTGAATAGTTGAATGGCTGAATAGCTGAATGGTTGAAGGGGCTGAATGGTTGAGTCTCCAAGAGCCTTCATAGCCTAGAGAATGTCGAAAGAGCCTTAATAGTCCTCATAGAGCCAAATCAGTAGCAAGGAGATTGACGATCGAAGAGAGAGGCTTGTCCCCATTCCCGACGAGCTTTAACGAGACGTATTCCGCTGACGACCTACCGAAGGAATATTCAGTGTCAAAGCTAGGTTGTATTTTCCTTTGTATGAATTAATGATAAGTGACTTTGGTTATGGTTCCACTCGTATTTTTCATTATAATAATTAGTTGTGTCTTCTCTGACTAATACATAATTGCATATATCGGGTTTTATGCTTGTGTTTGTCGTGTTTCTTTTGTGTGCAGGTGTTCGATCGTGGCGAGCGAGAGGATTGTGATCTGCTGGAGCAAGGAAACGGGAGCGCCATATTCACTAAAAACAACAGCGTTGGACTTGAGGTAGGCCTTCTTCACAAGTTGGTTTATTGTAATTAGGAACCTACGCCTTAGCATGATACGATTGTTGCTAGACCCGATTTTGGCTAGTAGGGACCGCCTCTGTCCACAGAGGGGATATACCTCTACAGAAACTTATATATAATATAAGTTCTTACCACATTCAATACTAAAGTGTGTGTTTTTTCTCAAAAAGGCGTGTGTGGGCGATGATAGAATTTCAATAGAAGTTTTTGTCGTGACATATGAGGAATTAGTGAAATTCTGGAAAGAGGCAGTGTTTGGGGCAGCATGACAGAGAAGAGCGTAGCAAAGCCTGCATGCAAAATGTGAGGAGGAAGTTGAACAGGGAATTTTTTTTTGGAAAACTTGAGAGGCAACATGTAATGACACGAGAGCACACAGTGTTTGAGGGCTACTAGAGCTAAATGTCGAAGCAGTAACTAGAGGGTAGCGTTGTTGTAGGAGGAACATGAAAACTTTAGCCAAAGGGGAGGATGAAGTGGAGAAATATTCTAGAATGGAGGAATTAAATCGAATTACTAGAGGGTCTTGCTGTAGAAAACCGAGGTAAATATGGTTGATTGTTTTAAAGTACAGTTCTTTGTACAAGATTGAGTAAATGACTTTTGTGGTGAAATAAAGCTTGGGAAGTTCTCTACATTGAATTAATATTATTATGGTGGAGAAGGTTTGGTCCAGCTATGCCATTCCCTTTAGAAATATTTTGACAATATTTTGCATTGATACTTCGAAAAAGGAGTTGTAATGTGGAAGCTCAAGAACTATCAGTGGGCAGACTATGAATGTGGTAAGTCAAATGAGATTTTATGTTAATTAATAAACATAAAATGGATATGTAATTCAGATTGAGATGAAGGAACTTGGTGTAAAATAAAAGGGGACATTGTGTGTAATTTGAAGGTCTCTAATAGTATTTGTTGGGAAAAGATTTATGTTAGAAAGTTTCTGGGAAGAATTTTATTTTCTGAGGAGAAAATGGATCTTGCACATTCAATGTAAATTTGTAGAGGCTTGAATGTATTCCTAAAATAATAAGCGAGAGAAGGGTTGGATAATTTCAACCACGTGAAGATTCAAGGTAAGTGCTAATTGAATGAATCAAAATTCATTGAGTAGAGGTATTTTCAAATCTGGATGATTAAATTTGATTTCCATATTCGAGAAGATGATCTTTTGTAAGTGTTATGAAAGAGTGGAAATGTTGCAAATGCAGAGGCATAAATAAATGGAAAAGGAATGAAAATGTGCTAATCCTGGGTGATATAAAATGAAGTATGCATTTTTATGTGAGAGGGTTTATTATGCATAATTTGGATTCTTCATAGTTTTGGTTAAGTCATTTTGGACCAAATCTTGTAGTTGGGAAAAGAAGAATTATTTTGATTGGTGACTGAAAACATAATTTCTTGATGTGGTAAAATATAATTTCTTGATGTGGTAAAATCTTTGTTTTACCATCATGTGGAGGTATCTAAGGAGGTGATATTCAGGATGGACACAATGTACGGGTTGTACATCGAAGAGGTTGAAATATGAATAACATGTTCTCTGTACACAGGTGAAGAGATGTGAATTGATGTTGTATGGTGCATAAAAGTGCAGGGAAATTCTTCCATTAAGATGACAAGATTATGGGCATGCGAGTATTTACAGTGACAAAGACAGCATAGAAGAGTGGAAACTAGAGGGTTGAGACTAGAGAGAGAAAGGTTTATTAAATAACGTTGACAAAAGCATGAGGTATGATAATTTAGGAAGGTATTTTTGAACATTGAAGATTGAATGGTTTATTTATTTTCACCTTAAAATAAATCTTGAAAAACCTGAATCACATTACAGCTAAAGACTTTATTATCATGTGAAATGATAAGGGAAAAATGATGATTTTTCATAAGAATGAAATATGAAAGAAAGTGAAGATTTTACGTCCTAAAAATGTATTCGGGGTATATGAATGTTGGAGGATTGTATAACTTGAATTAAGTCAAAATATCCATTGCCATAATTATTGAGTTGAGTCTTGAAGTGAAAACAGATGTTAGAGTCAAATGAAGGTTTGGATAGTTTGAGTTGATATTGAGTATTTTCATCCAAGATGAAGAATTGGGGTAAGTCTAAAGTCAAATAGTCGTAAGATAATTCAAAAGTCTGAATGTAATTTGGTGCATGATCGATGGAGTCTAACACCCAAAAAATTGGTTATTGTAACACATGAGTTACTAAAGTGTTATTTGCAGCAAAATGAAGCAAGAGGGTTGCCATAGATTCGTTCCAAGACAAAGAACCAAAAGAAGCCAAGTGCACGACGAGAAATTTCATTTTTGATGAATGACAAGGGTTAAGAATTGCTGAGAAGTGGATTAAATGAAATCCACACATGAACTGATGAAGTTCACAAAGGAGGGGAAGATGATTGTTGATATTCATTTCCAAAGATCTGATGAAGACCACAACCGAAGGAAGAAGAAGTAGAATTCCAAGGTAAGTGGCATATGTGAGTAGTTGACAGATGAAGAGTACAAGCAAGAGAAGGCTCAGATAACAATTCACCTTCAATTGTTAATGGAATTTTTGCAAGAAAATGTGAAAGAGCAGACACATGGTTAGACCATGAGAAAGAAGGTAAAATGGTATAGGCTACACGCAAAGAGGGTGTTATCACTCAGTAATTTCTCCAGGTTCAAGAGAAATATTCTGAGGTAACCACAAACCTACTTTGGAAATCTAGGATCTAGCCTTCCTAAATTTCAAAGAGGGCTCTCTCTTTAAGATTTAACTTTGTTTTTGTTTGATATTTTAGGCTAGTTATTATAGTTCAATTGGTTTTGATTTTAAGATGTTTGGTGGATAAAAATCACTTTGGATTAAACTAGAGAGATATCTACTAGTCCATTGGGCTATGGAGTCAAAGTATAGCAAGCAGAACTAGAAGGCAAGGCCAAGAGGATGCTAATTTATTCAGGGCAAGGTAGATAACCCTCAGAGTTTTGGATAGATTTTTTTGATGGGATGGCTTGCTTCGGGATAAAGGGCAATGAAGGATCCTTTGATCTGGAAAAAGAGGAAGGAGGCAGGGGTCAAATGAGACTAGGTGCAATTAAGAATTCCTAAATACGGAAATCAGCAGAAAACATTCAAATGATCAAGTAGTTAAGACATGGAGTTCTAACACTAGTCCTGAAGTAATACTCCTACTTAATCTTTAATATTGAACAACATATATGAAATTAATGGAACATAGAAAGTAAACAATGACAAGATAGATGTACTTTACTCTTTGAATTATCACATGAATCCTGAATTATGAAGTCCAAATGGCTGTTGTCTAGACTGTTGCTATGAAATCAACACATAAGCCTCCAATGTACCAGCAAAATTGTCTATAATAATCTCAACAATTTTATTCCACCCTAAACACTTCATAAACTGAAGTATTTATACAAATGTTTATTACAAAATATACTAGATAAACATAGGAATAGCTCTACGAAATAAAAATATCTTCACATTAGGGGGGACAACTGCTTAACAATTTAGCAAGTTGTCCTCTTACTTCGAAAAAATAGAACTAACATTATCTAATCAAAATAGTTTGTTGACTAGGTGTACATGCTTGCTAGCATATTTGGAAAATATCTCTTGAAAGATGACTTCATGGATACTCTTTCCAATTTATATCCTTTAACACTGCCTTTCTTCCTGATACTCTTTCACACTGTTCATTTATCTCTTCACTGCTGTAAAAATAGAGAAATTACAGTAGTAAAAATTTACTGGATGTTTCTTTTCTGATACTCTTTGACCCTGTTCTTTATCTTGATACACTTTCAACTGATATATTAACCTTTTAACAACTGTAAAATGAAATTTCCACTGTGGTAGAAACATTAATTCACTGTCATACTTGGATTTCCCTTTTACCCTTTCATTGTTGTAAAAGATACTTATCAACAGTAAAAAACCAAAATCACATAAAATGTTTTATTTTCCCTTCTTATCTTCACTATTTTACATGTTCATTTCTTCACTGTTCTGCCTCTATGCTGTTATAAAAAATATGTAAGCTCTTGCCACTGCTGAGAACTTGGTATCTTCATATTTTTCAACTTTCTGTAGCTTTCATCTGCATCAGTGTACTTTGCAAAATTTTGTTTGACCGTGAAAAGATGTTTAATCTCATTTTGTAGAAAAAATAGATTTTCAAAGTAGTGTAGAATAAATTCCCTTTGTTCATGTCCCTTTGATGTAATCAATGCATTGATGTTGGATGATTCAAGATTTTAAAATATTTTTTTCAAATTGTTTATTTCATTATTCTTTAGGGACATCTCCTCCATGGCTTTCACTATCTCTGTCACTCCACCTGTTTGTTGTACGTGTATAGATGATGATTCTGTGTGGGAAGTAGTATTTGATTGCATTGATACTGCAGTTACAAATGACCATTTGGGTGCCAACTTGTCTCCTAATGTAGAGGGAACATCAGCAGTAACAATAGGGATAATTGTGTGGAAGGCTTGACTGTCATAGCTTTAGCAGCTTTGGGACCCCCAGTTTTAGGTGTAGTCTACTTCTTGGTCATTTTTGGGATAACTAAGAAAGATTATACTATTTGCAGTAGTTAATTTTCACCAAAAGAGGAAAAATGAGCAATTGCTGGGAAAGGATTATCTTCAAAAGGTGGTTTATTGCTCAATTTGGGCTTATCAGGGATGAAACTGGCTTAAGACAGGAAACAGGGTTTCCTGAATCAAAAAACTATAGAAAGAGGTCTTTTACTCAACCTGTATGCCTTTTAAACTTCTTCTGCATTTGGAATTTGTCTTCAAGGGTTAAAAGAGGTTGCCAATTGAGGATTTTGGTTTTAAAGGGGTTTACAGATGATTTCAGGCTCTCTGGAAAAAACTTTGCCAGGGTTTGGCTTGTTTTTGGGAAATTTCAACTGTTAATTTTCTTCAATTTTGTCTTCTTTCAACTTATAGGTTTAATTTTAAAATTTTACATGTCAAAACACTGAGAAATACCTCTTCTGCAGGTTTTTGATGAATGAAAGGGTTTCTGTTAACTTCAGCTTTGAACAAGATCATTCAGCGCAGAGGATGGCTTCAACCAGCTTCAAAATATAAAAGAAAAGTGGGAAATTCAGCTTTGAGGCAAGAAACGGTTTAAAGAGAGGCTCAAAATTCTTTAAAACAGTCGGGGCATGTTCTCTTAATAGTTAGGAATGCATATAACAATGATTTATTCAATAGTTTAACCTTTTCAATATAAAGCATTATATGTAGCATTTATTAGAGGTCCATTCAAAGGCAGGAGGGGAATTTATTTCAGAATGCGAAAACAACCAATGGGTTTCGCGTTGGATTTACATGGTAAGTGGTTTCAAGCATTTCGAACGCGATCAAATAATTTTCGGCCACGTAGCATTGGGTGGTATTTCAAAACAACTTTTATCACGTGAATTTGATTAAACATTGAACGATCAGTTTCGGAGCGCGAAACTGAACTCGCATTGTTGGATTTCTTTTAATTAAGCGAACGGTCAGGATTAAGTTAAGAGTTGCGGCGGAAAGATGGGTGGGACTCGGCAGTTTATATGAATTGGGTAATGATATATGTATTTATAAAACTTTTCATAGACGTAGTTATAACCAAAGTTTTACAAATGGGAAGATTATATGGATGTGGGGTCTTGGTAATGGGTTATATATATAAACTAAGCTTATATATATAAGGTAGACACATGAGGCAGGTTAGCAAGAGTTAACCGGGGTATAGCATGAGGCTATTTACATGGTGGATTATACATACGGGAAGGGTTTAAGTATTGTGGGGATAAAATATCATGGGAAAACTGATCCCGATGATGCCTTGGGTTAAAGCATGAAAAGGTAAATATATTTACAAAGGTATGGGGGTTCTAAAGTTTAGCTTAGATTAAACTTTAGAAAAAACTCGGGGAATATTTTTGATTTAAAAATATATAAAACATTAGTAGAAATTATTTCGGTAATAATCACATGCAAAAGAACATGGTCGATGCGTTTCGAACCAACCAGTGTGGTTCATCATCAGGACTATGTTGGTTCGAAATGCGTCGAACACGTTCTTTTGCATGTGATTATTACCGAAAGAATTTCTACTAATTTTATTATGGATCACAGAAGCTTAGATTCCAAAAATATATAAAAAATGTTTAAAGTTTTTTGTATTTTATTTTTATTATATATTAATAGACTGATGTAATGGTCTTTTTACTATATGGGACGGGAATATTTTTATATGGTTATTTTTTGGACCAAAGGGGGTATTTTTTTGGGTTTTTAATTTAACACATGGATATTAAACTTTGGTCAAAAATCTTATAATAGTGGATTTTTGGAGATAATTGGATAAAAGGATTTATAATAATAGGACAAGGACTTTTTATTAAGGATTTAGTAAATAAATTAGAAGTTAATATGAAAAAGGGACAATGAAAACACCAAAATGTAATTACATAACTTAAGCAAAATGATAATATAACAAGCAAAAGCTTTACTCATTTATAGTTTAACCACTTTAACTTAGAATATAATACTTTTGGAGGGTTTTTATGTCTTTATGAATGAAGGAAATTAGTCAAAGGGGTTTTTATTTTTCATTAAGTAAAAAGGTCTTTACTTATGAAATTTAAGTATAATGGATGCATGAAGGGTAAATGATGGCAAATATGGATTATTATAGGAATTCAAATATTTTTAACTAAATAGTCATTGAGCCTTGGGTCCGGTCCCAACAGAAGTCAGAGAAATGCTTTGAGCCTCTTTGACTGAAAGTCTAGAATGTAGAATAACTATAGGGGAGGGGAAATTAGTGATTTTTCTTGGTGAAAAGTATTTAGATGATTCTCCCATTTCTTTCTACCTACCCAAATTTTAATCTAACATTTTTCTTCCATTTTGAAGGTGTATTTGAGCTAGCAATCTTGAACATTTTATTCTTTTAAAAGAAATAAAAACTATCAAAATCTACCTTATATCATCCGAGGGCTCAGATTAAATTGATGAGCACCTCCTATTTCTATACCTATCTACTAATTAGTCAGGATTAAACTTTCTAACTAATTTTCATTCACTATTCTACTACAGTAAAATTGAAATATGAAAAGTCAAGATTAAGCAGTTCAACTCATCATGGATTATGGCATTTATTCACACTTTGCCATAATCATTAGTAACAAAGTAAAAAGTAGTGGCATTTGAATTTGCAAACTTTCATGTTTTATTTTTTTTTCTTTTGGGGTATATTATTTTTTCTAAGTCCTTTGATATTTATTTTAGGACTTTTACCCTCTTTTTGAATTTTTATTTTTTTATTTTTTTACTAAATATGGGAAAAAAACTCTCAGAAAGAAAGGTATGTACATATTTTTATAAGACTATCAAAATTAAATTCCAAATTATGAATCCTATATTTATAGGACCCTAACAAAGGGAAAAGCAGGTAAACATACAGTTGACAGAAGAGCTGAAGAAGCTTGAGTAGATGTTGAGTTGTGAAGAACTCACAGAGGCTGAGTTAAAAATGGATGTTTCCATTTGTGGCCTAGAACAGGGTGAAATTCTGGGTGAAGAGATCAATGAGGAAGATCTCATGAAATATTGGGATAATTCAAAAGAATCTGAAGATGTGTTGGTGAGAGAAGCAGATGAGGCTATGAAGCCTTGCAATTTTTCTCAGAGTTTATGTATGTTTGTAGGATGTGCGAAAGATGGTGAGTAGTCTCATGAAACTGTCATAGAGGAGAATGAAAATCTTGAGGTGGAGTCTGATGGAGAATGCCTATCAGAGGAGAAAGAAACCAGGACAACTCAAGAAGATTTCTAGAAAAAGGATGAAGCTAGGAATGAAGGTTGTGACAAAGTGCTGAAAATATTTCATACGGAAATCGAGTTCTTGGAACGATGTCTTAAGGAATTTGATGGAGAATTAAAACTTGCAGAACCTGATCGAGAAGAAATTACAGTTACTATGCATGATAGAGATGAAATGTTTATAGTATTGAATTAATGTTGTAACTTTTCAGATAATGATATAAGTGTATGTACAGAAAGAAATATTAACAAATATGATGTCGAAGTCAGAGAAGTTAAGAAGAAATTAAGTTGTGTTCATAGAGACAAAAAGGAGACAAAAATATTCATCCAGCACGATGAAGACGGAAGCAGCCAGCAGTTTAAAACAAAATCTATTGAAGTCTAGAAAGTCAATGATGGGAGATTGATTCCCAAAGCATCAAAAGAGACCAAAATGTCTTATCTTTTTAAAACTAACAGTTTGTTGGTGAATGCAGGTACAACACCGGACGAGAAATTTGTTAGTATAAAAGAAATAAAAGACCATAATAGTAATTAGGAAGGAGTTCTTGGTTGAGTATTCAGCTCAATTGGAGGCAAAAGTATTTTACAAAGAGGTAATATTCCGAAGAATTGGAGAAAGAAAGTGTCTGATCGAAAAAGTGGGTGATGAGTTACCAAATCGAGTTGATACTTCGAAGGACCAGCGACAGAACATAGTTTGGAACCCTAGAGAGAGGAAGTCATGATGACTTGTGGTTGTTTCAGTATTACATAAAAGCGACAGAACTCATAGAGAGGAGTCTATGAAAACATTTCTACACGGGGAGTCTCATGCATGAGCATCAAAGCTAAATTTTCATTATCCAATTCTGTAATTAAGGGGGTGAGATATTTTAATTATTTTATTAATTAATTTGCTCATTTTTAATAAATTAGGAGAAAAATTATAAATGCGAGGATTATTTTAAATATTTCTTAAATAATTAAGGATATGAGTGGAGTTGAATTAGGTTGATAATCTAGGGACGAGAAATTCCATAAACGGGACTTAGTTGGATCCAAAAAAAGATAAATCTAAATTAGATTTTAAGTTGAGATTTATGTGGAGGAATTTATGGACTGAAATAAATTCATTATTTATGTATAAATAGGAGGGTTTTGTGAGGATGAAAAAGAGTTGAGAGAAGAGAAGAAGTGAGGAGATGTAAGGAATGGATTGAGAGCTTTTTGTAAAGGGCTGAGAGCCGAAAGGCCATGTTGGAGGTTTTAAATTTTATTATATCTATTACATATCAACATTTTTTTTTGTATAGCTCTTTTTCCATTATGTATATTTCAAGCTGTTGCAAATTGATTGTGTAATGAAGAATTGAATTGAGAGTTTAATGCGTGAAGGAAGCATTCGAATTTTTATATGCTAGGATCTATTTAACCCAGTACCCTGGCATCAAAAACCTCCTAGATTCTCTATTTCTTGTCTACTTTGAGCCCCTACATTGAAAATATCTAAAAAGTAATCCATCCCCTCCAATTAAACCATATTAGGCTACATGATATGAAAGTTATTTTTTTCCCTTCTCACTAAGCATTATATTACTAAAAATGTAAATAAATGTGAGTAAGATATAGTTTAATAAGATAGAGGATGACATTGTGATCCCTATAATATACATATTGATGAGCATCATCACCTTTATCAAAGATATTTTAAAATAGTTCCTGATATTTCTCTTATGAGATTTTCTTTGCCCTCTCTTTTGAGTTTCTTAATATCTCAGAATCTTGGAATATTGGAATATCAGACTAATGTAATGTTAATGGTATTTGGTAAATTCACCATTAGTATAAAATTCTTACCCATCACCATGTTCACATGGAGTGCTCTTTGATTATATTTGTATCTTCAGGATGAATTTCATGTCACTCAAGTATCGATAGCTTCGATATATTCTTAATTGTAATTTCAACCAACTTCCAAGCATTTATTCCTCAGGATGATTAAGTGACTTTCGGGATATCCATTCTGCATGGTGTGTGCACATGGATCCTATGAGTGTGCCTCCATTGGACATACATATTCAAATTAATGGATGCCCATTTCATCAACTGGATCATCTTCTAGTGTGCATCCTTTTTATATTTTCAAGGCACTTTTGAGCAACCACTATTATGATGTCGAAAATTGATAAGAAAATTCAGAATATACAAAGGTACAAAATAACAAAGAGAACAATTCTACATAGATAATAATTGTAATTGAAATTAAAAAAAAGAAATTTTTTATTTTATTTTTTTATCGATTTAATTTTATTCACATTCCTTGAACGTGAATCATTAGTTTTTATAGCCTTACTATTAGCTTTTGTTCAGATTTAATAAATGATGATTTTTGGCCAATGAAAACTTCATAAAAAGCCACTTTTTCATGTTTCTAATTTCAATCAAAAGAAGATGTTATGTTTAGTTGGAGAAAAACTAACTCTCCAATGGTAAGTTTCATATGCTCACTTTCATCCATTTCTACTAAGTTTATATTTTTTTTTTGTTTTTTTTTTATATAAATTATGTTTTGCAGGACCTCATGAACTTTTTCACACCCCTCCCATATCAAATTTAACAGTGACTCACTGTTGTTTGCTTTTTAATTTTGGAATAGTAGTTAAAATGTTTATCGAATGAACTAAATTGTGGAGTCCCTAAACTTTTTAGTTTTTTCTTCAAACGTTGTTCATATTGGAAAATTCCAAAATGCTCTCATGTAGGCTTTCTTTTCAAAATAGTGAATTTGTAAAAGGTAAAAATTTCTCTTTTGGATTTATTTGACCTCACTACTGCTATTCATTTTATGGTTTGAGAGCCTAATTTCTTATAACTCTGAAAGATGGAATTTACTAAAATATCAGCATAAGACTAAACTATTCTTGTTGAGGTTTTCTTTTAATTTGGACATTTCATTCATTTTTATTCTCTTATTTCACATTTTTGAAGTTTTCTAATAACTTATTTAGCTTCAGTTTGTATTTATTTTTCTTTTTACTATTGGTTATGATTTGAATCTTGTGATACAACCAAGATTTATTTGGAAGGAATATTTTCCATACACAACATTGGTTCACATACATGGGAATTTTTTTCTCTGTGAATTTCAATGAATTTTATTTAACTTCAAGGGATTTTTTTATAAAATACTAAGCCCTATTGCCATAAAATTTTTTCTTGGAGGAAAATTTATTTATATAAGTGAAATAGTTCACATTTTCAAAGAAAGAACTAACATTGAGTTTAACTCAATGAATCCCTCCCATCCATCCACTTTATAAAAACCTCTAAAAGGATACTCACAGAGAAAGATATGGGAGTCAACATTATCAAAGTATTATATCCATTTTCTTAATTCTCTTTTACCATTCTACCCCTTTCACTTAGGTACATCATAAACATAGCTCACATATGTGCTTATCAAAATGGTGATGAAAAGGGGAATCACAAGAAATAAAGGTAAACTTATTGGGGCTATGAACACTAGCTAGTAGCCGGGAAATTCTTGCATGGCATTAATGACAACCTCTTCCGATACTAACCAAGATTTATTGTAGCGAATTCATGTCAGATACCATTCATATGAATGGATATATTATTTATAAAAAAAACTCTTATATGTTAACCTTCTTATATTATTCATACCACATAGTATTAAATATTAGATATTTACCAAAATTTTGATTCGAGATGTTAGACTTAGTTTTATTTGAGTACTTATCCTTTTGAACCTATATTGCTTAATTCATTATTATGGAACCCTTGTAAATTTTTTACCGTTTGATGGTTTGATGGAATCCATTATTTTAACCTTTGGGTGAACTGAAGTTAATTATTTTTAACGAGAGATAATTGGTTCTTCCTTTTGTGTATCCATTGTTGTGGTGAATCACAACACCCCCATTTTTAACTTATTATATCATAATAATAATGGAGACCATTTTCGTAAATTTTGACTAAATGGCTCTTTAATGTTTTCTTTTGGTTAAGTGTCTCACAATTTAGTCAGATTTTTCTTTTCTAACTCTCGCTTGATTGCTTAATTGCATTTGAATTTTTTCTAGCTTTCCACCGGCTCTTGTTTCATCACATTTGGATGCATAGTTTGTAAATGGTGCTTATCCGAAGTTTGATGATTTTTACGACCTATGGTAATAAATATACAAAATGTATATTATTTTAATTTTTGTAAATTAATTAGTTATTTATTTTAAATTAATTTTAATTATGTTTTCATAATTACTTCAATTTTACTAACACTCCTACAAAATAGCCTACGCCTAAATTGTAGAACAATTAAAATTATGTGTCAAAGAAAATATAAGATCCGTTGTAGTTTTCATAAGATCAAGACTTATTATAACTCAAATGGCTATATTTTATGATGAATGAGACACACTCCACATGGGACCCACTTCACCTCACATCTCTCACTCATTCACTCCTAATTTCAAAACATTTTATTTTTGTAACACTTAAGCTTAAGAACCTTTAAGAACCATTTTATTTCCCATTTAAGAACTCGTAAAAATCGTAACCTTTTTTTTTATTCTCCTCCGAAATGCAAACCTGAAACTCCTTATCACTCCTCCCTCGTCTCTTCCATATATTGACCTCGACCTTTTTAAGTTTAGTAACTCGGTATAAAAAAAAATTTGAAACCCCGATGCCCTATTTAAACTCTTAAACATTTATTAACCTCGAGAGTTTTTAAAAAAAATTCAGAACTCATTTAAATAAGTCTCTTAAATGAGACATATGAAATACCTCGTTCTCTCCCCTCATTTCATTTCATGACCTCAACATTTATTTTTTTCGACCTTCATTTTAATTCTCCCCAAAATCTTCCTTCTTCTGAAATCATCACACTTTATATTTCCCCTCATACTTCTCTGAATTTGCAACAACAATTATATTTTTAAATTTGATTTGGGCAAATTTTATTAGCTTGGGAAAAATTATATCACTAATTTATTCTCTAGTATTTATTTAAAAACTAATAAGATCCATTAGAAGAAATTACATATTGAAATTTCTTTATATTTTTTTAAATTTTATTTAGCAGTTTTATGAGAATTTTTTTTTTGTGATTTCTAATGTGAAATTTAATTCACTTTTATTTTGGTTTTGACTAGTCTGTAGATCAGTTAGATAAGTTCATATATGAGGAATTTTGGGGTAATTAAAAGATACTCACAAAGAGGAGAATGGGAAATTTTTAGCTCTAATTTATGATCTGAAAAAAATACTCTCAACAGTTCTCTATTTATCAAACTTCTTGTAATTATTAAATATTAAATTTGAGAATGAGAAAGGGGTTCCTCTTCTATGAAACTATATACTCTAAAAACACTATTATATGAGGATATTATAGTTGTAGGTGAGAGGAAAACTTCAGATCTGAGGATTAGAGAAAAATCTATGATTTTTCTTGCTATGCATTTGCACTATTGTAATGTACTATGAGTTGAATTATGGAGAGACAAAGCATTTTGAGCTCTGCAAGAGAAACTATGTTTAACATTTTTGTGAACAATTTCTACAAAGATATAAAGATACTCATGGAATGAAAAGCTTGTAACGAGATTTTGATATGATTTTAATTAATTTTGATTTCATGTGCACTATTGTCTCTGATTTCAATTAATCATTTTGTTACCATAATTTCTACAATTCATTTTAGTTTTATGTTCTAAGAAGTGTATTGAATTTTGATATTGAGAAATATTGTGGTATCAATGGTTTTTTGTTATTAAAGTTATATAGGATTTATCTCTAAGGGAAACAAAAAATTAGAATCAATATGAATTCCCATTTTTCTGTCTTTTTCATTAACTCAATGAACTAATTCCTTAATTAATGAAAACTATATAATGAATTCAATCATATTAAAATTCATTTTCCCCTAGTTAGTAATTCCACCTTCTCTTGAATTGAGAAACCACTATCATTTTCCAAATTCAACATAGAAATTTTTTTAATTCCATCTTAGTGTAAACATGCATTTAGATTTAATCAGTGTATTCAAGAAGTAACCTCATATAGGAGCAGACCTTAGTTGCAGTAGATTTTCAAGATGGTAGACATGATTCATATTTTTTCTATTAGTAATTAATATACATATTATAAGCGATGAGATAAAGAGAGAGGGTAATTAGACACAATTGAACCAATTGGAACCATTATATCAAACAAATAAGAGCTTAATTGGGGCTTTGATAGGATGGTGTCCCTTACATGTTGATGTAGTGAATTTTGACCACCAAAATTCCCCAAGCATTTATCAATTAAACAAAAAAAATATTTATGTCTGAATGTTCCAAGTATCAATTAAGTGATGAAATTCTACTTAGAAAAAAGTATGATGATATTTTACTAAGATGCGTTGAGAAATACGATGAAGAAAATGTATTAATAGAATTACATCATGAACCTTCTAATGGGAATTTTTGAGGAGAAGCCACTATAAATAAAGTATTTAGAGTATGCTATTACTGGCCTAATCTACTCAAGGATTCCTAGTCATACACAAGTAAATGTACAGAATTACAAAAAAAACACCAAGAGAAGAAACAAAATAGTCTCTTCCTTTTCAAACTCTTGAACTTGAAGTTTGCGAGTAGGCTATTACTGGCCTACTCTACTCAAGGATTATGAAGTGTAAGGAATTACAAAAAAACACCAAGAGAAGAAAAAAAATAGTCTCTTCCTTTTCAAACTCTTGAACTTGAAGTTGCATTGGAGAAATGGGGATTAGATATCATTAGTGATATTAATAAAAAATTCTCAAAATTACATAAACAAATTCTTACAGTTATTAATTTTTTCACAAGATGGGTTGAAGCAATCTCTTTGAAAAAATTGAATGATGAATGTTTGAATGATGAATGTGTATGATATTTCCTAGAAACCTATATAATCGAAAGGTTTGGGATTCAATTATATTTTGTATTTGATAATGCTTCAATTATATTTTGTATTTGATAATGCTTCATATTTTTATTCTCTTAATATGAATAAATTATACCTAGACAAAGGTATGAAGATTAAATTATTTGCTAACTATTACCCTCAAGGCAATGATTTAGCTTAATCTACAAACACAAAATTGATTCAAATTTTGAAAATATTGCTCAAAATCACCAAAGGAATTGGCATAATCAATTATCCAAGTCCTATGGGATGATAGAATCACTCCTAAAAGAGCATTACAATTCACCCGATACTTTCTAGTATATGGAAAGAAAGCCATTTTTTAGCCAAATATTTTCTTGCCATCTATTCAATTAGCTCAATCTATAAGGCCTAATTCAATCAAAGATATGTATATTAGACTATAAACATTGTCAAAATTCGAAGAGAAATGACAAGGAAAAAGCTATATTTTATGAGCATCAACAAATCATCAAAATATGGTTTGATAAACATTTAGCATCTCATAGAGACTTTACTGTTGGTGACCTATGTATTAAATAAGATAAAATCCATGAAAATAAAGCTATAAAATCTAAATTTCAACATATATGGATTGGTCATTTTCAAATATTTTCATAATTTGGTCCTTCAACATACATTTTAGAACTATGAGAAGGCGAAGTAGAAAATGGGAGAGTAAATGGGAAATTTTTGAAAACACATCTTTCATAATGAAAATTCTTCATGAACATATATAAATATTCCATTTTATTAAAGGACGTTCATATCCTACACTTATTTTCATTTTTATGTTTACCATTATTAGTTTTTCTATACATACACTTTCTTTTCATTTGTTTCTTTAGTTGTAGAGTTACAACTATGATTGCATATTTCAAGAATCATACTTTTAGTAATATTTATCTAATGATTCAAAATAAATTAAATTTGAAGGATAAAGTATTCTAAAATTATGAAGAATCCATAAATACTTGATATTACTTTAGTTCTTAAACTTTTAATAGTATGGAAAGTGGTTGATTGATTACTTTATGTTATAAGAGTTCTATGATCTTCAAATACTTTAAAGAAATAGACCATATTCTTTCGAGAAAATGAATAATACAATACAAAGTTTGAGTTTCTTTTAATATATAAAAGTATTTTTTTATCAAAACAACTCTATAAAAAAGCCTTACTTCTGTCACTTGGCTATATATGATAAATTTCAAAGTCAATCATAAGCTAAATGTGAAAACCTGAAGTGTTACAATGAAAGGATAACAAGTTAACCTATCAGGGCTATGAGTGCTTACTGGTAGTGAGTGGCTATTTGTAATTTAACTAAAAGGGATATTTGTTCTCACAAAAGTGAAGCAATTAAAGTTTCAAAGAGACGATTATAACTCAATGGAAATAGTTTTGCTAGTATTAAAATCCTAAAGTTAGTTTTTGAAATCTTAGATGATGATTGAATTATAAGGTTCTATAAATATATAATAAATTCATTATTTGACTCTTATTACATGCAAAATTCATTTATTTCATTAATACTTCTATTTTAATCATTTTTTCAACTTGGTTACTTTATCAAATATCTCACTCATAAATGATAAAATAGAAAAGAATTATGAAACTTTACTTTATTTTGATCTATAACTTTAAATATGACAAAGATAGCTATTTATTCCAATGTGTTACCATTTTTTGTTAGGATTATAACAACCCTGTTTTTGTTCTTGTAGATAATAAAACACAAAAGCCCAAGTTTTTCCTAAAAAAACCAAAAAAAGTTTTCAAAAACTATTAAAAACATTAGAAAATAGTTTTATAAGTAAGAGGTCAGAATCATAAAAAATATTTTTTAATTTAGAGTACTCGACTATGAGGATGGGCCAACTCATAACATTCTTGAGCATTTTCATGTCACTACCGAACTTCCCAAACTCAGGACTATGCAACTTACCATCAACACCTAACTCTTGTGTAATTGGGGTAGGAAAAGAATAAAACCTTTCAAGAGATAAAAGGACACATTACTATGAGACTGGTCAACTTTAGGACTTCCCGAATAAAATAATAATTCTTTATTTTATATGCATGCATTTCATTTTTATTTTATTTAAATGAATTTATTCGAAATTTGTAGCTTCACACTTAATGGATTAGTTGTGATATTGATAATAAATTTCTATAATGATATCTCAATATATGAAAAAGGACAGTTGGATCATGTAATGGGAATTTAATGAATGAATTAACTCACACTATCTTTAGGTTTTAATAAAAAATAATAACTCCCTAAATATTTTTTTTATTGCATGTTGTTTCATTCTTTTAGAACCATTTTACAGAAGCTTCAATTATAGAGATACAATACCAAGTTGCAGAAATTCATTGTAAGAAGGTTGAATTACAAAGGATTATGGTCATGATTTCAAATTTTTATTAGAAATAATTTGTATGTTTTCTATTTTCTTCTCATAGGCCATAAAATGGGGAAAAAATAAAAATTTATAGGGGAAAAACAACAAGTGGAGTAGACAAAGGAAAAACTCAAAGAAGTAAAGAACGAACTGACAAAGTATTTCAACATAATCTATTTCCTCATCTCTAACTTCACTTACAATCCCTAGAAAGTAGGTACAATGAGATGGGAGGATATTTTTTATTTTTTATTTTTTCGAAGATAAAGGATGGTTAAAAAATGCAAGGTCTTATCAAACAAATAATAATCAACTCGAAGGTATTAGAAGAATAGAGTTACCTCAAGAGGTATATGCTACAGTGAGGATTTCCCTTACGAAGATATGATTTCATCGTTTTTTTCCGAGGAAGATATCTCAACCTGAACAATACGAGACCATATAATTTTTTTCATGGCATCATAGAATAAAAAAGTCCCAGGTCGGCCATGTATAAGCTCAGTCCCCAGAAATCCAACTCAATGTTTATTTTCTCAAGAACTTTTGAAACATTGTTTTCAAAAATGTAGGGAAAACTTATAAAAGAGTAATTGAAGACCGGTTAAGAAAGTAAATGAAGGGTTTAAATTTAAAGATAACAAAAAATATCCAATATCTATTTTTCAGAAACCCATAAGACTTTCATGATTATATGGAGAGAAACACTATAAAATCAAATGGATTCCAATAATCCATAGTATCCCACAAGATGGGAAACGTCTCAATTGCGTTTAATTTTTTCACAAAATATCACACGTGCTTCAAAGTTTTGATTAGCTTCTCCCCTCACTAGAAACACAATTTATATATATCTTATTTCTTGATAGATATCGTTATTGCCTCAATCTCATTTCCCGTCATAAAATGCAACTATCCTACTCACCAAAAACTTCGTATTCAAAATCATGCCCCAATCATGTGGGAGTGCAATTTTATATTTCTATTTTACGATATTTTCCATTATGTCATGATTCTTTTTCGATGATCATCATGTTGAAAACCTTTGTCTAGCGATAGGTTTGGTGATGGAAAGCGGTAGAATTAGCGAGCTTGGTGTCAAGATACTGCACAAAAATGTACTAAGGAACGTCTTATGTCGATCCGAGATAATAGACTAGGGGATCCCAAAGTGTACCCACACACATTCGAATAAGGGTTTAGTGGTGGCTTCTATTATGATATTCTTCTTGTAGGCTACCATAATGGCCTACTTTGAGAATCTATCGATGACCACAAAAACATATGTGCTGCCATGTTCAGTAGAAGGAAGGGTCAACATGTAATCCGTGGATATGGATTCCCAAGGTTGACTAGGGGTAGGAAAGAGAGAATAGGGGCCTTTCTTATTAATGGTATGTTTGGAAATTCCACAGGAAATAATAGATCTGATGTACTTCCTGACATCCTTTCGAAGGTTTTTACAATATTTTCTCGACCCCAAAAGCTCGCTTGAAGGAACACAAAGGTGTCCCGGGTGGCATAACAGTGCATCCTCAACATGAAAATCTAGAACTTTCTCACCTTCCAAGAGCATCTGGTATGTGTGGTCGAATTCTTGGTTGCTTTTTGTAGAGAAGCGGCCAATGAGAAGTCTTGTTCCCACAAGAGTTGAGCACCGTGGTTAATTCGATGATGGGTGGTTTTTTGAGGGAGTCTGCAACACTATTGGTGTTTCCCTTCTTGTACTTGATGTTCAAATGGAACTGTTGTAGGTATGTGGACCACTTGTGATGGCGATAATTCTACAACTTTCCTTGCATTTTTATGAACTACAGGGGTGAGTGGTCTGTATAGATGACCGTTTCCTTCCCCAAAATGTAATTCTTCGACTTTCGGTAGGCCTACAAAATGGAATACATCTCTTTGTCATAAATGGGGTACTTCTTGACTGTGTCTAAAAGTGTGTCACTGTGATATGCCCATGGATTCCCCCGTTTAGTAAGAACTTCTCAAATAGCATAGTTAGAGGCATTTGTCTTGATATCAAATGGTTGTTGGAACTTTGGTAATGTGATTAGTGGTCGTGAGCAGAGGTGATGCTTCAACTCTCTGAATGCCTCGTGTTGAGATGCAAACCAAAATAATTTTTCTTTTGCTCCTTCCTTAGTGACATGACTCAAGGGCAAGTGATATGAGAGAACCCCAACATGAACCTATAGTAGAAATTGGCAAGACCCAGAAAGTTGCACAGCTTTGTGAGAGTGGCTGGGGGTGGTAAATTCTGAATGACTTGGATCCTGGCTAGATCCACATGAAACCCCCATTCATCAATAATGTATCCCAAATTCTGAACCTAGGTCATGTCAAAATTTCATTTCTCCAAATTAGCACACATCTTGTGCTCCCATGGTCTTTGGAGAGCCTGTCGGATGTGGTGGAGGTTCTCTTCCCAACTTTGGCTGAAGATCAGGATGTCATCCAAGTATAACACTACAAATGAGTTGATGAATGGCCACAAGATGTTTTTGATCAACCTCATGAAGGTTGCAAGAGCATTCACCAACCCAAAAGGAATAACCATCCATTTGAAAAGGGCCTCCTTAGATTCGAAGGAAGTATTTCGCACATCGGAGGGTTCGATTAGTACCTCGTGATACCCAGACTTCAAGTCAATCTTTCTGAAATATTTGTCCCCCTTGAGCTGGTCCCAAATGGCATCAACCTGTGGGGTCAAGTACCTAATCTAGACAGTGATCTTGTTCAGTGACCAATAGTCAATACAGATTCTCCAAGTCCAATCCTTCTTCTGTACCAACATGATCGGGCTCCCATAAGGCGATGAACTCATCCAGATGTGACTTTTCTGCAACAGTTCCTGAATCTGCCTCTTGATTTTGTCGTTATCCAAAACAAAGCACCAATAGATTGGTCTAATGGGTAGCGATGCACCTAGGGTCATATCAATAGATTCCTTGATCTAACAGTCCAGAGGCACTCCTACGGGGGAGGTGAAGATGTCCTCGTACTCCTCCACGACCTTGTCTATCTGTTGTTTTCATGTGGAGAGGCCCTTTTTGGAGGTTGTGGTCATATTCATATTCTTTCCATGAGGGAAAATTATTAGGAAAACAAATTTCCTAGTTTTGGAAATAAGCTTACAACATTTTTTTGCAGTAACCAAAGAGATGGTGGTAGGCAGTACTATGTCTGGTATCCTGTAAAAATTATTGCCCAAGGTAATAATAACAATGTGAGGCCTTGACTCATACACAACATGCCGCTTCGAAACGTATGGTTGGCCTAATAATACATCACAAAAATCAAGAGGAGCAGCGTCACACAATACCTCATCCCTGAAGGGCTTGATGCTATATGTAACGCGACACTACTAGCAGACGCAGAGATCTCGTCCTTGGTGAAGCCACCCAATGGTGTATGTTTCTGGGTGTGCTATGGTCGGGAAGTTGAACCGCTTCATGACCTCTACTGAAATGAGGTTCTTTTGGCTCTTGCTATCGTAAATTAACTATAGTGGGGAACCCTTTATCCACATATGGGAGTGGAAGGGATGCTCCTCCTCCTCTAGATCTTTGGGTTCCTCCTTCTGGATCTTCATGGTGGAAATGATGGCATTGGGATCCTCATCGACAATATTATTCCATTTTTTATTCCCATTTTCGGGTTCCTACTTAGAGTCAAAACATGCATCTGATTCTGAGGCCTTCATCTCATCCACCAGTGACTGCCTGTCCTGACACTCACTTGTGTTGTGAGTGGAGCTCTTATGGAACTCACACCACTTTTCCATGTCCTTCTTGAGCTTTGCAGTGGTGTTCTTTACTTGTGGCTTTTTCAGGTTGTAATGGGATGCCTTGCCTTGGATTTTTCCATTGTTCTGTGGTTTGGAGGCAACTTTTTCTTTCTTTTGATTTGCAGATCCAAAGTCTCGCTACTTCTATTTGAATTTTCTGCTCATTCTTGGCAGCATACTGGTATGTTACACCAAACGAGGAGAAGTCGAGGAAGTCCATTTCCTCCTCAATGTATCTATGCATACAAATATGGTACTACAACACCAAATGTTTCTCTAAATCATTAATAACCAACTTGGTGAAGAGGGTATGGAATATATTTGTTAGCTCATGCACATCCTGATCCCTTTGTTTCTGCAGCATAGTCAATTGTATGTACTTGTCGTCATAGCTCCCCACGGGATAATATTTTTATTTTATGGCGTCTCATAAATAATTCCAAGTGGGTGTAGCTGAGAATGGAGAGCATTCTCCCTCATCCTTCTTCTCACAGTAGGTTTACCACTAGTCCTTGACACGGGGGGTGGCTTTGATGAGTGAAAAAGTAATATTTTCCTAATCGGAAAAGTCATGAACTGAGAAATATCCTTCTAATAGATTCAACCATCTATCTATGGTGTCAGCAGCTATTTGGCCCTGAAATATGGGAATGTAAAAGTATACTTGTACCTTAAAAGGAGTGGTGCCTCCAGAGTGGTTTTTGGATGTAGATGCATCATCGATGGGTAGTTGTTGAAGGATTTTGGAAATGTTATCCATAATTGCATTCCTTTGCTTCTCGAGGGCCTCCTCGAGCAATATTTTGATAGGATATCCTCCTCCATCTTTATTTTCTTCACCCATGGGCGGTTGTCGGGGTTTGCAAGGCTAATATTGCAAAGGTTCAACGAGATCGATCCCTAACTACTTATACCCCTACCTCATTGGGGACATGCAAAGAAGGATCGAGAAATAATACCCTAATTTGATACAAGTGATCTAGAATTATACAGGAACACAGTGAATACATAAATAAACATAAACATAGAGATGTAGCAGAAGTAAAACTTCATCTCATTAATATCAAATAACTGAAATATGCTAAAATATAGACTCGAACATAAACTAGATAGGCGATAGTAGCTTATCTCTGAGAGATATGTGACATCTGCATTCCTCTCAAATATGATACATTGAAGCTTGAAGGCCTATTTATTATTGAGAAACAATTGAAAACCCTAAACATCCAAAAAACTAACCTAACTAGGAGATGAGATGCTAAACTATGGGCCCCATTGGGGTGAATTGGTACATCAATTTTTTCGGGTGGTAACTTTGGCATATGATCTTCGTTTTATGCACACGATACCTCGTGGGAATGATATATCTCAGGACTACAACTGCTAAGAACGATTGTTGAGTTGAAAACTCACATTCCCCAATTGTAATGTTCCCAATTTTGCAACAAGCAATTTGGAACATTAGATTTTGCTACTTTCACCTAGGAGAGGAATAAATGGGTAAAGAAGCCCATAAATAATAAAAATATGAATAATTTCCACCTTAATAAGGAAGGGGGTCACTTCAGGAGCTGAAATTTACACTTACAAGTGTGAACATAGGCAAAATGGATGAGGACATAGTCAAGTTCGACTAAGTCAACATGCATTCTTGAGGAAGAAGAGGTCACCTAAGCAAACCACTTCAATGTGAACAAGGATCAGCCCAAGACACATATGTAAACTAGATTGAAGATCCCTAGTGTGAGAAGAGGCATTAGAGGTGGATTATTTGACCAAGTGAACAACGCAACCACAAGAGGAGGAGAGCAAGCTAGGGCAGTGCAGTTTCGAAAGAGGAAGCTTCATGAAGAAGTCACCTCAACATTGTGTGGGGTCCAAGGTGAGGAAGCTCACTAAAGATAAAAGGAAGGCATAGAATCAAAGGAATTCATTCATGTATTTAGATTTCTTGTTCTGGAGACCAATTTCATACTTCAGCTATTTAGCTGGAGTTGCTGCACTGCTTAGTACAAGGGATTCCTATGTAGGAATTCCATCCTCTCTTTAGATCAACTTTCTTAAGGGATCAAGAGAGAAGGATCTGAGCTTCATTTCAATATTTGTCTTGGGGAAATTCATTCATATTCAGCTACAATAGAGTCTCCTTTAGAAAATTGCATCCTTCATGCATAGGCAGCAACAATAATGTTGCATCCTTTGATTTTATGCTATTTCTTGAGAGGAGGTGCCTATTTCCCTCTGGGAGTTTTGTTAGAGAGGCCTTTGGCCCTATTTCTGTATTATTCAGCCGTTATATGATTTATTCATCCAATATTAATATAGAGTTGCAAAAACTGCATTATTTTCTGCAGTGTTGCTTATTTCATGCATTTTGCCGGAAACCTTGATGGATGTCTTGTTTCGCTGTATAAGCTTGTAAACTTTTATTTATCTATTTGATTGGTTAATTAACACACATATAAGAGCTATTCCAACATTTTTTTCAGAAACCCTCATTATAATAACGCATTCCTTGCTTCAGTAGTTGCTGCATGAGCTAAGCTATGGGTTTTTGGCTTATTTTAGCTGCATAGATTCAGGGAGATCTATTTATATGAGATATAATCATTTATTTCACCTATAATTCTTCATATAAGTTTTATATCATGTCTTAGAAGGTATCCAAGTCCCATTCTCATATTATATAACATTATTTGCTAAAGACAACTATTTTATGCTCGGTATTGCTGCATTTCCCCACACAGGAAGGGGAATATCAGTCAATATCTTGTTGAGGTTCTTACATCTACTGGTATGATTTTATTTTACATCTATTGAGAAGCTATATATTTCCAAGTGCATGATTTGTTGAAGCTCCATATTGGTAATAATCCAGATTATTCCCAATAGTGTAGTTGTTCCAATTTTGGAACATTATAGTGGTATTAGAGCTACCATCTTGGCTCAGCCTATGGATTTCAGATCCAATCAAAAGATAAGAAGGAGAGAAGAACAAAATTATGAAGAGGATGACCTTACTCTCATCCATTTTCAGATCTAAGAAGAAAGAAGCAGTGAAATGCATTGAAACTCCAAAAGGGTTTCAAGGAGGAGAGAGTTGCAGTGAAACCTCTAGGTTTCGAGAAGTAGAAAAGGATGCATACACTTCCTCTTCTCATAGAGGAGGTGAATAGCAAGGAGACAAATTGGAACATGAAATCCTAAGTGGATATTTGGCAGAATAAAAGTGCTAACCTAGGGCTTTCAAAAAGACCCTAGATTTTCCTCAGTTTATTCAACTCAGAGAAGAGGAAAGACCCTGCAACCAAAGGGAAATTAAAGGCAATAGATTTTTATTGTCAAAATTTTATGGGTCAACTACAGCAAGGGCTTGGGCAAGGAAGCTTGAGGATTTTTTCCTACTTCATCCATTGATATAGAAGGAGGCAGTAGAAGTTGCAGCGGTGCACCTAGAGAGTGAAACCAATGCTTGGTGGTGCAGTCACTTAAGCCACACCAGAGTAAATTATTTTTCTGATTTTACCCAAGAGATAATAATAACCTTTGATGGAAAGAGATCATAGGAGAGAATATCCACACCATCATGGGAAGAGACAAGTACCAGTGCTGTCACAACCTTCTACATCAGTAGCTAGGGCAACCATTACATTGGAGGGAGGAGCCTTTGCAGCTCTACAGGAAGTTCCCACATCTCACCAAGGTATGGGAAGATTTCCTTCTTGTCTTATTACATCAAATCTTTCTAATAATGGTGGAAATATGTCCCTATATGGCCCAGAGCCAAACATTGTTGCCATAGAAGAGCACCAAGATTGCACTGCGTTGTGAAAACTTGAATGGTTCAAGGAGAAAATGAATCATCATTCTCATAGACCCCTGTTGAGTTGCACACAGCCATTGAGTTTTAGGTGTGATATTTTGGAGAGAATCATGAACCTAGAGGATGGAGTGAACCTTGCTCCAAAAAAATTCATGCAGAACCAAATTTTCATCCAGGAGTTGACACATGAGATGGCCAAAACACTCTGGAGGAGGGTTATAGCGCTTTCAAATGGTAGTAGTAAGGAGGCTTTTCTTTCAGCCTCTTTGGATCCTTATGGGTCCAAGATAACCATTGATGAGGGATATTTTCTTGGAGGTCTCCAAGGAGTTGCATTTCTGCATCTTATGAAATGAAAGGAGAGATGGGAGGATGGTAGACCTCATTGGAGGAATGCCAAGATGGAGAAAGCTAGGAGGCATCCACATGGAATTGAGTGGATGTGGATGAGAGGAAAGATATTGGTAAACCTCTTGCAAGTCTATGACACCGGGCAGTAACAGGAAATGCTACATTGGCTACTCTTGAGAGAGTTTGGCCACCATGAGAGATATCCTTTTTCCAAGGGTATGTGGGAGAAGAAAACTTGGAAGGGTACTTGCATCATATGGCAAGTAGTGTGGGAGTATTATGATGATGTGATATTTTCACCACATGGACTGTATGATGGAGGTATGATGATGCAACAAAGGAATTTGTTGCTTTGGAGGATTGGGGAAGAGCAAGGGCAGAGTTTCTCACACATTTTGCATAATGTTGCAATGGGAGGAGATGGCAACATTATGGGAGGAGTCTTTGACATGGGGCATGTCAAAGAATGGATTTATGAGTTGGAAGGAGCCTATTTGAATAGGCCAATAGCACTATCACTTTGGAGCATGAGCTTATTGATGGGGTGTTCCCAGGATCACTTCATATTTGATGCACTTGATGAGCATACAAGAGGTGAGATTGATACAAGAGTGGATGGACTCATTGGTTATTATGGTATGATCTCCTTGACTTGGATTTCCAAGCATGAGAAGGAGGATTTTTAGGCAGCATGTGGTTCATTCCTCTTCATATGGGTATGTCATACCTCTATGGAGGATTCATCTATGGATATTATCACCATCTTGTCTTCGGTGCATGGTAAGAATTATATTGATGCACTTATTGATTGTTCAATACAATATTTGCATGCTCTTACCTTTTCCTTGCAGTGCATTGCTCTACAAAGGGGCAAGTTTTTCTTTAGACTCCTTGGTCTATTTTTGGCCAACTATCATGATGGAGACAACCATCTACTGTATGATATGGGGCAAGTGTTTGGTTGCTTATTGTGTGCTCAATTGACATATTCAGCCATCTACTATTTATTAGTGGGTGTGATGAATTATATAGAAAACCATTTGTCAAGACACAACTTGCCATACCATTTCCTATAGCTGCAGTGGGGTAGACTACGTTGTTACCACTTGGGAGATTGTTGGTACCTTCTTGCACCATATTAAACCTTCTGTATTTCTCTCATTATGATGTTGATCATGATCCTACTTGTTGATATTATTCCTACCTATATGAGGAGCATGATTGGAGGAGGAACACATGGAGTGGTTGTGTTCTTGGGGGAGGAGCATTCCCAAAATTTCTGCATTACATGCTCTAAGGGGAGCATGGAAAAAGACATGGCATCTACAACAAAACATTTATTTCTGTATGAGGAGGGCCACAAGATGGATGGGAGGCTTTATGATGATTATCTCTTATCCATCATGTACGACATGATTTGGGCAAGCTTGATTCACAACGCTAGGAGAGGGACCTTTGGAGGTCTAGCTTCCTTCTTGCCATTTGAGGGCAACCTGATGGCAGCCCAAGATCAAAGAATCCATTACACTTGTCTTAAGTGGAGAGGAAAGAAGCATGGGGTAGGCTACTATGTCTACCATGATCAGAATTTCAGCCCACCTACTTTTCCGAAGATTTAGGTGGAGGATGATTTGCATGAGTTACCATTTTGGAGGGTGACTCATTTTGTTTGGTCGATAGCTTGGGGAGGAGAGATTCAAATGGGGATGATGAGTCCCAATCTATATCAGCCCCCATGTTTCAAGAGGATCTTCAAACAACCCATCGTTGCTTCCATGGATGTTCTATAGTTACATAATGTCAGCTATTTAGATAGCTTACACTCTCGGGAGAGGCAACTCGGAGATATATTGATGATATAGCACCTTGATCCTTGGAGGATTGCATCATATGAGGTTGCTACATGGGAGGAGAGGATACTATTTAGTCTTATCCTTGTAGTTGCTTGGGGACAAGCAACATTTGAGAGGGGAGGACTGTAATGTTCCCAATTTTGCAACAAGCAATTTGGAACATTAGATTTTGCTACTTTCACTTAGGAGAGGAAGAAATGGGTAAGGGAGCACATGAATAATTTCCACCTCAATAAGTAAGGGGGTCACTTTAGGAGCTGAAATTTACACTTACAAGTGTGAATAGAGGCCAAATAGATGAGGACATAGTCAAGTTTGACTAAGTCAACATGCATTCTTGAGGAAGAAGAGATGACCTAAGAAAACCAGTTCAATTTGAACAAGGATCAACCTAAGACACATATGTAAACTATATTGAAGATCCCTAGTGTGAGAAGAGGCATTAGAGGTGGATTAGTTGACCAAGTCAACAACGCAACCACAAGAGGAGGAGAGCAAGCTAGCGTAACACAGTTTTCAAAGAGGAAGCTTCATGAAGAAGTCACCTCAACATTGTGTGGGGTCCGGGGTGAGGAGGCTCACTAAAGATAAAAATAAGGCATACAATCAAAGTAATTCATTCATGTATTCATATTTCTTGGTCTGGAGACCAATTGCATACTTCAGCTGTTTAGTGGGAGTTGTTGCACTGCTTAGTGCAAGGGATTCTTGTGTAGGAAGTCCATCCTCTCTTTAGATCAGATTTCTTAAGGGATCAAGAGAGAAGGATATGAGCTTCATTTCAAAATTTGGCTTGGGGACATTCATTCATATTTAGCTACAACACAGTCTCCTTTAGAAAACTATGTCCTTCATGTAGAGGCAGCAACAGCAGTGTTGCATCCTTTGATTTTATGTTATTTCTTGAGGAGGAGGTGCCTATTTCCCTCCAGGAATTTTGTTAGAGAGGCCTTTGGCCCTATTTCTGTATTATTCAGCCATTATATGATTTATTCAGCCAATATTAACAAATTTTTGTAGCAACTCCGTTATTTTCTGCAGTGTTGCTTATTTCATGCATTTTATCGGAAACCTTGTCGGATGTCCTGTTTCACTGTATAAGCTTGTAAACTTCCATTTATCTATTTTCTTGGTTAATTAAGACTCATATCAGAGCTCTTCCATCATTTTTTACAGAAACCCTCATTAGAATAACGCATTCCTTGCTTCAGTAGTTGCTGCATGAGCTAGGCTATGGGGTTTTGGCTTATTTTAGCTGCAAAGATTTAGGGAGATCTCTTTATATGAGCTAGAATCATTTCTTTCACCTCTAATTCTTCATATAAGTTGTATATCATGTATTCTAAGGGATCCAAGTCCCATTCTCAACTTATATAGCGTTATTTGTTGAAGACAATTGTTTTATGCCCGGTATTGATGCATTTCCCTACCCGGGAAGGAGAATATCGGTCAATATCTTGCTGAGGTTATTACATCTACTAGTATGATGTTATTTTACATCTATTGAGCTGCTCTATGTTTCGAAGTTCATGATTTTTTGAAGCTCCATATTGGTAATAATACAGATTATTCCCAATAGTGTAGTTGTTCCAATTTTGGAACATTACACCGATCATGATTTTCCAAAAAAACGTCCTTTAGGTCCTCAAAATGTCTCCAAAATTTCATGACCTGAAAAAATACCGAAAATAGTAACTTGTGCTACAATTAAGGAAACTCAAAAATTGAAAGAAACAATTGTGGGGGTCGGAGTGGAATAGGCGAGTGGCCACCAATATTCTCCTAGATCATAAATACGATTTAAAACCATCATCCACACTGAAATCAATGCATCTAGTGAAATAAACCAAATATCATTAGAAAATAACATCTACCTTAAAATAAATGCCTGTAGTGCAAGCAATCAAATAGGATTATAAATCGCCATCCACACTGAAATAAATGCATCTAGTGCAATAAATATTCTTACCTCTCTCCCCCCTTCATATATATATATATATATATATATATATATGAATTTCTCCTTCTTTATATCTCTATCTCACCAGCCCAAACACATGCTCTCTCACTCCATATCTATCAATCTCTTTGTTCCTCCCTCCCCCTATCGATCCCTCTCTTCTTACCTCTCTTCACCTTCCATCAATATATCTATCTCCCTCTATCTTTCTGTATCACCGCCAAAACATACACTCTCTTTTTCCAATATATATATTTTACCCTCCCGCTATATCATCCTCTCTCTCTCTCTCTCCCACGCTTATATCTCTTTCCTCCTATTTTCCTCTCTCCCTATCTCTGCATATTCCTTCTCACTACCTATGTCTCTATCTCCACCTATCTCTCTATATTTCCTTCTTCTTACCTATATATCTCTCCTCCTCCAACATCATCTCTTTTTCCATCCCTCTCTCCACTTTCTCACATCCTCTCTCTCTCTCTCTCTCTCTCTCTCCAATAGTGTTACTATATTTATCCATCTCTCCTTCTCTCCCCCTTTATTTGTGTATCTCCTTCTTTGTCTCTTTATCTTGCCCCCAAACATACACACTCTCTCTCCATATCTCCATTTTCACTCCCTTTATCTCTCCACTTCTCACTCTATATTCCTTTATTCTTGCCTCCCTCTCTCCACATCCAACTCCATCTCTCTATCCCTCCCTCTCTCCTCCTCTCCATGTCCCTCTCTCATCCTCTCTCTCAAGTCCCCCCCTCTCTCTCTCTCTCTCTCTCTCTCTCGATGTATTTCTTCATACCTATATATATCCCCCTAAAACTCCATCTCTCTTTCCCTCCCTTTCTCCACTCCCTGACATCCTCTCTCTCACAACGTCTCTCTTAATTCCTCTCTTTCTCTCTCTCTTCAACCTCCAGCTCTGTTACTATATTATTTCCACTCTCCTTCTCTCCCCCCTTGATTCTATCTCTCATTTTTTTCTTTATCTCACCCCCAAATATACGCATTATCTCTCCATTTCTCCCTTGTCACTCCCTTTCTATATTACTTCTCACTATGTATGTATTCTTCTTTCCTCCCTCTCTCCATGTCCAACTCCATCTCTCTGTCCCTCACTCTCTCCTCCTGTCTCCCTCCCTCTCTCCTCCCCCCTCTCAAGTCCTCTCTCTCATCCTTCCTATCTCTCTCTCTCTCAATATTTTCCCTCCAATCCTCTATCTTCACCCATCACTCTCCTCCTCTCTCCCAATTTCTCTCTGTCATCCTTCCTCTCTCCCCCTTTCTCACCTACCTCCCTATCTCTTCCACCATCACACACACTCTTTCTCTCTCTCTCTCTCTCTCTCTCTCTCTCTCTCTCTCTCTCTCGTTTCCCACCAATCCTATATCTTACCCCGTCACTCTCCTCTTCTCTATAAATTCCTCTCTCTCTATCTATCTCTCCAATCCTCTCACAATATCCCTCCCTCTCTCCTATCTCTCTCCCCATTACATCTTAGTGTCTCCCTCTTCATCTCTTACTCCTCTCCCTCTCTCTCTTCATTGGTGCTCTCCTCTCTCCTCCATTTTATCTATATATCTCCTTTGTGACTCCCCCTATATATCCACCTGTATCATTATATTTCTTTGTTGTTCCCTTCCATATATATCTAGAGTTAATATATATCATGATATATTAATATATATCATTATGTTGGATCCCGAGTAATGTGGAACTTATTCGCTTAGTTGAAACACGGTAGGATGATGAATCTAGGGTGCCCCACCTCGACGGTCTCACTCTTTGGTTTGCTTGGAATAAGAGATCCTCCATAAGGGGTTTTCATTGTATAACATACTATTTAAGGAACAATTTTCCCTCTCACATCTGACTTCATAAAATCAACCCCTTCAATTGATACATTTGGATAGAAATTTCTGATTCTACCACCAATAGGATCTTTCTTGAAATATTCTATTTCGCTCCCGTCAAATCTACATCCTATAAGAAGAACAACCTAGATAATAATTATCTTTTCAATTATTTAGAAAAATTCATCTCCAACCTGAGAAATGATGGTAATATCCTTTTACTGGGAGAATTTAATGCTAGAACTACTACTAACAAAGCCATTACATTAAACAACAACTCTAATACCAACTGCTTGTGGCTTGATAAAGATAATAACTTAGCTAATAAATTCAAGAGAAAATTGGAAGACATTATCGAGAGCTTATTCACCACCGATCTCCTCAAAATTTGAAGTTCCCGGGACCTAATTATTTTTAATAATATTAACAAGTGGCTCTTCGTCGATCAGATTACATGTTTCCATGCGCTGCGTAGCAGTGTCATGGATTATTAAATTTTTGACATCCTCACCCTCAAACATATTACAAACTTTGAGCTTATTAATGGATTCAAGGCTAAATATGATCATGGACCTTTGTCTCTATCCCTCAATCTCGCTATGCATACAACCCTCATGCAGGAGAACAATGAAAGAAAAAGATACACTCGCCTTGATAGAAGTAAAACCAACCTCTTCTTAAGGGATTTGGAGAGGGATTTATGCCCCATGAATTATAATAATAATACTGATCAAATTTACTACCATTTCACTACTATCCTTTCCAATACCATTAGCAATGTTTCTAATGATATTTCGTTTAAGCAGTCTAATAGAATTTCCAATCCATGGTATGAAAAAGATCGCAAAATTTTTACGAAAGAGATCAGAGATGCTCCTAATGAAGTAATTAAGCTACATAATATCAATATATACAAAAATATCATCAAGAGGAAGAAAATATCATATATTCATAAAATATAGGATTATCTTCTCCACCTTTCTAAAGTTGCACCCAAAAAAATTTGGCGGAATGTTCTTGTTCGTAAAACAAAATATAACCATCCTGTCCCCTTAGAAAACTAATATAACTATCTTAAGAAGTTGTATGACTCTCCAGACAGTTGGGCACCGCCTTAATCACTCCAATTAAGGAGGATGTATTCTCCCTTGATGAAATTGAGTCTAGTATTAATAAGCTCGCTAATGGGAAAGCTAAAGATATTGAAGGATATGAAGATGAGATCCTTAAAATGGGAATATCTATCATCATTCCTTATCTCCACAAGCTTCTCAATTTGTCTATAATGCATGGCTTCCCTCGGATTTGGACACAAAGCCTTATTGTATGTATATTTAAAAATGGGGAAAGGAGTGTTCCATCTAACTACATGACCATTATGCTTAGCCATATCTTGGCTGAGATTTATGGTCTCATTTTGGAGAAGAATCTTAGCCTTTGTCTTGAAAGTGAGGGAAAATGTGCTAATGGACAAGCTGGCTTTATGAGACATCACTCGACTATTGACCATCTAGTCACTGTTAGAATCATTGTGGAGGAATCTCGCAATAGTGCAACCAATATGTTTTGCTGCTTTCTTTCTTTGTGGAGGAATCTCACAATAGTGCAGACACTATACCTTGAGATAAAATTTGGGAGAGTATTAAAGAGATCATGGTCCTTCCTGAGCTGAGGATTGTTGTGATACATCTCTACGAACCATCACTTCCAAGCTTAAGACCAATGAGATGTGGTATAAAGACATTAAATGCAATATTGGAGTTAAGAAAGGGTGTCCCTTATCGCCTACCATTTTTGGAATATACATCGATAAGCTAGAGGGGTGACTGGAATATCTGGGGTGCAAGGGCACCGACCCTACTGGTGTTCTCATTACTCTTCTCCTCTACGCTGATGATTTCGTTATTTTTGCAAAAATCCATGACAACCTTGAGAAGTAGGTCCAGATTCTTCATAACTAGTACTCCAAGATGGGTATGACAATTAATACCAACAAGACTAAAGTCATGATCATTAAATCCAAAAATATCACCCATGTTAGTTTCATGTATAATCACCAATGCTTAGAGAAGGATTCTTCTTATAAGTATTTTGTAATTGACTTCCCTCATCATATCAACTCGGATTATAGCATTGAGAAAAGGATTATTATGGGTTGGAAAGCTTATTTTGAGCTTGCAAACAATTGTGAGTCAGTCAATATTTACATTTGGAGTAAAAAAAGGGTTCCTCTTTGAGATGCTTGTCACCCATGTTGTCTGATACAGACATCAAGTTTGGGGTTGCAGTATATCCCAAGAGTCATGGAGGAATATTGAGATGATTCAAAAGAAATTCATAACCTACAACCTTAAGATCAAGGGAAATACTCCCTATCCTATCCTCTTGCTTGAATCTAGTTTGTCCCCCATTGAAAGTACAACTATGTTTATATATCTGATGTATAAGAAGAAGGTTGACAACATGGAACCAAAAAGGCTCCCTAGAATTGCTTCTAATTGTAGTCAAAACCCTCACCTTTGACTCAAGCGTGGGTGGCATAGGGATGTCGAGTAGTGGTTCAACCATTGGGGAATTAAGGAGGAGCTCAGTATGGGAAGAAAATATGATATCAAAAATACTATTACCTCCAAGTTTAAGGACAAGTTGTAGGAGGATTAGGAGCTGGAGGGTAGAAGGAAGCTAAGATACTATAAGGAAGTGATCAACCCTACCCTTGATAATTAGAATGATCTCTCTGTGTTGTCCATGAGCAATAAGAAAAAAAATGAACATCACTAAGAACTAAGGACCCCTTGGTATTTAGCCCCTGTTATTTTACCCATGGTATGCATATAGTGGTATTCTGTTTTTTGAGTTTTTTTAAGTATAAAGAGGATTATGGAGAAAACATTAAAAGAAGTTTTATTTAATTACCATACCTTTAGTTCATTTATATTTTTATTTATTTACCATACGTCTTTTTTGACTATTCCTAGACCATTTTATATTTTAAATTTATATTGTGTGTATCCATAATAATAATTAGATTGATTTTTAAATGACTAAAAAGGTTAAATGTTAAATTTTAAACATTAAGTTTACTTTTAAAACTTTACACATTTAATTTTACATGTTTTTTGTAACAGCTATACACTACGAAGCAACACCTAAATAAAAAATATATATTAATCAACTCTTAACTCTAGTATTAACTTCCTATTACACTATATATTAGTCATGATAATTCCTAAAGATTACATATATGATATAATTTGATACATAGATTATTCAACTTGGATATCATACCTAAGGTTTGACAATGCATTTGATCTAACTCTTGCCATGCCACCAACTGGTTGGGCTTTGCTTTTGACATGACTATGGTTCATATGTGGTATTATAGTTTGTATTACATGACATCTGAGGTAGATCCTACCTCACAAACCATTTAATTACAACTCTAATTTTGGTACCATTATTGTTCTGACTCATTAATAGGAATCACCTGCATGTGATAACACTTGACCATCAATTACTTGGGGCTCCATCTGGGTTGTCCTTGCTTGATCGATGAGATCGGTGGTGGTGCATGAGGGGTGGGATGGCTAGGGCAACCACCCACCTAACCCTTAAGATTTTTCTTTCATTGTTTCCAGAGTTGGGTCTGCCTCCGGCTCTACAACCTTTCCTTGTCAAATTGTAAGTTTCTCATAGGGTCCTGCTCCAGTTCATCATGCCCTTAATGGAGACTTACTCATTATTTCTCCCAACACCGAGGTGAGCTTCCTTTAACCCGTTCCTCGGAATCCATGGCATCTGTTCCTTTTCAGTTTACAGGTTGAAGATTTTGTGCTTTAGATTGTCTCAGTACAAAATTTTTCGTTTTTGTTTTGAAATGGATTGGAGTTAAACTTTCACCGAATGTCTACCTTGTATAATTTAGGTATCACTTACAGGTTCACAAAAGTGCTCTTTCCGATAACACAAGTCTCTAGAACTTCCTCTGGCCCCACCTCCAAGTAAAAACCATGGGCTCTAATGTGCATATTTTGTTTACACTATTGTGTTTAGGCTAAATTATTGCATCATGGCCAATGACTTCGTTCTCTCCTACTGTATTCTTGACAGGTTGGTGGCTCATCCCTAGCTCTTACTAAAATGGTCTTAAGGTTAAACTCTTACGCTGTTTTTGAATTTGGCCTCCTCTCCATCTATGCACACTACTATTTGGCGAGGGTTTTCCTCTCCTTCACACCATAATCTTGTTTCTTTATGTATGCGGTTGAAGGTTTGAGCAAATCTCGCCCCCTAACCTTTTGTTCTGTCTAGAACCTACCTTGAATTTTATCCAGAAATGGTTTAGAGTAGTCTCATTTTGTAGTTAATATTTCCTTAGTTATTTATGTAATAGAACGTTGGGCCTGAAACTTGGCTTTTGACAATGTTTAATGAAATACTATTTACTGGTTCTGGTAAATGCCAAATGTAATTACTTCTTCCGGTACAATTGAGATTTATGGAAGAATTTTACATTCTCTTCCAGTTTTCTGAATTTATCAATATTTCATTCAGTTCCTTTTTGCTAGTCTCTAGACTGTTTAATTATTTCCTTCTTACTACATATGTTACACAGTTACATTTTTCTATTACATTCTTGGAAATTTTTTCCCTATAGAATTTTTAGGTGTTACGCACATGCATGGGTACTCTGTTTCTGTTTCATTTCTATTTGGGGCTTTTTCACCCTTTAGGATGGGAACCCTAACCCATACACTGGGATCAAGGTTCTAAACCCTCAGGCGTAGCCTTGGAGCTTATTGATATATGTTTATATTCCCCCCCCCATGGGTAGTTTTATGTGAATGCTTTATTTTCCAGTTCTACAATACTATATGCATGGAAATATTTGTGGTTACCATAATCTTAATAGTAGTGGAAATAAATTCTATTAACTATTATATAGAGTTTTTAGAGTGTAAATGTAGTTTCTCATTATGTGTTATAAATAGATTTTTTTGGTCTTATCCTACTTACAGTAACCCCTTTGTAGGTATTTCCTAATAATGTATGTGTATACTTGTATTCTTCGGCGATATATATAAATTCAAACTTAAACAATTTTCACATAGTTTGACCCTATTAAATTCTTCTAGCACAGGCTTTGAAATTGAAATATGTAATAAATAAAAATAACTGTAAATATTTCCTATATTGAAAAAAAAACATAAACCATAACTCTAAGATACAACAATACCTAATTTTGGTTAAATTTGTTCTAAAGTCTGATGGCCCTCCCAACCGTGAATGAGGCGATTACGTCCTCAGCTCCTGCCTTGCTCCTCACCAGGGTCTAGGTGTTTTCAACGGGATAAGAAGTTTATAGCTCAGGATTATAATCCAGTCTCTTTCTTCTTTTGGGTGTTAACTGAGCTCCACTGGTCTCTCTACTACCTTTTGATTACTCATGGAAAAATTTCGTTGCTTCACCCTTCCTCCCTTCTGCACAGAATCCCATTCCTTCCCAAGATTTTTCCCTAAATCCTTTCTTTGGAATGGTAACTGTGACAACTGTCTCCGGATTTTTACCCTGGTATCTTGGAAACATTAACTAATCAGTTACTTATTTATTTTACTTACGATAAATTATTCATTAACTCTTTTTGGAAATACCAAAGAGAATTTATTGAAAATCTGTTAACGAATACTCTATTCGTTACTCTTTCAAAATGTATCATGAAAATTATTTAAGCTCAAAGTTAACATTAAACAAGGTGTTACATCTTCCCCCACTAAAGCAAACACCGTCGTCGATGCTATTTAATCAAGGTGAACAACTCTAGATAATCTTGTTGGATAATATGTTCGTCCTCCCAAGTAGCCTCCTCTGGGCCAAAGTGCCTCCACTGCACTTTAACTTGGGGGATCACTCGCCTCTCAAGCATTATTTATCTCCACTCTAGAATATGTTTCGGTTCTACCAGGAACTCGCTGTCTAGTTCTACATGCAGATCATAATTGTTACCATTAGTTTAAATCAGAAAATTTACTTTTATCACAATTGTAATACATTGTTAACTTACATGTATACCTTCCCATTGTATCACATGTTTGGGGTCATGTACATAGCATTTTAGTAATGATACATGAAACACGTTATATACCAATATATGGCTTAGTAGAGCTAGTCAATAGGCCATTGGTCCTATCCTTTCCAAAACTTCGAATGGCCCACAATAGCTGGGGGCCAACTTAGCACAAGTGTTCCACCACAGTGTGTTTTTATTCAGTTTTATTCTCACATACATGTGATCCCCTACCAAAAATTACTAGAAAATTATTTTCTTGTCAACATACACTTTTTTTCGATCTTGAGAAGCCTTCAAATTATGCTTGATTTTCTTTAACTCTCACTCCATTTCTTCCAGCATGTCCGAATTTTATTTTCTGGACTGTTCCAGTTCAGAGGAGTTCGGCATTTTCTTTCATACAATGCCTTAAAGGGGCTCATGTTATGGGATTCCCCATATCCATTGTTGTAAGAAAACTTGACCAAATGAAGATACTCCTCCGACTTTGTTAGCTATTGCATTACATACATGTGCAACATGTCTTCTAGAATCTATTTCACCCTTTCCGTTTGCCCATCCGTTTGGTTATGATAAGCAGTACTAAATTTTATTTATGTCCCCAAGCCACTAAATAGCATCTTTGAGAATTTTGAAGTGAATTTGACATCCTGATATGAAATCAGAACTCGGGGAATACCATGAAATACAAAAATTTCTCTCATAAAGATATCAACAATTTGTACCATCTTATAAGTAGACTGTGTTAACATTGGAAAATTGTATAACAGAAGATGACATTAATTAATGTCGAGCCTAAGGATTTACAGGATAGGAATACATTATGGAATCGATAAGTATTTAAAATCTCTAAGGTTTTGAGAAAATCAAATTTGAACTAATCATAAATGCTCAAATGCGTGCTTTTTCCTTCGAGAAGAACGCCTTATGAACGCCCTTTTTCCCGATAAGCGTGCATTCCTAGAAATGGAAAAAATTCACTTTCTGGGAACACAGCAAGAAAAGGAAAATTACTCCTTATGTGAAACCTGCCTAAGGACAGCCACCAGTGCCTCCTTAGACATTATATGATCACACAAAAGAATAGTTGAGCACATAATGGAATCACACCTCTCCCTTGGGTCACCATCCATCATGTACAAAGGGAGGGAAGGAGGATTTGAAGCTCACATATATAAACCCACCAAGAGATGAAAAAAGGGTGATCACAAGGTTATGCTAGCCAAAGTTTCCCATGAAATACCACCATTTTGTGTGATCTAGAGCTAGAGCTAAAGAGGACTTGATAGTTGGCCACCCAACATCTTAGTCCACCACAAGAGAGAGAGAGAGAGTCAGACTGCATCAGAGGCAGAACTTGAAAGATGAACATCCTTGCATTAGGACCTAGAGCCATTTCCTAGGGGCCCTTTGGCAAGTGGTTAAGATTTTATTTTATTCTGAACATTTAATAAGAAGAGGCCATCGAGCCATAGTTTGCATTATTACTGTTTGGAACTCTCTATATAGCTTCTATTGTGTTTTTAGTTTTAGTTTTTTAACCAGAGCATACTTCATCATATTATTTAATTCAAGTTTTATTATTTTGAGCTCCCCCCACATACTACCTATTACCAATAGTTTATATAGTAGACCACACTCTCTAAGCTTGCATGATTTTGTACACCATGTGTCGAATCCACCACAACAGGATTGGCGACTCCACTGACATGTTTCAAGTTTATGTTGTTGTGCCATATTTTGCAGGAGACCCTTTGTCTATGCTGGAGTGGAGCTGATAGTCCTCTGACCCATCTTGTAGTCCCTAGACTGACTGAGGTGATAGACTAAAGAAGGAAACTCCTAATATTTTACTTGCAGGATTTTTGCGCACATTTTTTTCACACAGAGGCACATTACGCGTGTTCAAGAGTTACCTACATGCAAGAAGGAACACCTGTCAAGGATTTTTGTGCGCAAATTGTAGAGAGATTTTTTTTTCTCCATTTTTTCTACATTTGTTCTGCTTGTAAGTGTGTTGGGCAGCCCCTAATGTATCTGCCAACATCTGTGTTGATACCCCACAACTTGTGAGAACTCATCTTTTGCTGCTTTTTGTAGGCATTTAGTTAGTTTTCATTTAAGTGGTTTTTGTAAAAAGTGTTCACATAGTTTAAGTATTGGGTGAATTAACCATTGATTTTCGAACAATTTATGTTTTTTGCACATTCTGGTATGCACACTTAACTTAACTAGTCCAAGTAAGTGGTTCATGACCACACATGCATAAGCTAGTGTAGAAATTGTTTAGTTTGAATTTCAGTTTTTGCATTTAGGAAATTGCGGGACTAGGATTGAATCGCCAACTAGAGAAAGTAATCTCTACTGTCTTTGCACCATTTGGTGACCCTAGAAAGGCATATGAAAACTCTACATTTTTTATTCACCATCTCCCTTTAGTCTCTCACATAGACTAACTAGGAGTTTTTGGAACAACGTCACATAGTTTAACTAGGGGACTTTTGTAAAGGATCACCGATATCCATATGTTTAAATTATGAGATTGTTCACCATATTCTCACACACATTCACCCACTAAGAAAACAAATCCACCTAAAAGTAACTTGAACCAACTCACTAAATTCTCCCCACAGGGGCCACAAGAGAAATTATAGATTAAGATAGGATCAAGGGGGTAGGCATCCAATAAGCTGCCTTGATCACACTTCACATTGAAACATAAAAGTTTTGTTTTTAGGGAGCTTTAAAATCCACCTATCATCCCACGGAAAAGAAAACCCGAGTGCAGCAGAGACCCGATTTAGAGGGGGTTAGGCTTAGGCGTAGTGCGTGTGGTATCAGTTGGGGCTACCTGACCCAGCTGATACTCGGTACTATTAGCTGACTAAAAATAAGCCCAAGACTCAAACGCTCACGTGGGATGGTGGTTCCTAGTGGCCAAAAATAGGGCATCCTTTACCCTATAAGTGACACTGCAGGCAAGCACCAAACCCTCTACCCTTACCTTGGTTGATTCTCTTCGGCTGATAGGGGGCATCGCCAGCTCTTACGGGACATTGTGCCATCACTCGTAGGAAATCCTCTCAAGGAATGGTTGTTAGTATGAATCTTTCATCGTAAAAGATCACTTTAGCTACGCATAACAAATAGCACTAACATCGATTATGGCTGCAAAATATCTTTAAGTCTGTTGCACAAATTCAGATCTAAGCACAAAAGACATTAAGCAGATAAAATATAATATGGCTCCATGCATCCAATAGACAAGACAAGAACAAAGTGTTTAAAAGAATGATTTGTATTATATTAAAGAATGGGGCACCTGAGATGAAAACAAGAAAGGTGTTTTCTAGTTCTCCTCAATGGGATGGGTTCTTGAAAGTCCTTATCATTTCAGATCTAAAATTCCTCTCTCTTATTGTGGTAGAAAAACCCTGACAAACATAGAACTCAATGGGAGCTCAAAAAGAAAAAATGGAAAAATGGTGACCAAGAGTAGATCTAGTGTGATCTAATGCAATGAAGGTAACTAATGAATGGGGAAAACCCTTCTATTTATAACAAAATATTGGGGTGTTCTAGAACTAGGTGCATGAATAAAATAGTATTAATCAAATTCTAGAATCACCCTTTAGGAATATATTATTATATTTGTTGGAGGGAAAAGGTCTTTTGACTTGGGTCAATTCCTTTATTTATAAACAATAAATAAATAAATTATTTATTTATTATTTTAGGGACATAATGGGAATATAATTAAATAAATAATGATTTATTTAATTATTTAAAAATGATTTAGTCAAATTTAACTAGGAATATTATTTGAATAACTTATTCCTAGGAAATACTTAAATAAATAATGATTTATTTAAGTAATTTCCTTGTTTTGGGTAAAATATGACTAGGAAATATAGATAAATGTTATTTTATATGGTGAAAGCAATTTTACTTAGGGTAAAATTGGTCTTACATGGTGTACTTGGGTTCATCTAATGATAATGAGTTAGATGACCAAAAAAATGGTGTAACAGATTGCCCCCCAACGTACGAGTGTTAGGAGAAACTCGTATGACCGAAGTACGTTGTAAGAACTCAATCACTAGGCATCAAGAGGGAAGTGAGAGAGAGGAATGTAAGGTAGTCTAATGTTCTAAAGGACTAGACCCTGAGGAGATGAGACTTACAGGTGCATCAAGTCTCTAGGTGATGCAGTAGTACCAGTGTGAAAGGCGGCGGGGGAGGCATACCTATGCCTGCCAATACAATAGTACAAAGAATAAGGTGCCCATAAAACTACGGAACACAAGGATGAAGTATATGCTGGCCTAAACATGAGCCAGATAAATAAAATGATGAATCCCACATACATGTGATGCCTAGAATAACCATCAGGACGTATACAAGAAGATGTTAATACATGAGATACAAATATACCCAAATGCCCCCTACACACGGGGAAGGGCTCACAACATCTAACTAATATATGAAAATAAAAGAGGAACTGCAAGCGGTTGAGGTCGATATCATCAAATGAGAGGATCTGCATCAAGGGCAGAAATAAAAAAGTCATCCGGGCATGTGGGGGGTTACTGCAGGGCCACCCCCTCATGAGGGTTGAGACGTCTCACACACACCCGGGAATCGCCAATAGCTGCTGCTACATCACTGGACCATCAAGTGTATAAATCATGATCATGATGAGAAGAGCTCCAACCAAGGTACATTGCCCCTTAGACCTGGCTTCTGGAGTAAATGAGCTGATGTCGATAGAAGTAGGTCTGCCATAGGTGAGGCAATAGGGGAACCCCAACTAAGGCACGAGGGAAAATAGTAGAGCAACGAATAGAGAGACACTAATGATGATTATGGAATGAGGGATATGGAGGAGCGGCTGGACAACTTCCCGTGTTAGAGAATAAAGGGCATGAATAGCTTGGCAGCGACTCACACGATATCAGGAGGGATGGGGTACAAGGGTGCGGAAGGCCATAATGTGTGGCATGAGAGAGGGATCAAGCAAGGTAGGAGGGAGGACTGTAGCAGGGTACAAAGGGACGCGGAATAGGCTCCATGAATATGATGTGGACTCAACGGGGATGCTTTAAACAAGGGTGACGCGATGGTGCTGCCTCATAGTAAGGGTCTAGTGGGGAACCATAAAAGCATGAGTACAATAGGGTAGTTCATGACGAAAATCAACACGAACGAAGATGAGTAAGAAGGAAAAGTGGTGCCCCAAGTACAAGTGTCGTAAGTGAAGGAACTCGATTTTGAGAAGAGGTCAATAGACCCTTCATGGACGTAATGTGTCCTAGAAAAGTATCAAAACATAAAAAACTGGCAAATACCCATTTGAGTACTCGGTGAGAGCTTTCCAACGGTGTGGACGATTTGTCAAATGGGGCTATAGTTTGGTCATAGTGGGTGAAAGAAAAAACAGGGGTTTTCTTCTAATAGGGTGTTTTCCCTCCAAAAGCATTCATTTGCTTCTATCACTGTGGTGAATGTGGAGAGGAGAGAAGGCCCTAAATCTTGCGGTGATCGTAGCAGACAAACTGGCTGTTGGAATTGTGATCTGTCAGTTGCAGGTAAGAGGCCTAATCCTAATATTTGTTTTTGATGGATTCAAATTGTAGATTAGGTCTTTAATTCTCAGTAACTGCCCCTACTTCATTGTTACGGTCGGGTCGCACTTTTGGGGGCAAAAGCTGTGACCTGGGATGCATGTTTGGGCCTGAAAAGTGCGACCTGGCCCAAGTTTTGCCCAAAAAGTGCGACCTGTTAGATGTGGGGGGTTTCAGGGCTGTCATGTGCTGAGATGCTATTTCGGTGTAAGTTAATGTAGTTTTGTTGATCTGGAGGCTGACAAAAATGATTTTTTTTTGCAGATATGGAAGATATATGGATCAAGTGGAGAGAGAGAGAGACTTAGGTACATTACGAATGGAAATCCAGGTGGATTAGCGTGTCTATCATGCACTGGCTAGGTATGGGGTTCTCAAATTTTTGGAGAACCCATTGATGAGGGCTGGAGAGCCCTTGTTGGCCCGGATTATCAGTTATTTGGATCCAGATCATGAGGTGTTTGTAGTGCAGGGGCACAGGATCAAGCTGACGGTCCAGGATTTGTATTTCTTGACTCATCTCCCACCATTAGGGATGGTGGGAAATACACAGCCAGTGTTACCACGGGGGCGTAACATTATGGAGTTTTTTGAGTGACATTGTCGACCAGGTGTCCAAGTAAAAGGGACTCGGATATCCATTGGTGATCTAGAGAGGTTGGAGACCCGAGCAGTGGCCGCAGCAGTGTTGCGGATCTTGGGTAGCCAGGCGTTCCATCACATCACTGGAGGGCAGATGATGATTGTGGAGAGTGTGCTAAGTGGGACCTATTATGGGTGGGCCCAGATAATGTTGGTGTCAATGAAACGATAGCTGTCTCTATGCAAGCGACAAGTGAATCATGATTGTGCCTATGGGAGTGTTTTATGTTCTTTCTTCTTTGAGAAGATCCCGACCTTGCGACCTCATATACAGTTACCTGATGGAGGTCCGAGAGAGCCTCGGATGCGTCGATGGGGACGATTACTGTGTATAGGAGGGGGAGGGGCAGTCGGATGGGTGTTTCGACCAGATTTCTTCGCCCATTGGGATCAGATGCCACTATTCATAGACGACTATCCCTTTAGTGGGATGAGTTATTCGGGAGATCCAGACTTGCTGCTTCCGCATGGTCGAGTGTGGGGGCCCGATGGTAAGTGAAAAGCAACTAATCTGTTATGTGCATTTTAGATTTTGTGACTACTATGCATGGTACTAATCGCTATATGTTTTGGAATGTAGATATAGCTCCGATGAAATTGGCCGAATATATGGGGCGATCGACAGCAGCAGGAGCTACAGGTGCGACTGGATCAAGGACAACACAAAATGAGGATATGGCCGCTCTAGTGGAGGACATCCGTCATAGATGTGAGGGGTTGCTGACTGGTGTGTCGGAGCGTGGTTAACAGGATTTAGATGACCTGTACATAGAGTTATGTATTGGGCTACCCTTGGAATGGCGAGGTATCATTCGATGCATGGCGATGGCCGGTCAAATTGTGCGTGATCTACGAGTTGCGGGGGTAGAGCCATTGGCTCGGGATCCTCCGGAGAGTGATTAGATGTAGGCCAGATGGTGCCCCCCAGTGTTTTTGTAGGGGCAAGTGGTGCCCCCCATTTTGTAGTTTTGCTTTTTGTACCATGCTATGGGCATGTGATATGTTTTAGAGTAGATGGAATCTCAAAACACATGTTATATGATATATATAATTTATGTATATTTTGTGGATAATGTGAAATTTTATTGTCTTAAGTGTGATAAATGCCAGTCTAGATCATGATTTGCAATTTGATCGACGTAGTGATTTTGACGTCGAGGGATATGGTGGAAAGTAATAGATGTAAATGCTCGTATAAAAAGTTTCACACGTAAATATTGTCTAAACAAGAGAGGGTTATGTACCCGATAGACACCATTAAATTGTAGGACAAGAAGCAGGGAATCTAAATGAACATGCAGATGGAGGATGTGATGAGAGAGGGCATCGTCTAAGAGGCCATGCACGGCATCATATTCGGCCTGATTATTGGTGGCATTACCAAGGCAGACCCCATTTGCAAGAACCAAGGTATGCAAGGGGGTAAAGATGGCCCATGCTGCCGAAGCAAGATTCCAGGAAGAGTGACTTGCCCCATCGGCATAACTAAGATAATGGGTGGAGGATGGGGCCGATGTAATGGTGTCACGGGAAAATAACTGGGAGGGATGAGGAAAATAATGGCAGCGTGAGTAGAGGATAGACATCCATTGATGGCTATGGGAGAGATTAGTCTGGGTAGGAAGTCTAGGACTCATAGATCGACGAGAGGGAGATGAATGAGAACTATGGGATGAAGAGTGGGAACTCAGGCTGCGAAGAACATCGAAGATACAGAGAGTATGATCATGAGTATGGGAGGGAATGGAAGGGTCAAGGGGACCATACGGCATTGCAAAGTGACCAAAGTCAACAGTATGGGAAGAGAGGCGCAGATACGGGTCATCACGGGGAATGACAGAAGAGCAAGTAAAAATATGGTCAAAACATGAAGAGCCCGAGAATGTGTCTGAAGGAGGATTAAGCAGAATAGATGGAGTGGATTCGGGGGGAATGTACTCAGATGGTTGCACGGATGATGATAGGTATAGGAGGGGAGAAACAGATTCAGAAATTTCAACATCAGGGGGAGGAATGTCAATGGTAGCAGGAGGATCTTCGAGTAGACCTGACACATATTGAGAAAGGATGGGAGATGCAGATTGATTTTGTTCAATTTTGTACTTGTGAATGACCTCTAAAGAGGCTCAGTAATGCATGAGGTGAGGAAAATGATGAGAGTAATGGCCGTGGATGCCACACAGAGCACAGGGTTTTTTGGTGCGAAGAGTCTTTGAGGTCTTTGCTATGGATGAGAAAGAAACATAGGTTTCAGGGACCGTCGATTCAGGGAACGCGACTTTAACCATGGGTTGGATATGGGGCAACTCAGAACAAGTATGGGTGGGGTGACCGATACCATCACACAAGGCACAAGGCTTGGTAGGTTGGGGAGGGGGAAGGGTAGGGTCGGGTGCGGTGGCCTTGTCTTTGGATGCCCCCTTTCGAGTTTTTATTTTCTTGCCTATAGGGGTTGCCACATGGGGAGGGTCCTGCGGAGGGGCTAGGGGCACTGTAGCGGTAGAGGGAGCGAAGGGAATCGGTTGCACTGGTGTCACAGTTATGTACGGTTTGGGGTGGCCCGGTGGGGTCTTGGCGGGAGGAGTAAGATACCATACTGGTATTCCCAAGGTTAAATTAGGCAGGGAAAGTGTGGCCATGACAAGGACTGAGTAGACGCCGGGAGGGGGGCCAAGGAAAGGTATTTGACCGACAGGGTAATGACCAGGGGGGATGGCTCGCATATGGTGGAGACCGGAAGGAACGGACTCAGGAGGGTAGGGGGGTTCCTGAGTGTGATGGGAAGGGTTAGGTGAAAAAGGTTCGGTTGACAGAAGCGAAGGGCTAGGAGTAGGAGGCAGTGGGCAAGATTGAGGTTGCTGACTAGCTAGAGCAGGCTGCGGAAGGATAGCCTGAGACGATTGCATCATGCAAACATTCTCTAAGTTGGGGTCAAAGACAGGAGGAGGGGGAGGACCAAGAAAAGTTCCAAGCAAAGAGGAGTCTTTATAGACGCCAGGGGAAACACTGGTCAAAGAATCAACAGTAGGTTTATTGGTGACAGTAGAGATGGTGGACTTAGGGGAGGTATGAGATTTTGGTTCATGGTAGGTCAATTGGTCAATGGTGACAATCTTGCCATTATGAGGGAAAAACATCTTGTGGTGGACTACGGATGGGACGGCTGACATGGAATAGGTGTAACTACGCCCCAAAAGGATGTTGTAGTCAAGAGGGGCGTCGATAACTTCGATGTCAACACAAACAGTCTTGTCGACAAGGGTGATAGGACAGTTACGGAATAGGCCAATGGGCAGGGAGGCATGGCCATCCCATGCACGAAGGGTGATGGTGGAAGGGGCCAGTTCAGTGGATCTGAGTTGTTTCCAAACCGAAGTTGACATTACGCAGGTAGATGCCCCCTCATCAATAACACACCGAGCAACATTGGCGTTTCGGATTTTGAATTGGATTTGGAAAGCAACTGAAGGAGGAAGAGGGGGATTTTATGACTGACGAGCGTCAAAAACAATCAATTGGTTGTCAGCAGGATCTACAGCGCCCATGGTAGATAGTAGAACACTCTTTTGGGAAGGACGCGACTGGAGGAGTTCTAGTGTTCAAATGGCAGTAGGAGATTGGGCCAGATCATCTACGATGTTGTATGAATGGGTAGCCCGACCATAGGCAGCATTTTGGCGTAATGGTCCCTTAGGAGTGTTGGGATGAAACTCGGCTTTGGGCAAAGGGAGTTGCAAGGGACCATTGGGTGTTGATAGAGGCTTTGTAGGACCTGATGATGGAGACTCGGAGATAGATGGAACTGGAGGTGTATAATACTGACGGAACCGAGTTTGAAGGTTGAGGTCGACGGTGAGAGGTGGGTCAGAGGCCATCATGAGAATCTGGTAATCAGAGGAACCAAAAGGGGAAGGTGGAGTGGTTACTGGGGAATGAGGGGGTTGATTGGCCACAAATCCGTTTTGAAGGAAAGGATCAGTAAACACAGCGGGTTGAGAAGTAGCTGGGGTAGGAGGGATAGTAGGGGAGGAATGTTGTCCTCGCAAGGTGGCCTGAGAATCCCACATCTACCACATTTGTGGTAATAAGGGACAATCGTGAGTGTAATTCCCATAAAAACCGCAACACGAACAGGGTTTGTTGGTGCGAAGTGGCCTGTTTGGCTTGGGCTAAGAACCTTGTGGCTGGGTAGCAGTGTGAGGATCAATATTTGAAGGATTGGGTCCACGATTTCCAGGGGCAGATTGATTGCCTTTCCTCTTACTTTGAGAAGGAAGAAAATTAGGTGCCCCCTGCTGTGCAAAGACTTGCCCTGGAGGGGGTAATAAGTGCGGTTGCATGGGTGGAAAAGGCAAGGGAGTGGGAGGTCCAAACGCTGGGGGAGCTGGGACACCAAGTTGCGGATATGGATAAGGGGTAGGGTGGGTAGCAGTGAGGTAAGCAGGAGGGTGGGAAAAAGGAGGAGGCATGCCGTATCCTGAATACATGCTACTGGGAGGGGAACAAGTGCTGGAGGGGCTGGCCCCTAGAGGGAAACCATGGCCTGGAAGAGGTTGGGCAGAGGTATGTGACAGGGCTCTAATGATACCGTCAGTAGAGTGAGATTCCCCCGAGGCATTAGGGCCACCGGGCTTGGGAAGGTCAGGAAGGACGGTATAAACATAACCAGATTGGGCGTAAATAAGGTCATATTTCAAGGCTATTTGGAGGGCAGCTTCTTCGGTTTGGGGAAAATGGGATACGACATCTTTTCCAATGGGATGTAAGATAGAGTGAAGGAACTAGTCCATGTAAACTCGATCTTCAAAGGGGGGAGCGCAAAACAAGCTCCGTCTTCGCTGCCATTCTTGGACATGAGCAGAAAGGCGGGTCGAAGAGGATTAATGGAAAGAAGTTAAGAGTTCAATGCCAGTGTCATATCAGAGGGGGAGATGGAAATAGGATAAAAAGGCTTGGGCTCGCAAAGGTGGTATGGGAAGAGGTGGCTTGATAAACATACCATTTGGAAGCTTCGCCGGTAAGCGTGCGTTGGAACAAACGAAGACAGATGGAGTCATCGGTGATGGAATTGGAGTAACACCACATGTGGAAAGATCGGATATGGTTAGAGGGATCTTCACTAGCAAGGCCTTCGAACTTGGGAATGTCGGAGGGGAGCTTGGCTAGCATAGCAGGCCACCTAACATCGTGGTGAATAGGATCATTAATCAGCTAATTAAAGTCGGGGAGACTGAGGCCGGCCATATAAGGGAGTAATGTGGCAGTCGAGGTAGGTCCCATAGTGGTTCCACTAGAAATGGACCCAGCAGTAGAACTGGGGTTAGGGCTAGGTCCTGAACTAGACATGGTGAAGGTAAAAGAGGGAGAACCAAAAGTAGGGGGAGAACCCAAAAAATCAGAAGAAGAGTCGGAGTGCGGACTCAGGGGAGGACTTACTCGAGAACGACGAGAAGGAGGAAGTCGACCGATCGAAAACTAAGGGTGAAGGCCAAGAAGTCTCCGGGAGAGGCGCCTCGGGGGCGCAATGATGACGGGAAGAAGAAAAACCGACAAGGGCAGGGAGGGGCAAAATCAAGTGAGGTCAAGAGCAGAGAGGTGCAGTGACAATTGATTTTAAAGTCTTTGCCAGGCAGTGTTAACCAGGTGCTTCTTCACTTAGGGTCAATGTGTGGTGTGCGTTAATTTTAATTGTTTAAACAGAGACGTTTTTTGAGAGTGAAAGTGTGCTGTGTAACTGAAAATAAATCTGTAGTAAATAAAATGAAAAGAACAAAAAATCAACAGCTACTAATGCGTCAATGGAACCCAAGAAGGCGTGTCTCTCAAAACTAGTCTATAAGAGGGAAAAAACTAAGCCAAGCATGCAAAAAGGAGGCCAATAGATCTAATGTCAGGAGGGACTGGGATCTAAAGGAGAAATCTGCTAAAAAGTGGTGCAGAGAACAGCAAATCGGCAGAGGCAAGGTTGCTACTAAAAAAGAGGAGATCAGCTAAAAATAGAAGAGACAAGGCGGTGGCCATGGAAAGGAACCCAAAAAAAATGATATGAGTTGATTTGAGAGGGAGAAGAGCTGATCTAAAGGGATCTGAAAAGGAGGTATCAGATTTGAGAAAAATAAAGCTGAAACTCTAAAAATGCAAACTTCTGAAACAACAAAGACTCTCAGACAAAAAGTGGAGGGTAATAGAGCCCTAAGGGGCAAGATTCCCTCTTAGGTGAGTCAAGAAGATTAGAAAAAGGTCTAAATTGGCAGAGACGGAGGCTAGAAAACCCAGACAGAGGCTTCAGACAAACCCACAAAAATGTGCTGAAAAATTTGCAGAAAAAGTGCAGGTCGCAGGTTCTGACTTGTTTTCAGTCCAGGTCGCAGGTTTGGGGTAGAAAAGTGCGTCCTCAAGCTCAGGTCGCACTTTTTGGGGTGATAAGTGTGACCTACAGATCCAGCTGTCTCGATGGCAGATTTCAGAAAAAATTGTCGTCTCAGTTGCGGCTGATGTCTGTCACCTGCGCAGTAAGGCTAGAAACACACGGAAGTTAAAAATTTGACTGTTTGAGGGTTTTAGGGGTGAAAAAAACCATAAAAATAGGGAAAAAATAAAGTGGAAGAGAAACCCTAAGGTATGAAATAGCTAGATATGCAGGAATATATAAAACGACAGCGGTCGTAAAATAAAACCCGTGTGGAGTCTGCAAAACTAGAGATTCTGGGTTCGATCCCTAGTGGAGTCGCCAATTGTTAGTATGAATATTTCATCATAAAATATCACTTTAGCTACGCATAAAAAATAGCCTTAACATCGATTATGGCTGCAAAATATCTTTAAGTCTACTACACAAATTCAGATCTAAGCACAAAATACATTAAGAAGATAAAATATAATATGGCTCCATGCATCCAATAGACAAGACAAGAACAAAGTGTTTAAAAGAATGATTTGTATTATATTAAGGAAAACAAGAAAGGTGTTTTTCAGTTGTCCTCAATGGGATGGGTTCTTGAAAGTCCTCAGCGTTTCAGATCTAAAATTCCTCTCTCTTATTGTGGTAGAAAAACCCTGACAAACATAGAACTCAATGGGAGCTCACAAAGCAAAAATGGAAAAATGGTGACCAAGAGTAGATCCAGTGTGATCTAATGCAATGAAGGTGACTAATGAATGGGGAAAACCCTTCTATTTATAAAAAAATATTGGGGTGTTCTAGAACTCGGTGCATGAATAAAATATTATTAATCAAATTCTAGAATCACCCTTTAGGAATATTTTATTATATTTGGTGGAGGGAAAAGGTCTTTTGACTTGGGTCAATTCCTTTATTTATAAACAATAAATAAATAAATGATTTATTTATTATTTTAGGGACACTATGGGAATATAATTGAATAAATAATGATTTATTTAATTATTTAAAAATGATTTAGTCAAATTTAACTAGGAATATTATTTAAATAATGATTTGAATAACTTATTGCTAGGAAATACTTAAATAAATAATGATTTATTTAATTAATTTCCTTGTTTTGGGTTAAATATGACCAGGAAATATAGATAAATGTTATTTTATATGGTGAAAGCAATTTTACTTAGGGTAAAATTGGTCTTACATGGTGTACTTGGGTTCATCTAATGATAATGAGTTAGATGACCAAAAAAATGGTGTAACACTAGTTACTTTTGAGTGTGTGAGGATGCATTAAGTCTTCTAGGATTTTGAGTATCACGCGCAAATGAAAAAAACCATTTTTTACTTTATTGATCACATAGATTAAGTTAAAGGAAAATTCATTTCATTTTCTCTTTATTTTATGTATGTGACCATAAATTTTTCATGATCACAGACTCGATCCCCTCATAATTTTTTTCCAAAACCTAACCTGGTCGACACTCAAACGATTCCAATGAAACCTCTTCGGTCCAGGCGTCTTTTGGACCTCCCCCCATTATCGAGAGGGGTTCCAGGTCTTTCATCATTTAGGCATCAAAGACAGAACATTGCCATAGTGGTTGGTTCCTCATTTCTTGGAGCAACCTTAGTTGGGAACCCTAGTCAGTCTCCCAACACCACACTACACAACAGTCCCCCCTCGTCCCTTGGGGGCCAAAGAGGTGTGCCCCATATGGGAAGCCAGCTAAATTCACAACAGGGTACATCATAGACTAACCCTAGTTCTAACTAGAACTTCGTGTCTTCACACGTTGCCATGACGTCAACCTCCCAATCACCCTTCTTAGCGGCATTAAATCTACCAGATTTGACCAAGCTCACCAATGACCCCATCACACACGACCCCAATTAGCCTCCCATGTCCATGAAGATCCCTTCAGACATACCAAAGTTTGAAGGCAAGCAAGTGGAAGACCCAGGAAATCATATAATGACCTTTCACCTGTGGTGCTCATCGAATAGCATCATTGACGACACTAGTCGGTTGAGGTTGTTTCAACGCACTCTTACAGGAGTGGCCGCGAAATGGTACGCAGAGCAACCCCCTGCTTCACATAGAACCTTTAGTGCCCTCACTACTGCATTCCTCACACACTTCCAGTTACCCATTCACCACAATTTGGGAATGGAGTTACTAACTCATTTCAGACAATCCCCCTCTACCCATATTTCAGAACATCTCCATGAGTAGAGATGTTGTTGCAATTTATGCAAAGCTCAAGTCGATGACCGAGTCCTTTTATATTTATTCTTGAAAACTCTGACGGTGGATATTTCAAAGGATGTGGCGCAACGTAACCCCACATCCAAAGAGGACGCAAATAGTAAAGCCCAACAGTTTGAACTGATCTACATGCAATCAGGATACATATACAATATTCTGCCCAGCGCCCCACGCCTGCAATATTATCAAGAATTTCCTGGAACAACGAACTCTGGAGAAGGACTTATCGGGTCAATGACCCAAGGGTAGCTAGGCAGCAACAATCATAATCTCGGTTACACACATGGGTGTACCCAGAACATGTATCAACCCGTATTTCCAAGACATCATATGTAGAAACAAAATTTGACTAATAGGGTGCCAGTGTATCACCAAGGAGGACTTTATCCTCCAACTGAGGGGACCCAGTACGCAGGAATAAAAACTGACAGAAGAACTTCCCCCCAACAACTAGGTGAAAACATGGGACAACAATATGCTCAGTCCCAAGCACATAACCAACCTACACAAAAAAATGTGCAGGTGAAATTTGTGCAGCCATCCAAAAATCAACCACACCAGTATGATCAGGAGAACTACCCTCCTAATGTGCTTAAAATAAAGGTAAAAAAAAAGGCCAAACGGAACCCTGGATAGGGGGGCAACAACCAACAGTTCTCACCGTGATCCCAGGCTAGAGGTAACTCCAACCGGAATCAGAACTAGGAGCCACGCTGTTAGTGATCAATAAATTTTTTCTTTGGTGATGGCTAAATGATTACCCCAAGATTTCTAGAAACAAAATTTATAGAACATCATGAGTTCTAGAAATCTCACTGCCTTCATTATCCTCAAGGTATAATTTTCACTATTTTGTTATCCTATCTAGTCATAACTAGCCCAATGCTCCCGGAAGACCCATCAGGTGCTCAAGCCATTCATTTTTAAACCTAACTTGTCTCCTTGGCTCAAAACCTCTATTTTTTCTTACCTACACAATTCCCCACCACCACCTAAACCTGCCAAACAGAGCAGCTTTGTTGTGCCTCCTTTAGCAACTCTCAAAAAGTGGGTGTCTCTGCAGAGCCTTTAGATATTCAAGTATGTGTGTTGCACCTTAGGTCCATAAATACACAAATATTGGAATGGATCTTGTCTTACACTTGTAAACCCTAAGTCTAGATCCCAACCCAAAAACCAATTCCAAGAAGGCCTCCACTAGATCACCTAGGGTTTCACAAAGTCATAGGATGGATTTGATGCCCTACAGATTCTGCTTATTCTTCTATATAAAGGGAATACATTCAAAATAATGGGGACAAATCACTAGTCCTAGAGACAACAAAGAGATCAGTCAAGGAAATTTTTAAGCCTAAAGACATGAATCTTGCAAGGAGACATTTGCTCTGTGCTCACATCTTTGCAAGAGTGGTCAAAAGGACATCAGGTTAGCAAAAAGGAAAGGTAATGGAATAAAAAGTCTCCTTTATAAGTAGCAGAGGAGATGTCAAAGGGACCTCCAAAAGAAGCCTCTTCTTTCAACACCTAAACATACAAAGGATCAAATATCACCTCCTAACCTTTCTGCAAAAATACCTTGAAGAGTAATTTGAAGCAGAGATAGAAAAAAAGGGAAGTACCTGTGAAAGAGTTCATAAAGCCATTTTTGATAAGAGACACAGTAAACTTAAGAAAAACACAAACACCATGAGTTTATGGTAAATTATTAAAAATACTGATCATCAAAGGACCTGTGTTCAAGGAGAAAATGGGTGCTTTTATTAGTCATAAAACAGTGGTGACAAACAAGAAAATCACCACAAACACCACAAACGCAGAAGTCACCTCCCCAAGGTTACTTTTGAGGATAACATTAGGTCATCTACACTGAAGGAAAGGGATAAAGAGTATCAGTATGCAGAGTCTCATCTCACCAAAGAGTAAAATACAGAGCTTTTACCTTAGAATCAAAATGGGACATAATTCATTAAGAGAAATGGGACATAATTCATTAAGAAGCATTTTTCCCGTGATTTACATCCCAGTTGAAGATCCCAACAAGGGCATTGTTGTCAAGGGATTTTCCTGCAAAAATATGATAAAAGTGTAAGTAAACATTTTGCAAAAATAGTGCCAAAAAGTGTTCCACACAGTGAAATGTCAATAAAAATAAACATGCAAGAATAGAGGGAAACATGAAATTTACAGAGGTGGGTTTTCCCTTTTAATTTATTTTCAAAAAAGCTATAAAGGGCCCCTTCTAATTTCCCCCCCGCACCATTTTCCACTGTTGGAACAAGGTCTCCTACGAGCTGTGAAACTGGTTCAATTTTGAATACTTTTGATTAGATTTAGTCTAGCGCAGGGGTTTTGGGGTGGGTAAAAGCCCCAAAAGCATTATAATGGGTAAAAAGGTAAACCAGGGGTCCAAAAACCATGGGTTGCGGACCATAGGAAAGTATAGGTTATATTATTATAAATAGAGGAACATTTTGTATTGTAAGAAGGTAGAAAATGAAGAGCTATTCATGCGAATTGTGGTTTAAGTTGTCTGTTCGGGTTTTTTGGGAATGGACTCCTGCTGGCTGTGTGTACGGAGATCCAGATTCCAGCTATGTGTGAACCCTGCTACTATGTGCGTAGGCTGGGAAGGGATTGTAAGAAGGAATTAATGAATTAATGAATAAGAAAGGTTGCTAGAGAATTAAATATGAGAGTACTTGGTGTGTGAATCATTGATATTTACTGCATTATAGGCTTCGTGTGTTTAAGCTGCGAAAGATCTATGTAGTGTGCTTTTTGTATCTGGATCTGCTCTGTTCTATTTATAAAATACTATGCTACTATTATGAAAGTATATAATTATAGATCTAGTGCACGTGGATGAAAATAGAGACCTACTCGACCCTGTGGAGAACAAGGCAGTCTGAGTATCACAGGGCCAAGTGTAGCTCTGTTTGCCTTACCCATCCTTTCTCAGGGTGCGGAAACCTGGTTCCAACACCCACCCATACTACTTTGGGTGATACTTTGACCTACGCAAGCAGGTCAATGCCGAAAGGTCTAGTAGTATAGGGGTTTGTTGGAAAACCTTGAACTCTGAACTTGGGTCAGGACCCCTCGAGCCAACAAATGGTTCCATTGCCAGGACCCGGAGAATTTTGAGAAAGGGATTGGGTAATGACAAGAGAGTATTGGAAGCCTGAAAGGAAGGAAATTGAGGATTAGTTTGAATAGCAGATCCATGAGTTCCTAGTAAAGGAAAATCGCAACGAGAAATTAACGGTGGAAAGGTGGAAAAATAGGTACATTCTTACCAAAAGCTACGAAATATTCTTTCTGACATTTGCGATCAAACTTTAGGAGTGGCTGGCCAGACTCTTAGAGTTCCAGAAGTGCTGGAAGGACGAATGGGTCACCCAGTGGACCCTGGAACTGGTCCAACAGCTACAGAGGATAGATAATACTATCACGCGTGTAGGAGATCACTGGGTGGACAGTGTGCTAGGAGGATTTGTGACACAAATTACCATTGATTAGTTTCTCTCATACTCTGAGGCTCAATGAAGATTCTTTAAATAGTTATGGGGAAAATTTCTGAGGACATTACCATTGCTGATTAAGATATTACTGTGTGAAAAGAGCATTCTGTGTAGTTGTACTAACTAAATAACCTCAGATCTAGACGAAAGTGCGACATGCAGTGGTAAATACTATCGAACCAACCTTGACGAGGGGGATCTGCCTACAACCTGTTGTAAGAACCAGCTGCGCAACATCCCCTGGCTACACTGCCGCCCAGGAAACACAAAGGTAAGAACTCACCTGTGCCACCACCCACGCTGGAAAGCGATATGGCTGCGCACTTGAGACTACCTACCTTCAAGGGGGTAGGGGATGAGGATATGGACTAATTTTGGTTTTTTGCTGACTCCGTTTGGACTAGGAAAAACGTGGGAAACGATATGGTGAAGAGGGTACAGTTGTCCCTGGCATTCAGGGACAGAGCACTGGACTGGTATATGAGGTACATTGCTCAGAATGGGAGTGCATCTATCTAAGATATCAAAGACATTTTGAAGGAATAGTTCCGAAAGCCAAAATATTACTCTCAGTTAGTAGCGGAAGTGAAGGATTTCAAACAAGGTGTGTCTAAATCAGTGTGGGAGGTTGATCAGCGATTGAAAAGGGAAATCAGGGAGGGAGGATTCGAGTATGATGATAGACAACATACGGAATGTTTCATCACCATGTTTTTACCTCACCTATTCAGGTCAATGAGTCAAGAAACCTTTTAATCGGAGGAAAAAGTTGTGGATGTCGCTATGAAACTGGAAGCTGCACCCAGAGAGGATACTTCGGTAGGGGTACAACAAATTCAAGAGCAGCTTAGAGCTATGTATATGGAAATTCAGAACGTATGAAAGGAGCGAGTAAAGGACACCGCGCAGATCTATCATGCATACGATGTCGAGTATCTGTCCATACGAAGGATCAGTGCTCCCTATTGGCAGATTAGATGCAGGTGGGAGGACCTAGTCCGGTATGCCTGGGAACAAGTGGGTAACCCATCCTATTATGACCAGGCTCGAGAAGACCTACGCTGTGGTGCGATGACTACCATGTAGCAGGACTACATAATATGAACCATTGCCCTCGGCTGGTTGCGTATGTCCCAGAACTGAAGCAACAATGGTGCAGACTATGTCGGTCGGTGGGACACGATGAACAGAACTGTCGCACTTATGACCTAATGATAGATCATGGAAACTTGTATAGGGTGAAATCAGACCCTGCGTCACCAAGAACTTCCGTGAACTTCAGAGGCTCCCCAGCCAGGGGTAGAGGAGGTTGGAGAGGAAGCGCTGGATGAGGAAGTGGACAACTTACCTGTTATAACTGCAGAGAGGTAAGACACTTCGCCATAGAATTCCCAAATCCCACCAGGCTGTCATGCAAGTATTTTAGGCAGCTGGACCATGTGGTTGAGGATTTCCCAATCCTAATAGCCAAAATGCAGGACAAACATCCCATCCCTACTAGAACGTGCAAAGTGCTAAAACCAAGCTAAGGAATGTAGACCCAAGTGTGAAAGTCATGACACGTAGCGAGATGGTCACAGAAGGAGCCAAGGAAGCACCTGCCAAGGATCCTACGACCTCTTAGGGAGGATTGAACTTTAGCAAGGGACAAGAAACGATAGCAACTATTGCGCAGATGCCGACACACCTCAAGATAGAGGAAGGGGTTGAGCCCTTTCTGCAGGCATGTCTGAAGCTGATACGTAACCCACAGGCTATAGAGAACCTTCAAGGATTAATGCATAGCTACGCAGCTCGGCTTGATCCGACTCTCAGGACCAAGGACATACACAAGATATACAACTATAAAAAAATGCACCGAAAGAGAAATGCAGTTGACTGCACAGATTGGTGAATACGAGATGGATCAAGTTATTCTCTATATTGGATCAGATGTGAACGTATTACCAAAGAAAACATGGCAACGAATGGGGAGCCTAGATTGGAGTGGTCCACCATCCAGTTTTGCATGGCGAATCAATAGAAGATGATCCCTCTGGGGAGGCTGCTGAAGGTCATGGTAGATATCGTAGGGGTAAAAGTCCTAGCTGACTTTGAGGTCATAGAAATTGTGGAGGACGCGGATCCTTACCCTACACTCCTAGGACTAGACTGGGCTATAGATATGGGGGGTGTCATCAATCTCAAGAAGCGCAGCATGGTGTTTGAAAATAATGGTATGTGCGTAATAGTTTCGTTGGATCCCATAGAAGGTGTGCGGTATACAGAGCCAGCACACGATGAGGAAGCAATAGATCACATTTAAAAATTGACTATGCAGGATGAAGACTGGATTAACCCTACGGAGGAAGGGGTACTCTGCTAGGAGAAAGACAACGAATTATTTTCTGACTCTGATGAGGAACTAGAGAATTGGAAAGGCCGGTTGCACAAGGTTTCAGCGCTACGATGTCTTTGGGTCACCAGAAACCTCCACTCCATCTCCACCAAGGTAAGAGACCTACCGTACCTTTAGGATGTAGTTGGCATTGAGGAATTTTTATGTGCATTCAAAGTTGAAGTTCCCAGGGAGTGTAGGCTAGAGGCACTTTTGTTAGCCCTACGTGGAGCACCTGCATGTTGGTGGGATACGCATGGGCCGGTATTCCACATGTGGGCAGAGTGTTGAAGTGGGATTATCCTGCGCTTAGGAAACCCAGCTGACAAATGGACCTTGAGGATAGAGGGCCCATGTAGATACTTGCTGACATGGAAAAGACAAGGGTGTGATAGGACCTTGCACGAACAAGCTTACCGAGTTACCCATAACCTAGACTTGTGTTCAACTACGGAGCTGCACTAGCTCACGCATAATTGGGAGAATTTGCGAACCTTTCAAGTAACAAATGGCATAAGAACACTTGACGTAGCCCTGCCACACATAGACACCCTGACTGCAGGAAAAGCATGCCTTTCAAAGGGTTTGGTGGCCAAATTAATCGAACGATACCTGAACCGTGTTACAAAACACCTGGCATCGGCTTTAATTCGGGGTATGAAAACAGCATGCAGGCATCCTCTAGTGTCTCACGATCCATGGGAGAGCCCCTAGGTATGATTAATGACCATAAAACCGCTACACTTTGGTAGGAAGGGAGCCTTACCATTATGCAAGAGGGGCGGCTGGTCATCAATGTGGAAATTTATGGCAAGTTTGTTCCAGATGATCGATGGTAAGCTTCACGTAAGGGTAACATGCCATTCGATAGCACTGGATAGTATAAGGAAAACAAGATCACTTCGCGATAGGCCCCATATTGCCTTTATGCCCTGCCTCTGCTATTCTCCTGCTAGATTATTGGGATCGTTGATGTTTTTTGGGAAGCCCATCCATGTATTTCTATGGTGGATGCTAACCCGCCGAATGTTGTAGCTCCTAATAATCTGGCACCTACATACATCATGTTGCGAGGGTATGGGAATGTTGAAGTTCCTCAGATGATTGGCCACTAGCTCCCTACAAGGGGAATTGACATTGCATCCCGTGCAAAGAGGCCCTACAGCTTCACAACAATAATTCCTGACCTTCACAACCCGAGAACAATTTAAGGGTCCAGCCGGATGGCCTCGGATGATACCACGACGGAGGATATGCAATCGCCATAGTTCGCCACCAACACTGTCATAGTCAATTCGCAGCTAGTCCTATGCAAGGATGGACCAAAGCGATATAGGGATATGCTGTGACTTATTCGTAGTCCCGGATTACCGACCTGCGAAAGCTATATCTTTTCGCTCCTGTGCACTGTCATAGCTAACGACCATGACCCAATAGCTGCGGACCTAAAAATAGATTTGGAACAACTATCCCAAGAGGCATTACGAATTTTCTACACCGCTGTGTTGCAAGACATCCGTATTCGTGCCCAGACTACACAACAGCAGCGAAAAATAAACCCAGAAGCTCGAGCACAATGAGTTGCATTGATCATGGAAGAAATGAATATGATTAAGTAACAACTTACTCGGGGCATTCAGTTGGCTAAGGTGGCTATGCAGCTCTAGACAGCGGTCCGGTTCTAGCCCATGCTTGAACATGTCTAGGAAGAATTATGACAGACGGAGGCTGCTTTTGATCAGGTCAAAGCTACCTTGCCCTCCCGCATCTCTGCATAGCGCCTAGCCTTTATGGACACAATTGTGAACCTCTATCTTGCCGAGCACGTTGTCAGTAAATGTTTGAAACCATAGGGTGATACCACCCTTCAGATCTCCCAGGATGCTCACACCACCATTGCGCACCTCTACCGGATATTAAAGTAGGTTACCATGGCTCTGAACGACCCTGCCTCCCTACAGCTTGTCAGTATCGCGCAATGGGCCGCTGCACAAAGTCTGGAAGTGCTCCCTCCGCTCATCATCGCTCTCGATACCTTGTGTGTGTAGATCGAGGCTGCACCACCACAATGACTCAGGACGAGTCACAAGATTGTCTTCGGGGACTTTTGGAACAGGGTCTACTACGAGCTGCAAAACTGGTCCAATTTTGAATACTTTTGATTAGATTTAGTCTAGCACCGGGGTTTGGGGTGGGTCAAAGCCCCGAAATCATTGTAATGGGTAAAAGGGTAAACCAGGGGTCCAAAAACCATGGGTTGCTAACCATGGGAAAGTATAGTCTAGATTATTATAAATAGAGGAACATTTTGTATTGTAAGAAGGTAGAAAATGAAGAGCTATTGATGCGAATTGTGCTTTAAGTTGTCTATTTGGGTTTTTGGGGAACAGACTCCTGCTGGCTGTGTGCGCAGAGATCTAGAGTCCAATTGTGTACGGACCCTACTGCTATGTGGGCAGGCTGGGAAGGGATTGTAAGAAGGAATTGATGAATTAATGAATAAGAAAGGTTGCCAGAGAATTGAATCTGTGAGTACTTGTTGTGTGAATCATTGATATTTACTGCATTATACGATTCTTGTGTCTAAGCTGCAAAAAATCTATGTAGTGTGCCTTTTGTATCTGGATCTGCTCTGTTCTGTTTATGCAATAATGTGCTACTGTCATGAAAGTATATAATTATATATCTAGTGCACATGGATGCAAATAGAGACCTACCTGGCCCTGTGCAGAACAAGACAGTCCAGGTATCACAGGGCCAAGTGCATCTCTTCTTTCCTTACCCATCCTTTCCCAGGGTGCAGAAACCTGGTTCCAACACCCACCCATACTACTTCAGGTGAGACTTTGACCTGCGCAAGAAGGTCATTACCGAAAGGGCTAGCAGTATAGGGGTTTGCTGGCAAACCTTGAACTCCAAACTTGGGCTAGGACCCCTAAAGCCAATATCCGCTTTGCAAGGAAAGGAAACCATTAGAGGAGAATTGCAGTGCTTTTTTGGGCAAACTATGAAAATTGACTGGTGCTATGTGCAGAGGCTGGCACTATGCCCCTAGCCCCCAGCTTTACACACAGAGGCAAGTCGGGCAGTGTAAAATTACATTGCGTTACACGCTCGCAGCACAACACTATGCGCCTAGTTTGGTGCTACGCGCAGGCCCAGAAAATACAACAGGTGCCCAGGAGACCACCCATTCAACCCGGCGCTATGCTCTGATATCCCGACTGGCCCGGTACTTCGCACCGGCGCTGCACTCATGGTAGCATTCTGCAGATCTTGCCAAAGACCCTCAAAATCAAATTTTCGGCCTCTAAACTTCTGCAAGCTAAATACAAGGTTGGTAAAACCCTTTTTCCTCCTCCCAAGCATTATTTTCCTAAAATGAAAGAGGTCATATGTAGTCAAAATTTGACCAAACCCTAGACTATGCAAAAATCAAATTTTTTGAGCTAGGATTGTAATAAAAATTGGTTTTGAGTGCAACGAGAGGATTGAGTAACTATAAGGCAGACGTCCACCACCAAGAACAAGTTTTGAAAGTTTTCTTCACCTTAGCTTTCCTTTTTGCAAAGAGTTGACCTACACCACTTATTTTATTCCAAAAACCCTCAAGAAAAGCCCAAGTTTTCTTCTTATGTTTTGGACCAGCCATCATGTCAGAGGGAGACAGTCACACCAGTGGTGATGAGAGTCACATTCCCACCAAGCCAAAACATCATGGAGGAAAAGCTAAAATATTTGAGCCCCTAGAAACCACTCCAATCACTTCCTCTCCTATGTTCCTTTCATGTTTCCAAGATGTAGGGTGCTAAAATTTTTGTGAGAAGGTCAAGAAAGTCAACAGTCATCCAGACTTGACTAGATTATTTTCCTGTAGCCTAAAAAACTGCCAGGTTAATCTAGCAAGGGTCCAATTTGAGCTTTCATCTGAAATCATTTCCAAGGTAACATGTATACTAGACATTGGTGAGTTTTGGTTCAAACAGAGGAAGTTGGATTTGGGTTATTATGGGCCTTATTTGAAACCCACCTATTAGCAAAATTGTAAGGCTATTTTCCCTTTTTCACATTTTCTAGAGAGGTATGCAGCATTAATGAGGTAGATTATCAGTTTTTTCACATGTGAGGGAAGATACTCCCAGCTCTACTCATATCATATCGGGTTGCTGATGCATTTTACCAAAGTCAAGATGATGAACCTACCTTATCACCTTTTCCAGACTATTTATAAAATGGCCTCCGCTGTCAAGAGGAAAAGCTATGACCACCAAATGCCTAGCCTCTTTCATCACTCCCTGATCAAGATGATTGTCCTATACCAGCTAGAGAGACAAGGTATATCTTGGGAGACCTTCATCTTACATGATGTGTTTGCAGACCCCCAGGCCTTCATCTAGCATAATATGCCTTCCACTTCACAACCATCTACCTCCACACATCCATCATCTTCCCATGTGCCTTCTCCACAAATAATTTCACCTATTACCTCCTCCCCTAAATTACCAAGTGAAGGGGCTGACAGTAGCCCTAGTGAAGAAAAAATAGGAGGCAACAGTCAGGGGGAAGATGAGACTGATAATTATGCACAAGGAGTGAGAAATGAAAAATAATAAGATGATGAAAAAGAAGAATATGATGAAAAAGAAGAAAATTATGAAGAGGAGGGAAGTAACCATGAAGAAAGCAGTGGTGGCCATGAAGAAAGTAGCCATGATCATGAAGAAAGTAGTGATGATCATGAAGAAAGCATTGAAAATGAAGATGATGTAGATGAAGAAGAAAATGAAGGAGAGGAAGGTGGCCCAGATGAAAGCAGCAATGGCCAACACCAGCAAGATAATGAAGGAGAAAACACAGATGAAACTAGTGATGGTAGCCACAAAGATAACCTCACTAAAAGAAACCACAAGGATGGAAGCAGTGAACATGATGATGAGGAAGAGGAAAACAGTGAAGAAGAAGACAGTAAAGAGGGAGAACAACCAGGTGAGGAAGACAACTATCTAAGTGCCCAAGACAGTCAAAGAAAGATTCATGATAGTCATGACAGTTGTCATGACTGTCTTGACAAAAATTAGTCCGTAGAAGACAAAGATAATTAGAGCGAGGAAGGTACAGAAAATGTAGAGCAGATTAAAGGAAAAAATGATGGCAACATTGCCTTTGTGACTCCCATTATTTCCCCTCTCTCATGTACTTATCATAGAGGGAAAAGGGATGTGTTTGCTGCCTCTAAAAGGCAAAGGGCCATCTCCTCAAAAAATACCAAAGCATTGGACAAAGGCAAAGAGAAAATGAAGAGTTTTGAGCAAAAGACACTAGTTAGGAGGAGAAAAAGGATCAAAAAGGCTTCTCAAGGGCCTCTCTTTGTTGATCTAGACAGTGATAATGAGAACCAAGGAATGAGTACAAAATTGCTCCTCTTAGAAAAGGATGTCGAGCTTCAAGAATGGGAAAAGGACTTTGAAAGGGCACAAAGGGTCATCTACTATTATAAAAAGGAGCACAAAAATTTCAAAGAGGTGAAGAGGGGCCTTGCCTTGTAGAAAAATATGGTCAAACACTATGGAAGGAAGAGCATGCTTGCTAATGTCAAATTGAAGCAAGCCCTCCTAGAGCTAGAAGAGATAAAAAGGCCCAAAGTGCATGAAATCCTTAGGATTTTGGTTGATGCTTCTCATCAGGTGTCTAAAACCCCTTGAGGGGTCTACACACCAATTTTGAAGAAAATCTAGAAAATTTTTGTTTTTTTCAAATTTTGGCCCCTAGCAGCGCAACACCCTAGGTGCTACGCTCTTTTTTGGGGCATCCTCAACTGCTAAAGTTTACATTTTTGGGTTTTTCATGTCACTAGCAGTCTAGCCACAACATTTCAGGTCATTTGGAGCATTTTTCCCCCTCAAAAATAACCTTTCTACCTCCTTTCTAGGCCTGGCACTACGTGCTGAGAAGTCATGGGAGATTGGATTTGTGAGCAGGTAAACGGAATCCATTCAGCACAACTCAACTATATCTGGAAATCAGACTCTTCAAGCTTTCCAATGAGCCATCACTAGGCCAGATACGATGACAGGAAAGGGACTAAAACTCAGCTGCAACAGACCCCATTTTCTGTTGATATGGAGCTACACACAGAGACAGCTTTTGGCCAAAAAGTCAACAAAAGACACTCATTAATGGAAAATTAGTTTTCTATTATTTTCTTGGGAAAATTACTCCTGATTTGATTTGGGAGTTATGTTTTGGTATTTTTCATTTATTATCTTATCTATTTGTGTCTTGGGCCTTGCATGGTCATTAAGCACATTTATGACATTTATGGCTAAATTAGGGTTTCTGGAAGACTCTTAGGGTTTCCACCTCCTCATTTGCTCCATAAATAGAGCATGAGGGTCTTATGTATTTTTTTGGATTTTTATGACTTATGCTGAAGCAAATACATAGTCTATTAGAGTTTTTTATGGAAATTTGATGTCTTGGAGCTCATGCATGCCTTGGTTTGCTTGTTGATGGAGAGAGACTGTTTACAGGATCCATAAGCTTGGTTGATGCTGAAGTGTTTCTTATGTTTATGTTTTCTAGTTTTCCATCATATTTTCCATCTTGTTATGTTGCAGTAGGACAAAAAATTTATATTAAGAAATTTTTCTTGATGGCACCTTACTTATGTTTGTCCTTCACTGCCTTAATGTTTTCTTCCGTTGAGATATGTTAGGGAATACATCCCTTGCTCCCTAAGAATTTCTTGGCTTGTCCATTTCTTAAATGGTTTAGATCAGTTAGTATCAAGTATGATTTATGGCTAGTACTGGATATTGTTGCTACTGAAGTACTCTATTTTGGAATCAATTCTTTAAAGCAGCTTTGCCTAGGTTTGTCAAAGAAGTCTATTTGAATCATGATCTTTGCCTTTACTAGCTAAATTTGTTTCAAATAACCTTCACGGTTGTAACTTTTGATGTTCAGAGTTTTCTCTCCTTCTACGGTTATAGTTAGTTGTCCATCTTAAATGTTTTCTGCTCTTGATAATGAAATCTATGAAAGTTAAATAATTTTCTTGCCTTTCTATCATTTCATTTGAATGTTTGTCTTGGATAATCATCCGTGTTCAGTTCGAAATCAAATGGATTAGGTTTCACTTATGCCTTTGATTCCCTTTACATGCTTATGACTTTCTTACTCCCATAGTTTAAAAATTTATAAAGGATTTAGTTCTACCCTTCACTAGCTTTCATTCTCAAGCTTAATGTTCATCTCATCATCCACCACAACCTCAAAGGCCTACCAACCAAGTTAAAATTGCCTCGCAAATGATCTTGAAACCATTGATGAACTTACCATGACCTTGTTAGACTCCATTGCCTAATGACTTAACAATCTTCCATGTTTTCTATCTAAATCCTTCTGAGCATCATACCCAACCAAAAATAATCAAAATACCGTGCACTTAACATCTAGCCCAAAATCAACCCTAATTAGCAAACAAGTCAACATCTTTGCACCTAATAGAGAGATACCTCTCCGAATCCAAGAAGGCTAGGTCTTTGGATTCCAAATCTTGGTTTGATGTTACCCTGTCCATTTGCATCTTAATCAATCTAGCAAATTACAGGGAGCCAACACACGCAATGCCCAAAAGCATGGAAAAAGGCCACCTCTACGAACAAACCATTCTTGTTGAATATGTGGTGTGTACGGGCACTATACTCACCACTTCCCCAAACTCCCTAAGCTTAAAAAGCTTCAGAGTAACCAAGGACAAGGAGAATCTTCCCAGACAACTACGCTTATGCAAGAACCCTTCCCCCATCAAGGAACGTTCAGCACTTAGTAGCAAAACCTCGATGATTCCAGAAAAAACAACCATGAAATTTACATGGCTGGGGAAGAAATGTTTTTCCAAACTCAGAATCACAGCTATGACACCCCACCAGACACCAGTATGTTAGGGGTTAGTATGAGCGCGCCAAATGCACCTTTAACCATTCCAAATATTCCTTTGGAAATGGTAAAAGGGCCTAATAGGTGAACAGGTAACTACTCCAAAGCAGCCCACAATTATAACATTGTAAATGATTTAGCTCTGTCACCTACTGCTATGTCTACTTTGGAGGTACTATAGTCGTGCCCAAAGCAACAGAAAGCCCTACTTTCCGCATTAGGCCCCGTCAACCCTGCCGACACACGCATGATGGCTTTTGACTTAGACAAAGCCACCCCTAGGCCTCCCTCCATGGTCGCCTTCCAGATACCACTACCGGTACAGAATATCACTATTCACCAATGTATCATTGACGAGGGTGAATTCACATGCATCATGTCAAAGAATGTATGGAAGAAGTTAGGAACCCCCGAACTCAAACCTTACATCATCACACTCAGAGCATACGATGGTCATCTGTCGACCCCCATCGGTCTCTTCCAAAATGTACCGATCTGCTTTGCCAGCAAGACAGTCCACATAGACATTGAAGTCTTGGATGCTCACTTAGATTACAATATACTCCTTGGGTAGAGTTACATGTATGCCATGTCTGCCATAGCATCCTCCATTTTTCGAATTACGATGTTCCCCCATGAGGATCGAATCATCACAGTAGACCAGCTGACGCACACTGAAAAGCGTCCCTTGACCAACATAGATATGGTTCTACCCTATGTAGATATGACCACAGATGGTATTTTATGGTATCAAGATGATCCAGGTGGAATAATCAGGTACAGGTACAAATGGCTTGAGTAAAAGGCTCAAAAATCAAAGTGTTTGGATTGCTCTCAAACCAAGTTCAAGTTGTAGATCTCGTAATTTTGAATCCAACGGTGCAGACGACACTCAATTCCGAGTCCGTATGAAGGAGTTAGGAGTGGTCAAAGTTTTGGGTTGACTTGGTGACTGGGCAGCCTTAAAGAGGATGCAATTTGGACCAAACCTGGCCACCGGATTCCGGCACACTCAGGCCAGATTCCGGGCGAATTTGTGGCCTATTTAATTTGCCTCCTTCCGTCCAAAACCAATTTTTTCAAAAGGGCATAATTTGGTTTATTATAACAAAAAAAAATATTAAATGGGGTCGGCGAGCCATGACCCCCGCCGGACCCCATGCATTCGGCAACCAAAACAATTAAATATATATGTGTTATATATATATTGGAGCCAGTGGGAGTCGAACCCACCACCGGCGGGTCTGCCGGTCCGCCCACGCGGCGGCTCCACACCTCGGGCCAACACATAACAAATCTCAAACAAAAAAAAACAGTTGTGGTATATATATAACGGAGGTGGTTGGGGGCGGGCCGCCCAAGGCGGGCCCGACCCCCCCATTTAAATTGTTCGTTGGGTTTATAAAACAAAACGCATGCATATTTTTGGAGGGGCGAGATTTGATCCCGCCACCTCTCCTTAACAAACAGCCCGTTTTTACCAACGCGCCAACGGGCTTGACTTGGATAAGTCCACCCAGAATTTTTATTTAAACTCAGAATTTGCACAGTGCGCTCAAGGCCGAGGAGGACGAAGACGGAGCACGATTTTTCTGAGTTTTAATGCTAGTTTGCAACCAAGCCTGGGCACGGAATCCGAGGAGATGCACGGATTTCCAGATTTAATATTTTTTTTATTGCAAGTGCATGTGGAACCATGAGCCAGAAAAGAGGCAGGCGGAACCCTGATTGAGGCCAATTTTCAAGAGGGCGAAATTTTGACTTTGTTCAAATGGGACAAATTTTATGTCATTTCAGCACTACTCGACGCCACGAGTCTGATGGCGTGCTCAGTTTCTACATCTGAGTTTTCGATTTTTCAGCCACTTTTGGAAGTGGGCTATGCCGGTGTCAGATTTTCGCATGTGAGCAGTCGTTTTCATCTTTTTCGATGCCACAATATTGATGGTGTTTTCAGATTCAGCTGCAGAGTTGCTCAACCTTCAGCAAATGGCAGCATGAGGTATATGATGTGGATTCCATGTACTTCTTCATTTATTTTTCTTTGAGATGCATTATGTCTTGCAGATCGCGGTTGATACATGAGTTGTGGGATCTTGCTTTGTGTTGTTATTGATGTACTTTCAGCTATGGATTTGTGTCATGTATGAGTCCCTTTTATGCCAGATTGGCGGGATGCTCATTTTCATATATGTACTGTTGAGATCCCTTGTTTGCCATGATTGGCGGGATACTCTTATTTGCTACATGTCAGCTATGGTCATACTAATAGGAGTCTTTATTTATGTATGAGAGTTCTGCAGTAGAACATCTCTTAAAGAAGTCAAGCCACTCATGCGTGAGGGCAATTTTTCCTTGTATGTCATAGGGAAACATATCCATGTACATCTTCTTCTCACAACACATAATGCAGTGGCCTACACCATCTTGACACTGAGGCCCGGAGATGTAGTCCCTCCTGGACGAACTCCGTCATCAAACGACGTGTTCTTATGATGCTGATCATGTTCATTTATGTTCCTCTTATTTACAGCTACAGTTGTTCATTTAAGTTCTTTAACATCTTTAATTAAATGCAATTCTATTTATCAGCCGAATTAAAAGGTCTTGGTTAAGGGTATCAATATTTTACCCTGGATCACAAGAATATGGCCCTGACCAATTCAAACCATCGTCCATCCTAGGGTCATTCCTAGGAGATCCTCCTATTATCCCCGAGGTATCGCATGATGCCACAGGGGCCCTAGTATGCATGATGTCCACATCAAGCACCGAGGTTAGTCAGGACACAGAATCAAGCACTAACGACACCGAGGCATCAGCTATTGTAGCCTCCCTAGTCTACATCGCCTCCCAAACTCCTTTCCTCTACCCACCTCCTAGCTTCACTTCCCAGCAGGTCTTGGCAACATTGGTATTACCCAATATATCATTGGCATTCCTAGTGTGGTATCTCGTTCCCCCTCCAGGAACAATAGCTACCAATGTTACTGCATTTGGGTTAAATCCCCCAGTCCCCAGGAGCCCTAGCCTAACCAAGCAATAGTTGAAACCTCCCCCGCAAGGGAAATTCCTATTGTGAAACTGGTTACCACGGCCAAGAAAATCGCTAAGAAAGGAAAGAAAGTGATGACCCCCACCATGCAAAGCGAGTCATCAGCCTGCGCTATATGTGATGTCACAGGACACCCTACCCAAATATGGCCAGAGTTGGATGAATTAAAACCACTCCTTGGCTTTGAGGCAAGAACCTTGAAACACCATTCCCATAAAAAGGAACTTGCCACCAAGTACGAGGCAAACGCTTGCATACCAATCACGCATGCGCTTTCTACGCGCCGACTTTATGGGCACTATACCCACCATTTTCCATAAATACCACGGTATAGGGACGACTTACACGCGATCGAGGATCTAAACGGGGATCCCTCCATCCACATTCTCCGATAGCGAGCCTCGTATCCGCCCAGTACTTGCAGGAGGAGAAAAAATCATCAGAAAGACAACCATTTGTCCCTCCTCCCCCCAAAAAACCATACACCAACTAGGAAAATGGGAACTTGGTTGCATTATCCTCTTGAGTTATTAGGCACATCGATTACTGCAGATGGCTTTGTCAAGTCTTTGACCTAAGGTCACTGGCGACGGTAATACGTATTCGAGAGGAGATCTGGAAAGCGGGCGATGGCGGCAATGCCCCCACGATCTCGATGCAGGGGAAACCCCAGCGGGAAATCAAAAGTAGGAGCCAAGTAACAACTCCCAAGGGAAAACTGGAGCTTAGAGTATCTGATCACAAGATTGAAAGCAACACTGTGATCAGCACTCCATAACACCCAAAGGCGATGCCACACATTCACACCCCTGAAAAGTTTTTTTTTCTTTTAATTTGTTTTTTAGCACCAATATCTATGCACCCTCGCATCTTCCTTTCCAAAACTCATGTTTTTCAATAATATTGGATGAAAAGAAGATTCTTTCACTTGAGTTAGTTGTTTTTTGTAGGCGAAACCCGTGAACCATTCATGGCACCACCCACTAAAAGTTCTGAAGCAGGTATCATTCTACCCTCAACATGATAGAGTCCCAGAAAAATTTTCATATCCTAACATCATTTATCCATCAGAAATAGACGATAGGGTCCTCATACCCAACCATATTTATCATCACCTCACCCTGCATATGATAAACGTTTGCTATGGTCGATAGAGCCTCCCCTCCATGGCGATCGCCACCCAAAGTAGACCACACATCACCCCACAAGTGACGCCATGGACATACCATATTAGTCTAGGAAGCACCTCATGCCCATTCACATATCACGCATAAGGTTAAGTTCACCATTTAAACTCAACCCCCTTCCTGGACAATCAGGTTGTACAAGCAGAATGAAAGTGCACCTTCGCGCACCGCATTTGGCCCATCATACCTCCATCAACATAAACCCATTTGCGACATCTGCCATTTCATCAACCCCACACATGAGACCAACCAATCGGACACCTACCCAAAGCAAAACACCGTCCTCACACCTTCAGTGAGCGACCCTCTTTCATGTTTTTGGGTACCCATATCTGTGGTTTGTACAAACCAAACCCCATTATTTTATTCATTTGGTAAGTGTACAAAGACTACAAATGATGCCCTTTTCCACTTCGCCCTCATATTTCACCTTTTCTCCCATGGTAACAGTCCCCCATCTCCCTTGGTCGAAGTATTTCACCCCCCCAGGCACACACCATTCCTACAATCATGGCCGGTTCATACCTGCCCTAGAAGTCCTATCGACTCTAGCGACTTTTCCCTTCAGAAATACCTATGACTACTGCCAAGCTGCTCAAGTATACTTCGACCTCAGGCCATTGAATCCCCATCATCCATTTTCAGCTACCGCTCACCAACATGCCTATGTTAAACCCATCATGGTTCGGTTCAGGCTTTCTTTTTGTCGACCTCAACGCCTCTTTTCCAAAAAGGAAGCGGTACCTTGGATGACCCCTCCCCATGCAAAGGGGTATCCTCGAGTGGCACTATGGGAGACATCATTTTCCATAGATGTTATCGATCCTCTTGACATTCGACTATAGTGTTAGGGTCCTATAAGTATAGGATTCATAATTTGGAATTGACTTATGATATTCTTGTAAAAATATGTACATACCTTGCTTTCTGCAAGTTGTTTTCCCATATTTTGTAAAATAAAAATAAAAAAATAAAAAATCAAAAAGAGGTTAAAGTCCTAAAAGAAAGATCAAACTTTTTAAATGCCACTACTTTTTACTTTCTTACTGATGATTATGGAAAAGTGTCAATAAATGCCATAATCCATGATGAGTTGAACTGCTTAATATTCACTTATCATGTTTCAATTTTATTTTTGTAGAATAGTGAATACATATTAGTCAGACAGTTTAATCCTGACTAGTTACTAGATAGGTAGAGAATAAAGAGGAGTTCATCAGTTTAATCTGAGTCATGGGATGATATAAGGTAGATTTATATAGTTTTTATTGCTATCAAAAGAATAAAATGTTTAAGGTTGCTAGCTCAAATTCACCTGCAAAATGGGAGAAAAAAAATGTTAGATTAAAAGCTGGGTAGGTAGAAAGAAGTGGGAAAATCATTGTATATATCTTTCACTGGGCAACTACTACTGATTTCCTTTCCCCTATAATTATTCTGCATTCTAAAATTTCAGTCAAAGAGGCTCAGAGCATTTCTTTGACTTCTATTGGGACCGAACCCAAGGCTCAATGACTAATAAGTTGAAAGTGTTGAATTCCTATATTAATCCCTAATTTTCATCATTTACCCTTCATGCACTCATCATTATTCAATTTCATAAGTAAAGACTCCTTTTTTACTTAATGAATAATCAAATTCCCTTTTGACTAATCTCCTTCATTCATAAAAACACAAAACCCCTCCAAAAATGTTATATTCTAATTCAAAGTGGTTAAATTACAAATAATAAAGCCTTGCTTTTACATTATCACTTTACTTAGTTATATAATTGTTTTTTGGTGTTTTACATTGTCCATAGTCATATTAACTTCTAATTTACTTATTAAATCCTTATAAATAAACCCGATCCTAAGTATTATAGCTCCTTTTATTTAATTATCCCCAAAACCCATTATTATAAGCTTTTTTGCCAAATTTAAATATCCACAGGTTTTAATAAAAACCCCCATTAAAACCCCATTGGCATAAAACTAACCATATAAATATTCCCCCCCCATATAGTAAATAGACATTTACATCAGTGTATTTCTATATAATAAAAATAAAATACAAAAAACTTTAAACATGTTTAATATATGTTTAAATCAAAAAATATATTCCCCGAGATTTTTCTAAAGTTTAATCTAAGCTAAACTTTAGAACCCCCATACCTTTGTAAATATATTTACCTTTCCATGCTTTAACCCAAGGTATCATCGTGATCAACTTTCCCATGGTATTTAATCGCCGCAATACTTAAAGCCTTCCCATATGTATAATCCACCATGTAAATAGCCCCACGCTATATACATAAATTTAAACCATGGTTAAGGCCTAAAACCCACCTCATTCACCATTTACCATATACATAAAATTATGTTTATATACTACCTGATAAACCCTGGTAAGCAGATACGCATAATTTGAAGGAAGGCGGAGTTCGAGGCAACATCAAACCAAGCTTAGCCTCGTAAGTAGCCCTACGAGGACGGGAGAGGGCTCTCCAGGTCTATCTCGGCAAAAGGTCTTCAAAGGGGCTGAGATGACCTATAATGTAACTTTTTGTAGGCTAGTAAATAGATATGGAAAGGGGTATTTTGATAAATGACTGGGTTTTCTGGGCAGTATGGGTACAAAGGACAGCATGAGCAGGGAAATTAAATGAAAGACGCAGATTATCTCATGAGGCAAGATAGGCAAGAGCTTAAGCATCCAAATTGAAATTATATGGAGTGGAAGGATTGTTAAGGAAGCTGAAAAGGGCATTTATGAATGAATCCTTTTCAGACAGAAGAAGAAACACAAAACATGAAAGCTTCTCCAAGGCAGAGCAATACATTGGATTCCACCTTTCTTACTCAGAAGCATTCAAATTGAAATGATTATTAATGAACTGTGAAACATAACAAGAAACATATGAAACAGAGAAAAAACATATGCCAAATTCATACCACAGGGATCTTATGAAACAGAGCTGCAACTTTCATTAATTCTCTGTCAAACAACTGTACAATGAAGCTCTGTATTTCTCCTCCACACACCTCTCCCAGAACTCTCAACCTTTTTCAAATTATTTTTCATACAATAAATAAAACCATCTGTGGGAAAATTGATCGACTCAAAATGAGGGATGATTTAATCATTATTAACAAACAAAGGATGAAGATCCAATCAGCTTTTCTGAAGGTAGAACAATGCTTCCTTTGAAATGTTTTGATGACCTATTAAAAGACAAAAGCTGGAGTGCGGATCCTGTAAAATCATGACTGAAGACAAAATAGGCAATACACTCCTATTTTTCTGCTTATGTTGATATCTACGTTCTAATTTTGGCTCTCGGACTATTTGCTTCCCCTTACCGAATAAAACCAAGTTTTAATAAAAATAGCAAACAGAGTTCCGCAACTACTGCACAAACTCTGACCGCTCTTTTTCAAATTTCTTTTCCCTCTCTTCCTGCAATACAGAGCAAATAAATCGGCACTTAAAATACTTCCTATCAGATTTACGAGATGCGGAACATTGTTCACATATAGAAGCGCACTCGTAATTAACTCATTTCTCTTCCCCGGTATTGGTAGCTTGGGTGAAACAGCACATTCATTCCAAACTTCTGAAATATCGCCCATGATCCCTGTCGAGAAAAACCTTAGTCTCAAATAGCAAAACCAAAGACCTGTGAAGATGGCTGCTTCCGACCAGCGCAATGAAACAACTGGGGCGACAGGATCCGAAAGAGAAAATGGACCACGATCTTTCAGTTTCAGCATCAGTGTCATTGAGCATCAAAGTGCCTTCAATACCAGCAAACACTCCTATGTTTAAGTGAATAATAATCATAAGGAAGTTGTGTCTTTATGGAAGACAGCTTGTTCGCTTTAACCTAAAGTTCATCACCCTGCTCTACATGTGCACTGCAGACCAATACACTTGGAGCAGAAAGATTGTTTGAATTCGAAAAATCGCAGAGTGGTGATGAAATTTGTGCTGACAGGCTCAACGCGCTGCGCACAAACCCAACACGCCGCGTTGGTTTGGTGCGCCGCGCCAGTTTAAAATAACATTGCCAAATATTGCCCAGTGCGCCGTGCGCATTCTATGCGCCGCGCCAGTTTTGTATGCGTCGCGCCCAAATTTCAACGTAGTCACGGCCCTTCCAAAATGAAATTCGCTCTTCCAGTTTGAAAACTCGACTTGGCTATGAGATTTTATAAATGTTTCTTGATCTCTATTAGTATGGAAATGATTTAGGAAGACACCAAATTATTTTTATGGCATGAGCTTTGATATTTTAATTTGGAAAATTTTCTTTTTGATTTTGCAGGCTTTGGCACTTTGCTCATATCTTTAATGTAAACTCTGTCTTTTGTTTCCTCTTGACCTTCTGGCTTGAATGATGTTTTCTTGATTGATTTTTTGCAGGGATAGTGGCGTGGGATTTCATCAAAGGATCAGGAAGGGCTGCATGTGAACATTTTCAGCTGAGAAACTTTGAATAATTACACATTTATTATGAAGGCACAATTGATGATTTCTTCTTCAAAACAGGGTTTTGAAGAAGAAACACTCTCAAGCCTTATTGACTATGAAATTTTGCAATTGAGACTGATTTGGAAGCTTTCATGCAAAATAGGTCGACAAAACCCTAGACCTAAAAACTCTTAAAAAGTCTTTGCCACCCATGACTTTGAATGACGAGAAATGAACTTTGGTGAATTTGACTCTGACAGCGAACTCACAAGATGGAGTCTAACATCGGCTCCAATGGGGATGGCAGCTGCAATTCCTTGGAGGTGCCAAGAATCTGTAGATCTTTGGGAGAGTAGACAGTGCCTCCATCCATTGGGCAATGGAGTCCATTATTTCAAGAAATTGACACGATTAATTTATTGACTGGAAACTGATTAAAACTTGACTCAAACCGACTCGATGGAAAACTGAAATGACTTGAAAAAACTTGACTCTAACAAACTAACTCAAGACCTGAACTTAAAACTTAAAGCTTGCTAGCAGTACATAACCACCTTTGTTTCTTACAAGACAATATACCATCAAACTATATCAAAATGCCAATGTAACCAATCAAGCATATGCCTTCTTGATTGATTTCCCTGATCAGATCTTCTGGTCAACAATAAATACTGGTAACTAGGCATCAAAAAACATAATTGACCATGATCTCCTTCATCACTGAATACAACAATAATCTCTTTCACTGCTGACTGCAACAAATCTGCCATTGGATCCTGAAAAACATGAAGATTTACCTCCTGCTGAAAGAACAAGGTGTCTTTTTCTCCTGCTTCTGATATTCCTTCATCATGTACTTCGGTAAAAATATGTTCCTGGGCTTCAAAAAACTCTGAACAGGTAAATGAGCAGATCTCCTCTTGTAAAAACATTTCAACACATGAAACATATGAAGAAGAATCTGAATGGAAATCCTGAATGGTCTGATTTTCTGTAGTATGAATATATTGTAGGTCATCTTCATATGATATGACAGCCAGATTCTCATTACATTCATCAATCATGAAAAAATAAACTTCAGTTGATTCTTGAAATGCAAAAATGACATTCCTACCATCTACCATAAATTCATCCAAAGGAACTGTTTCACTTACTTGAACAAAGATCTCATCTTGCTTTTCATGAACTGACTGAATTACCTCCTCATGCAGGCTATGTTCTAATGAACTGAAAACATTTGAATCCATACCTCTGTTTTCTTCTTTCCAGATGATCTCAACAGCAGAGTTCTCTTTCATAGGATTCTGTACTAGGTATTCTTGGTCATCACAATCTGAATCTGGAACTGAAATAGCTGTCCTGACATTATCACATTCTGAAATTAGAACTGGACTTACTTGCATGTTGTCTTCTTCTATTGACAGATCTGAAACGACACTTTCTCTTTCACATTCAGTGGGTGATTAACTATTTGGAGCAGCGCAACAAACAGCTTGAAGATGAGCTCACATTTTATGAGTTGCGCCAAATCCGTGAGGAAAGACAGTGGAATCGAAAGAGACCCGGTGACATGACACCAACTGACAGAGATACTGTACTCACACATGTGAAAATCCATCTGGAAAAATTGTTGGCGAAGGCCAATTGAGACAAAGACATGCTTCGTCACATGAAAGGCCATTATTGGGCTCGCATGCATGTCTGCAAAGCGAGAATGAAGATCATGAAGAGGAGGTTGCGCAAAGCACTAAGACGGCGGAAAAGGCCTAATCCACTTCGGATTTTGGCCGAGGCTTCGTTGACTGGGCAAGATACATGATGGAGGACCTCCGCTCCGAATTTGGGCAAATTCGGAGAAAATTTTGTCATTTTCAAATTTTTGGGTCAAAAAACAGGTTTTTCAGTTAAGTGGGTCTCACCCTCATGCGCTCACTTTTTTTTGGGACACTTGCTGGAGGAAATTTTTTCATTTTTGGATTTTTCATGGTTATTTTATGCATCCTCAGAAATCAACTAAGCATTTCATCAAAATCTGGATGGTCAAAGAGCCCAAAAACACCATGAAAACCACCTTGCTGCCACCTTTTGCACCAGCAGGAAGTACTTCTGGGAGAAAGAAGTTTTTGAGGGTCAAATGAGCTCCAAATTCAGAAATTCCACTTGGGTTGGATATTCAACATCCAGGGCTTTCCAACGAGCTATCATGAGCTCAATTTGGATGCCGGGACGTACCTCAAATTCAGGCTGGAAAACGCGCGACCCACTCGGCTCAAGAGCGACCCACTTAAATTTTTCTTGAATTTTCAGCTGCCAGCTCAGATTTTCGCCTAGTATGGACCAGTTTTGCTTGTGGATGGAATTTTTGGGTTTTTATGATGTAAATTCATGTTTTACATGTAACTTTGGCTTATTTTTATCTATTCTAGAAGATTCACTCTCAAAAGGGTAAAAAATCATGTGATGGATCAGTTTCCACTCTTTTAGAGGCAAGTTGTTAGCTGCCTAGATTGTAGTTCCATGATTAGAATTGGTTGAAACTGATCCCTGAAAAGGGAATTCGACCCCTAGAGGTGGGGAAAGGTGTTAGAGTGATCTATATATTGTAATTTCTCAATCATTTTCAGAGGTTGGAGAGGTTGGACTCTTGGGATACTTTTGATACCATTGTACATATTTTTCATATTTTGGCTAAGGAAAGATCAGGGGTTTTGCGGCACTTGTTGGGATCCTTGTGGTGTTCTATTCTTGATGGTGTTTCCTCTTTGTTTACTGTAAGTTTCTTCATGTTTAATGTATGTCGTCCTTTCATTATGCTTCTGAACTAAATTGAATGAGTGAATAAGGTTGAATCCATTGTTTACAGTGCTTGGCCTTTGAATTCAATTAGTTCTATATGTTTTCAGCTGTTTGGAGAGGATCCAAGTTCTTCTTTGCCCTCTTCAGCTCCTCGTCGGTCTAATCTATCCATATATCCAATTTAAAGCATCAAGATCATCACCTACCTCGCCCCAGCTTGAACTCTGCAAAGGTATGACCTTATCCCCGGACCCAAAATTTGTTTTCCCATTTCTCCAGCGAAAACCCAAAAAACCAAAAAACAAACATACCTATCTCTTTACTAGCCTAAAATCAGTTCTTATTGTAAGTCATCTCGCATCCTATTGCTTATTTTCTCGAGATTGACGGAGACAGCCCTCTCCTGTCCTCGTAGGGCTAGCTACGAGGCTGAGCGTGGTTTGATGTAGCCTTGAGTTTTACTTCATTTCAGCCTGAGGTAGATTTGAGTGCTAACAGGCAGCTTGGGTGAAACAACATATTCATTCCCAACTTCTGAAATATCGCCCATGATCCCTATCGAGAAAAACCTTAGTCTCAAATAGCGAAACCAAAGACTTGTGAATATGGCTGCTTCCGACCAACGCAATGAAACAACTGGGGCGACGGGAATCGAAAGAGAAAATGGACCACGATCTTTCAGTTTCAGCATCAGCGTCATTGAGCATAGAAGTGCCTTCAATAACAGTGAACACACCTCTGTTTAAGTGAATAATAATCATAAGGAAGCTGTGTCTTTATGGAATACAGCTTTTTCGCTTTAACCTGAAGTTCATCACCCTGCTCTACATGTGCACTGCAGGCTAATACACTTGGAGCGGAAAGATTGTTTGAATTCGAAAAATCGCAGAGTGGTGATGAAATTTGTGCTGACAGGCTCAACACGCCGCGCACAAACCCAATGCGCCACGTTGGTTTGGTGCGCCGCGCCAGTTTAGAATAACATTTCCAAATATTTCCCAGTGCGCCGCGCCAGTTTTGTATGCGTCGCGCCCAAATTTAAACGCAATCACAGCCCTTCCAAAATGAAATTCGCTCTTCCAGTTTGAACAATCAACTTGGCTATGAGATTTTATAAATGTTTCTTGATATCTATTAGTATGGAAATGATTTAGGAAGACACCAAACTATTTTTATGGCATGAGCTTTGATATTTTAATTTTGCAAACTTTCTTTCTGATTTTGCAGGCTTTGGCACTTTGCTCATATCTTTAATGTAAACTCTGTCTTTTGTTTCCTCTTGACCTTCTGGCTTGAATGATGTTTTCTTGATTGAATTTTTGCAGGGATAGTGGCGTAGGATTTCATCAAAGGATCAGGCGGGGCTGCATGTGAACATTTTCAGCTGAGAAACTTTGAATAATTACACATTTATTATGAAGACACAATTGATGATTTCTTCTTCAAAACAGGGTTTTGAAGAAGAAACACTCTCAAGCCTTATTGACTATGAAATTTTGCAATTGAGATTGATTTGGAAGCTATCATGCAAAATAGGTCGACAAAACCCTAGACCTAAAAACTCTTAAAAAGCCTTTGCCACCCATGACTTTGAATGACGAGAAATGAACTTTGGTGGATTTGACTCTGACAGCGGACTGACAAGACGGAGTCTAACAAACCCTTTTCAAAAAACCTTTGAAATATAACCCTGCATCGACGTAATCTTTTCATATACCAAAACTTTGTTATAAAGTCTATTATACAAAGGTTTCGTTATAAAATTAAAATGCACCATCACATAAGCCCCGGTCCCAGCTTACCTTTCCCCTGTAGCTTTAAAAGGATCCTAACCATTCACTTTAAACTCTCCAATCCAACGGCTAACTATAATCTTCGCGTCTGAAAATCAAATGATGATCCCAGCCTGAATGGATGCAAAAAAAGTTGTTTTCGTGAAAACCACCTCTACGACGTGGCATGTTTTCATTGCTTCGCGTTCGATTAGATGAATACTGCTTACAGCTCATTTTCAATGCGAAAACCACCCCTAGTTTTTAGCATTCAAACTTTAAAGAATTCTTGCCAAAATATTAAAACCCACCATTGATACGGTTATGAGATTTATAGCTATGGGTTAAAACCTTGGTTATAAATTTTTTTAACAAGATGTGTGTGTTTTGAGTTTTAAAGTCGCAGCCGACAGTTAATAAAGCTCCATTTAGCTAGTTTTAAGCTCCCAGAGCCTTGTTTTAAACCTAGATGTATCAATTCACACATGAAATTCCATATTTAACAAAAGATCCCTGTTTGAAGACCAGATAAAATCTGTTTCGGTTCTAGAAGTTAACATTAAAGCTCAAATTCAAGAAGAAACTACAAAAAACCATCCCGATTGTAAAATACCTGCAAAAGAGGTATTTCTCGATATTTTGACCTACACACCCTCAAAATTATACCATATGTGAACTAAAAGAGATTAAGATAAGAGAATTAACCGTTTAAATTTCCCAATAATGCCCAAAAACAAGCCAAACCCTCGCCAATGTTTCCTAGAAGTTGCTATGTTCACAAAAGCCTTTGTTTGAGCCAATTTCCTCAGTTTAAGATCTCTAAAGATCAATTCCAAGACAAAAAGGTTTTTTCAGGCCTATCTAACTCCTTTTTATAGCTTCAACCATTCAAGAAACTCTTGTTTCCTGTCTTATCCTAGTTTTCATCTATCAGAAAACTTAATTGAGAAGAAATTCCAAAAGAAGCTTTGAATGAAACTGATGTTCACCCTATTCCCATAGTTATCCCTATTTGTTACTGCTGTTGTGCCTTCTACATTGGGAGACAATTTGGCACCCAAAGGGTCTTTGATAACTTTAGTATCAATGCAATCAAATACTACTTTCCATTGAAAATCATCATCTACACAGGTACAACAAACAAGTGGAGCAGCAGAGATAGTGAAAGCCATGGAGGAGATGCCCCTTAAGAATAATGAAATCAATGGTTTAAACAAGACCATTCAAACTCTTGAATCATCAAATAGAAATGCTTTAATAACCTCAAAGGCACATGTAAAACTGTGAAGCTGAGAAAGGATATGACAGTGAATTAATTTTTCTACCACAGTGAAAATTTTATTTTAATACTGTCAAAAGGTTAATATATCAATTGAAAGTGTATCAGGTAAAAGTTAGAGTAAAAGTTAAAACAAAGTTACAGAGTAGTCAAGGTAAAAAATTAAAAGTAAAAACAGAGTTAGTAATGGTAAAAAGAGATGAAAATACTTTCACCAACAATTAAGTTTATCGAAAGAGAAAGTAAATCAGTTAAAAGAACAAAAATGTGAAAAGATGAAAACATAACAAGAAGGAACATTTTTGCAGAAATTTCATGTTTAAGTCATTGTTTTTCAGAAACTATTGTGACCAATCCAAGATGTATTTTTAAAAATTTAAAGAGGTTTATGTTCTTAAGGTGTCCAAATACAAAAACCTCTATCACTTTTCTAACAGCCATTATGGATTGAGAAATATTAAACAAAATTGGAAAGAAATGTTTTGCAGAAAATTCATGTTAAGTCATCATTTTGCAGAGAATATTGTGGCCAATAAGAAATACATCTTATAAAACTGAAGGATTTTTTTGTTCCTAAGGGATCCATATACACAAACCTATCTCATTTTATGCACAACTATTATATAATGAAAGATACATGTGCATCTTTACAGCCTATTGTTTAGACTTTGTAAAACTATGTTTTACACATATTTTTGCACAGCCTATTGTGAACATCTGGAGCAAGTATTTAGGAAACTGAGATTGGTTTATCTCACCAGCATATCTATCTACAATAACCTATTTCAATTTTTACATATCTATTTCATATTGAGAAATAAAAAAGTATCATTGGACCCCAAGTTTGGAAAATTGCTGGAGCAGAATGCACAAAGAAAGAAAAGAGTTAGTGACTTGGATGCCTCATCATCAACTAAGAGCTGAGATCAAATTTGAATTCTCTTCTTAGTCATCATATATCCATGATTATAGTGCCAAATAGGTTCATTAGTTTTGAGCGTCCTTTTATTAAGTTCTATTTATGTAGTACAATTGAAGATATTTGTAAATCAATCTTGATATCTTTTCAAGATATTCTAGTTTAGAATTTGTATAAACACTTCACTCTTTGAAGTATTTTGTGTGGAATAAAATTGTTGAGATTATTATAGACAAATTTTCTAGTACATTGGAGGCTTATGTGTTTATTTCATAGTAGTAGTCTGGATAATAGCCAATTGGACTTCATAATTCAGGATTCTTGTGATAATTTAAAGAGTAAAGTGCATCTATCTTGTCATTGTTTACTTTCTGAGTTCCATTCATTTCATATGCTGTTCAATATTGATGATTAAGTAGGAGTATTACTTCAGGATTAGTGTTAGAACTCCCTTTCTTAACTACTTAATCATTTAAATTTTTCTGCTAATTTTCGGATTTAGGAATTCTTAATTGCTCCTAGTCCTGTTTGACCCATGCCTCCTTCCTCGTTTTCTGGATCAAAGGATTCTTCATTTCCCTTTATCCCGAAGCAAGCCATCTCATCAAAACAATCTATCCAAATCTCTAAGGGTTATCTACCTTGCCCTGAATACATGAGCATCCTTTTGGCCTTCCCTTCTAGTTCTGCTTGCTAGACTTTGACTCCATAGCCCAATGGACTAGTAGATCCCTCTTTAATTTGTCTTCCAGTAATCTTATTTTCCACCAAAAATTTCAAAACCAAAACCAAATTGAACTATCATAACTAGCCTAAAATATTAAACAAAACAAAGTTAAATCATAAAGAGAGAGCCCTCTATGAAATTTAGGAAGGCTAGATCCTAGATTTCCAAAGTAGGTTTGTGGTTATCCCTATTTTTCTTAAAAATGAAAAAATCCAAAAGCCCACAATATTTAGAAATTACTAGGGTGATAACATACTCGCGACTCTGCTGGGGACTTAACCAATCTCTGGTTTTAAAATTATTCTTAAAGGAAAATATTTAATCTATCTTTTTACATTAAGATTAGTTTTGAGGGTTATGGGTATTCATAAATAGTCATTCTGGCTTGTATGAAAACGTACTATACCAGGTCTAACCTGGATCCTAAGCCTATAGTTATAGTAAATAACCCAAATCAGATTGGAAAAAATAAAAAGAAAAAACAGATTGTTAATTTAGAAGCTGAAGTGCCTTTAAGAAAAGCTAATTCCTTACCCAAAGAATTAGTGAGCTTAACCGATATTGATTTTGACTTCAAGTTTGAAAATTCATTATTTAGAAATAAATATAAAACTTATTTAAACGAAATTGTTATAGATCCTGTTTTTACTTCTTTTTTGAATGAAAAACAAAAAATTATTTTAGCATCAATAAAATCAAACAAATCTGAAACTCGAAATCAAGTTGAAAGGATTAATGTTGCATTGATTAAAGACGTTAATGAAGCTATTAAATTAGCTCATATATTATCTCACATTAAACCTCCAGTTTCTCAATTACACACTACAATAATTCCAACATCAAGTTCAACCTTATATGCTGTCACATCATTTTTAGACTCTACTGCAAGTTCATCCACAGAACCATTTATTCATGAGTTGCCTTTGCAGCCTAGGATAGTATTTCCATCATTCACCCAGTCCATTTCATCCACCAGTTTTATAAGAAGTAAACGTTTTCCAACCATTTCCATATATATATCAACATCTTTTCCAAGTTCTTCAAATACAGCTTTCAGCACATCAGCTACTATAACCAACACATCTCCTGTCATGTCTAGTGTACCTCCTAGCTCAACTAAGCTTCAAGCCATGGCTGGTAGATATGCACCCCTTGTTTTACCTCAAAACCTTCATGATATGCCCCAAGATTACCAAAAGAACATACCTTTATTTGATGGATTGTCACAAATTACTACTAGACAACATGTTACCAGAATGACAAATTATTGTGAAATCTATGAAATTTATGAATCAAATGTTCAAGTAAGGTTTTTTGCTGAAAATCTAACTGGGGAAGTTAATAAATGGTTTAATAATTTAGCTACTGGTAGTATAACTGGTTTAGCTGCATTTAATAGAGCATTTCTAAATAAGTGGGAAAAGAAAAATAACCCTTTGCAAATTTTGTCTGAATTTGATTCTTTAAAAAGAGCTCCTAATGAGTCTGTTTAGGATTACTGCACTAGATACAACAATATCGACAATTCTATTTCAGCAGATCTTAAACCTACACCATATTTTGTGCTTCTTAAGTTCCCTGATGGATTTGATCCAGATATGGCATACCAACTTAGAGAAAGAGATGCTGAAAAATTAGAACAAATGAAATTAGATGTTGTTAGTGTAGAAATTAATATTTTAGCTAGAAAAGCCAGACTTAGGAATTAAAGGAGAGTCACAATCAAAGAAGAGAATTCAAACTCAAATGGTAAATTCGATTTTTTTGCTAAAACCTTAGAAAGAGTTGTTGAAAGATTAGAAAACATTGAGAAAAAACCATAGTGGGATAACCAACCACAAATTAGAAATCCCAACTACAAAAAAAAAAAAAATCCTAGGAAAGGTAAAGAAACTTCCCGAGATCAAAACAATAGGCCCCCATTCCAAGAGAACTACGCTTAGAGTTCTCACAATGATGAAGAATATGAGGATGACATAAATATAGTAATTGGGATAGATGAAGAAAACACTATTTTCCTCACTCAGGAGGATCAAGAACTCTTTGAGCTTCAACAACTCAAAGTAGAATATAATGAATCCTTTGATTTTTAGCAAGGTTATGACTTTGCCATTAACGAAATTCACAGTCAGTATAACCTTAGAAACAGAAAAAAAACTGAGCCTTCTACAAAAAACACTTCACAAAATAAAACTAAAAAGAATGTAGAAGCACCAAAAACCAAAATTTAGCAAATTCTCCCAAGGGAAAACAAGAAAAATTCCAATCCTCCAAGTCCTAAAAAAGGACCAAGTCCAAAAATTGTTGACATCACTGAAGAAGTGGCTCATCCTCCACTAATTCCAAAAAGGCTAACAATACTAAAGCCCCTAGTTCAACAAAATCAACAATTCTTGATCCCAAAAAGAATCATGCTGATTCTAAACTAGCAAATTCCAAAACTATTAAAAATAAGCCTTCTACTGAAAGTTCAAATTCTGAAAAAACTCCTGCTGCCCTTGAATCTCTCCCTGAAAAGAGAACTAAATATAGGAAGGATTAGGAAACTCAAACATAAAACAATAGAACAACTCAAGATAAGAGTTCATCTACTGAAATACTTGAAAAACCCACTCATATTACTGTTACAAAAGATGAACTAATTCAGATTAGTAAATCTCAACCAACATTTAATATTCAAACTGAAATAGCAAAGTTAAAGATACCAATTCCTTTGACTGAATTGGTAAATAATGATTTGTACAAAACAAAAATTACTGAAGCTTTTAACATGAATATTGGTGAAGATTCTATTAATCTAAATGATGATCAACCTGAATTAATTTTTAGCCCAAATGTTAATGGTAAACATTCCGATGGATCAGTTTCTCCCTTCTATATAAGTCTTACTATTCACGATCAAATTCTACATAATTAAATGTTAGATTTAGGAGCTTCTGATAACTTAATTCCAAAAGCTATTATGGAAACTCTGAATTTAGAAATAACAAGACCTTATAAAGATTTATTCTCTTTTGATTCAACCACGATCAAATGCATAGGATTGATAAAATACTTGTGTGTCAATTTGGTTCAGTATCTCGGTAAAAGTATGGTCATGGATATTGTAGTAGCTGATATCCCACCTAAGTATGGTATGCTTCTTTCTCGCTCATGGGGAGCTAAGTTGTAGGGATCTCTACAATTAGACATGAGCTATGCCACTATAACAGTGTTTGGACAACCTAAGAAACTTTACAGAGAAACTCTAATGAAATACATGGTTAGCAGTGCTGAGAGATCAATCAATTATCCAATTTACTCAACAACAACTGATCTAGATTATTTCATTTCATGTAACTCAGATAATAATGAGATCCAAACTGAATTAATTGAAACAAAGCCTAAACCAAACAATGATAATATTTTCCATCAAGCCCTTTGGCATTTATACTTTGATGGTTCAGTCAATAACTCAGGAGCAGGAGCTGGCGTGTGGATAACAAGCATTGAGACCAATCATTCGGAAGGACATGCCTTTAGACTCAACTTTAAATGCACCAACAACATGGCAGAGTATGAGGCATTTATCTTAGGCCTTCAAATCATCATGAATTTAGGAGGTCAAAGAATTTTGATTATGGGAGATTCGGAGTTAATCATTAAAAAATTAAATGGAGATTATTCTGTTCATAATCCTAGATTAGCTAGATATAGAGATGCAACAGTTGATTTATGTGATGATTTACTAGAATGTAAGTGTGCTACTATTCCAAGAAAAAAAATTTTGCAAGCACATTGCCTAGGGACTTTTTCTAGCACATGTAGCTTAACTTTTCAACCAACACATAGATATACTGTTGAAGTTAAATATAGACCCATTGTCCCTGATAATGTTAAATATTGGCAAATTTTCTCTAAAGATGAACAGATTTACCATTTTTTGAATAGTGAGGATGAATTTCAAAATTGTATGATAGGCACAGATTGTAATTTAGATTCGGAATGTAACATATATTTAGATGTTAATTGTAATATAAATAATTTAGATGCACATAAAATTACCAAACCCACTATATTTACTCAATGTGACATAGATAACTTAGATAAGGTAGATATAGAGGAAGTAATTGAAGATGAAATTGAAATGCTAGATTTGAAGGATAACTTTTTACGTTAGGGTTTAACTCCTTTGGAAGACTTGTTTGATTCCAATGATGTGCCCAAAAAGCCTAAAATGGAACCAGTCAAGTCTGACATTGAAGAATGTAACATTGGTACAGACACAAAACCAAAAATGATCAAATTGTCAAAAATTTTACCTCCTCAAGAAAAAGAAAAATATATTGAGCCTTTAAAGGAATACCAAGATGTTTTTTCATGGAGTTGCAAAGATTTAAAATCATATGACACCAACACCATTCAACACAAGATTCCTATAAAGGATAATCAGAAACCATTTACACAAAAATTGAGGAAGATTAATATTGTCTTGTTACTGTTGATTGAAAAAGAAGTTAAACGAATGTATGATGCACAAAAATTTCACCAATCAGTTATTCTGATTGGGTTTCTAAATTAGTACCTACTAGGAAGAAAACAGGAGAAATCAGATTATGTGTAGATTTCAGAAATTTCAATAAAGTATCATTGAAAGACAATTACTCTTTACCTAAAATGGACCATATTTTACAAAGGGTAGTTGGATCTTCCAAGATTTCTTTATTAGAAGGTTTCTCGGGATATAACCAAACACTAGTTCAAGAAGAAGATCAACCTAAAACATCTTTTACCACTCCTTGGGGCACTTTCATATATGTGAAAATGCCTTTTGGGTTGATGAATGCTGGAGCTACTTTTCAAAGGGCTATGGACATAGCCTTTGCTAAAGAAATCCATGAGTTTTTAGTTATTTAGTTAGATGATATTACTGTGTTTTCCAAAACTGATAATGAAAATTTGGATCACATGAGACAGGTATTCATTTAATGTAGAAAATATGGTATATCCTTAAACCCCAAAGAGAGTGTTTTTGGACTTGAAGAAGGTAAATTTTTAGGACACATAATTTCCAAGGAAGGTATTAGGATAGATCCAGCAAGGATAGAAGCCATATTGCAAATTCAACCACCTAGGAATATTAAGGAGTTACAAGAATTTTTAGGTAAAATTAATTTTTTAAGAAGATTTATTTCTAATCTAGCAGAAATCATCAAGGAATTGAATAACATGTTAAAAAGGGACTCTATTTTAAAATGGACAGTTGAAGCAAAACAATCATTTTAATCTATTAAACATGATTTAGCAAAAACATCGGTCCTTATCAGCCCAGACTTCAAGAAATATTTTATAATCTTTTCATTTGCCTCAGAACATACCATAGTTGCAATTCTACTGCCGAAAAATGACCAAGGTATAGCATTTTTCAGTAAAACCCTTAGAGATTCACCTTTCAGATATAACATAATGGAAAAACAAGCTTTAGCCTTGGTTAAAGCCAAAAAAGATTTCAGAGTATACATTATTTACTCCCACATTATTTCCTCTATCCCCAATATTGTAGTCAAAGATATTCTTACACAGGATGGGCCAGATGGAAGAAGAGGAAAGTGGATTGCCACTGTCCTTGAATATGAAATAGAGATTAAACCAACCAAGCTCATAAAAGGACAAGGTTTAGCCAGTTTAATGGCTGAATCCAACTGTAATGCTTTAGATATAAATTTTATTGCCCAGGTTGATGACCAGGAAGAGATGGAGACTCCATCGATCAATGAAGCCTTTCTAGACTCACCATGGTACTCAAATACTATCTTTGTACTTACAAATTTACGAGCTCCTCCTGGATCAACTAGAACAAAATCTAAATTCATCAAACTTAAAGCAATGAGATATTGTATTCTAGATAAAATTCTTTTTTGGAAAGAACAAAGTGGGATTTTACTTAATTTTTTACTAAAATTAGAAGTTGAAAAAATTATTGAAGATTTTCATGCAGGTGATTGTGGAGGACACTTATACTAGAAGAGTACAACAAATAAGATTCTTATAGCTGGTTTCTACTAGCCTACCTTATTTTCTTATGTGAAAAAGTTGGTTACTTCACGTCACAAATGTCATATTTTTGAAGGAAAAAAGAAGTTGTTACCTTTCCCACTCAAACCTATTTCTATTGAGATGCCTTTTCAAGAATGGGGGTTAGAATTCATTGGAGAAATCCACCTTCCATCCTTGGGCCAAAAAAAATGGATATTGACTGCCACATATTATTTCACCAAGTGGATTAAAGCCATTCCAACCAGACAAGCCACTGACTCAGTCATTATATCTTTTCTAGAAAACAATATTTTATCTAACTTTGGATGCCCACATAAAATTATCACTGATAATGCAACCGCATTTAAATCTAAGATAATGATTGCCTTTTGTGACAAGTATCATATTACCCTAGGCCACTCTACTGCTTATTATGCTCAAGGTAATGGCCTAGCTAAATCTTCCAATAAAATCCTTGTGAGTATCATCAAAAAAATACTTGAAGAAAATAAGAAAACCTAGAATAAAAAGTTAGTAAATGCCTTATGGGTAGATAGAATTACTACTAAGAAGTCAATTGGAACATCTCCTTACCAAATTTTATATGTGATGGATGCAATTTTCACATCATCTTTAGGTGTTCGAGTTATGAAAATTATCCAAGAATCACAAGTAGAACTGAATGATATACATAGAAGGATAAATTAGACTATTCATCTGCAATAGACTCGAGAAGAAGGATATAAAAAATCTCAAGTTATTCAAGATAAAATAAAGAAAATATTTGATAAAATAACTAAAGAAGATGACTTTGCTATAGGAGATAAAGTGTTGAAATGGGATTCCATGAGAGAGGAAAAAGGAAAACATGGAAAGTTTGACTTTCTATGGAAAGGTCCTTATGTCATTTATGGGTACAGAGGTAACAATGCATTCTTTATCAGAAATTTGGATGGAACTAACATTCCAAAAGGACCAGTGAATTGTAGAATGCTCAAACACTACGATTCCTCTGAGTTAACTAACAGTTAATCCTAATTTCCTTTTATATCATTATAAATATTCATTGCAAGTGTGTAGATTGGATTGGATATTTTCTTTCCATCGTTGAAGCCTGGAGTGAAGGCCCTAAGCTGTGAAAAGTAAAATTTCATAAGTATGAGGTTTTGCAGAAATCAAGAGAAAGTTACAATATCATCATGGTCAAAATGGAAGGCTACTGATCTCAGAGTTCTTGACATTTCACCAGGAAATGACATCCCCATGTGAAGCCACTTTTAATGTCCTATAAGTATAGGATTCATACTTTGGAATTTACTTATGATATTCTTGTAAAAAAATGTACATACCTTGCTTTATACAAGTTTTTTTCCCATATTTTTTATAAAAAAAATTAAAAAAATAGAAAATCAAAAAGAGGGTAAAGTCCTAAAAGAAAGATCAAAGGACGTAGAAAAAATGATATACCCCAAAGAAAAAAGAAATAAAACATGAAAGTGTGTAAGTCCAAATGCCACTACTTTTTACTTTGTTACTGATGATTTTGGCAGAGTGTTAATAAATGTTATAATCCATGATGAGTTGAACTGCTTAATCTTGACTTGTCATGTTTCAATTTATTGTTGTAGAATAGTGAATAAAGATTAGTCAGACAGTTTAATCCTAACAAGTTACTAGATAGGTAGAGAATAAAGAGGAGTTAATCAGTTTAATCTGAGCCCTCAGATGATATAAGGTAGATTTAGAGAATTTTTATTTCTTTCAAAAGAATAAAAGGTTTAAGGTTGCTATCTCAAATGCACCTGCAAAATGGGAGAAAAAAAAATGTTAGATTAAAAGTTGGGTAGGTAGAAAGAAGTGGAAAAATCATTGTATATATCTTTCACTGGGCAACTATTACTGATTTCCTTTCCACTTTAGTTATTCTTCATTCTAAACTTTCAGTCAAAGAGGCTTAGAGAATTTCTCTGACTTCTGTTGGGACCCGACCCAAGGCTCAATGACTGATAAGTTGAAAGTGTTGAATTCCTATATTAATCCCTAATTTTCATCATTTACCCTTCATGCACTCATCATTATTAAATTTCATAAGTAAAGACTCTTTTTTTACTTAATGAATAGTCAAATTCCCTTTTGACTAATCTCCTTCATTCATAAAAACACAAAAAACCCTCCAAAAATGTTATATTCTAAGTCAAAGTGGTTAAATTACAAATAATAAAGCCTTGCTTTTACATTATCACTTTACTTAGTTATATAATTTTTTTTTGGTGTTTTACATTGTCCATAGTCATATTAACTTCTAATTTACTTATTAAATCCTTATAAATAAACCTTATCCTAAGTATTATAGCTCCTTATATTTAATTATCCCCAAAACCCATTATTATAAGATTTTTTTCCAAAGTTAGATATCCACATGTTTTAATAAAAACCCCCATTAAAACCCCTTTGGCATAAAACTAACCATATAAATATTCTCGGCCCCTATAGTAAAGAGACATTTAAATCAGTCTATTACTATATAATAAAAATAAAATACAAAAAACTTTAAACATGGTTTATATATGTTTAAATCAAAAAATATATTTCCCGAGCTTTTTCTAACGTTTAATCTAACCTAAACTTTATAACCCCCATACCTTTGTAAATATATTTACATTTCCATGCTTTAACCCAAGGTATCATCATGATCAACTTTCCCATGGTATTTTATCCCCGCAATACTTAAAGCCTTCCCGTATGTATAATCCACCATGTAAATAGCCTCACGCTATGTACATAAATTTAAACCATGGTTAAAGCCTAAAACCCGCCTCATGCACCATTTACCATATACATAAAACTATGTTTACATACCACCCGATAAACCCTTTTCAAAAAACCTTTGAAATATAACCCTGCATCAACGTAATCTTTTCATATACCAAAACTTTGTTATAAAGTCTATTATACAAAGGCTTTATTATAAAATTAAAATGTGCCATCGCATAAGCCCCGGACCCACCTTACCTTTCCCCTGAAGCTTTAAAAGGATCCTAACCATTCGTTTTAAACTCTCCAATCCAACGGCTGACAATAATTTTTGCGCCCGCAAAACAAACGACGACCCCCACCCCAAATGGACGCGAAAAAAACTGTTTTCGTGAAAACCACCTCTGCGACGTGGCATATTTTCATTCTGTCGTGTTCAATTAGATGAATACTTATTACAGCTAATTTTCAATGCAAAAACCACCCCTGGTTTTCAAAATTCAAACTTCAAAGAATTCCTGCCAAAGTATTAAAACCCACCATTGATATGTTTATGAGATTTATAGCTATGGGTTAAAACCTTGGTTATAAGTTTTTTTAATAAGATATGTGTGTTTTGAGTTTTAAAGTCGCAGCCGACTGTTAATAGAGCTCCATTTAGAAATTTTTAAGCTCCTAGAGCCTTGTTTTGAACCTAGATGTATCAATTCACACATGAAAGTCTAGATTTAACAAAAGATCCATGTTTGAAGACCAGATAAGATCTGTTTTGGTTCTAGCAGTTGACATTAAAGCTCAAATTCAAGCAGAAACTGCAAAAAACAATCCCGATTGTCAAATACCTGCAAAAGAGGTATTTCTCGATGTTTTGACCTACAAACCTTCAAAATTATACCATCTGTGGACTAAAAGAGATTAAGATAAGAGAATTAACCGTTTAAATTGCCCAAAAACGCCCAAAAACAAGCCAAACCGTCGCCAATTTTTCCAAGAAGTTGCTATGTTCATAAAAGCCTTTGTTTGAGCCAATTTCCTCTGTTTAAGATCTCTGAAGATCAATTCCAAGACAAAAATGTTTTTTCAAGCCTACCAAATTGTTTTTTACAATTTCAACCATTCAGGAAACTCTTGTTTCTTGTCTTAACCTAGCTTTCATCTATCAGAAAACTTAATTGAGAAAATTTTCCAAAAGAAGCTTTAAAAGAAAGTGGTGTTCCCCCTATTTCCACAGTTATCCCTATTTTTTACTGTTGTTGTTCCTTCTACATTGGGAGACAAGTTGGCACCCAAAGGGTCATTGGTAACTACAATATCAATGCAATCAAATACTACTTCCCACATAGAATCATCATCTACAGAGGTAGAACAAATAGGTGGAGCAATAGAGATAGTGAAAGCCATGGAGGAGATGTCCCTTAAGAATAATGAAATAAATGGTTTAAATAATACCATTCAAACTCTTGAATCATCCAACATAAATGTTTTAATAACCTCAAAGGCACATATAAAACCATGAAGCTGAGAAGGAAAAACAAAACAGTCTATGTGATTTTTTTTTTTTTTACTGCTGATAAGAATCTTTTACAACAGTGAGAGGGTAAAAGCGAAATCCAAGTATGACAGTTAAATGATATGATAGTGAATTAATTTTTCTACCACAGTGAAAATTTCATTTTACTGTTGTCAAAAGGTTAATATATCAGTTGAAAGTGTATCAGGTAAAAGTTAGAGTGAAAGTTAAAATAAAGTTACAGAGCAGTCAAGGTAAAAACGTAAAAGTAAAAATAGAGTCAGTAATGGTAAAAATAGATGAAAATAATTTCACTAAAAATGAATTTTATCCAAATTGAAAGTAAAACAACTAAAAGAACAAAAAGGAGAAAAGATGAAAACATAACAAGAAGGAACATTTTTGCAGAAATTTTATGTTTAAGTCATTGTTTTGCAGAAACTATTGTGACAAATCCAAGATGAATTTTGAAAAACTGAAGGAGGTTTATGTTCTTAACCTATCCAACTACAAAAACCTCTCTCACGTTTCTAACAGCCATTATGGATTGAGAAATATTAAACAATATTGGAAAGCACTTTTTGCAGAAAATTCCTGTTAAGTCATCATTTTGCAGAGAATATTGTGGCCAATCCGAAATACATCTTATAACATTGAAGGAGGTTTCTGTTTTCAAGGGTTCCATCTACAAAAAACTATCTCACTTTATGCATAGCTATTATATAATGAAATATGCATGTGCATATTTACAACCTATTGTTCAAACTCTGTAAAACTCTGTTTTACACATCTTTTTACAGAGCCTATTGTGAACATCTAGAGCAGAAATTTAGGAAACTGAGAGAGGTTTATCTCACCAAGATATTTATATACAATAAAATCTTTCATTTTTTACATATCTATTTCAAATGGGGAAATAAAAATATATCACTGGACCCCAAGTTTGCAGAATTGCTGGAGCAGAATACACAAAGAAAGGAAACAATTAGTGTCTTGGATGACTCATCACCAACTAAGAGTTGACATCAAATTCAAATTCTCTTCTTAGTCATCATATATCCATGATTATAGTTCCAAATAGGTTCATTATTTTTTAGTGTCATTTTATTAAGTTCTATTTATGTAGTACAGTTGAAGATATTTGTAAACCAATCTTGATATTTTTTCAAGATATTCTAGTTTAGAATTTGTATAAATACTTTTCTCTTTGAAGTATTTTGTGTGGAATAAAATTGCTGAGATTATTATAGACAATTTTTCTAGTACGGTGGAGGCTTATCCGTTGATTTCATAGTACTAGTCTAGAAAATAGCCAATTGGACTTCATAATTCAAGATTCATGTGATAATTTAAAGAGTAAAGTGCATCTATCTTGTCATTATTTACTTTCTTAGGTCCATTAATTTCATATATGTTGCTCGATATTAATGATTAAGTAGGAGTATTACTTCAGGATTAGTTTTAAAACTCCCTGTCTTAACTACTTAATCATTTAAATGTTTTCTATTGATTTTCAGATTTAGGAATTCTTAATTGCTCCTAGTCTCGTTTGACCCCTGCCTCCTTCGTATTTTTCTGGATAAAAGGATTCTTCATTTCCCTTTATCTCGAAGCAAGCCATCTCATCAAAAAAATCTATCCAAATCTCTGGGAGTTATCTACCTTGCCCTGAATACATTAGCATCCTTTTGGCCTTGCCTTCTAGTTCTGCTTGCTAGACTTTGACTCCATAGCCCAATGAACTAGTAGATCCCTCTTTAATTTGTCTTCAAGTAATCTTATTTTTCACCAAACATTTCAAAACCAAAACCAAATTGAACTATCATAACTAGCCTAAAATATTAAACAAAACAAAGTTAAATCATAAAGAGAGAGCCCTCTCTAAAATCTAGGAAGGTTAGATCCTAGATTTCCAAAGTAGGTTTGTGGTTACCCCTAGTTTTCTTAAAACTAAAAAAATTCAAAAGCCCACAATATTTAGAAATTACTAGGGTGATAACATACAACAAAAGCTTTCATGTCACGACGGTATCATACCTTACAACCATTGCCCTTTGATCCAGATCTGTCGAATACATGTGCCTTTATAAGCGTCTCTGACAACAATGCTTACACAGGAAGGTCCCAGCGATTACATATGCGTACATTGCGCAATGATATGCCATAACAAGATTACACATATGGGTACCACATTCCAGCTATCGTCAAAGAAAAAATGCCCCTGAGGGCATCAACTGTCATCTTCAACAACCACCAGCATCCCTACCACAGTAGTGATAGAGACAACACATGTATTTGTCAATTTTGTTTAACTAGCCATAGCATCACAAGCATGGGACATGCCCACCTCGTTGAAATTTTGGTAACTATGTTGTATATTTTTGTCTGCTTGTAGGGGGTCCCTTAGGCCATGGTTATCTCAGAAACAATGCAAGGTGTTGTCTATTCCAAAAGTACACACAGGCCTCTCTCTCTCTCTCTCTCTCTCTCTCTCTCTCTCTCTCTCTCTCTCTTTGTACGATACAAAAAAGAAACTATAACGTATTTCGGCTATACAGTTCTTCCTAGACCTCACACATTAGGGGGCAACTGTTAACACTGGAAAATCGTATAGGAGAAGATGGCATCAATTAATGTAGAGCCTAAGGATTTACAAGACAGGAATACATTATGGAATCAAGAAGTATTTAAAATCTCTAATGTTTTGAGAAAATTAGATTTGAACTACTCATAAATGCTCAAATGCATGCTTTTTCCTTCGAGAAGAGCGCCTTTTGCGCGCCCTTTTTCTCGATAAGTGCACATTCCTAGAAATGGAAAAAAGTCACTTTCTGGTACCACAACAAGAAAAGGACAGTTACTCCTTATGTGAAAGCTGCCTAAGGATAGCCACCAGTGCCTCCTTAGACATTATGTGAGCACACAAAAGAATATTTGAGAACTCAATGGAATCACACCTCTCCCTTGGGTCACCATCCATCATGTACCAAGGGAGGGAAGGAGGATTTGAAGCTCACCTATATAAACCCACCAAGAGATGAACAAAGGGTGATCACAAGGTTATGCTGGCCAAAGTTTCCCAGGCAACACTAGCATTTTGTGTGACCCGGAGCTGGAGCTACAGAGGACTCGTTAGTTGGCCATCTGACATCTTAATCTGCCACAATAGAGAGAGAGAGTTAGACTACATCAGAGGTAGAACTTGAAAAACAAACATCCTTGCATCGAGACCTAGAGCCATTGCCTAGGGGTGCTCTGGCAAGTGGGTAAGATTTTCTTTTATTTCGAACATTCAATAAGAAGAGGCCATCGAGCCATCGTTTGCACTATTACTGTTGGAACTCTCTATATAGCTTCTATTGTGTTTTTATTTTTATTTTTTTAACCAGAGCATAATTTAGCATATTACTTCATTTAAGTTTTATGCTTTTGAGCTCCCCCCACATACTGCCTGTTACCAATAGTTTAGAGAGTAGATCACACTCTCTAAGCTCGTGTGATTTCGTACACCTGTGTGTCGAATCCACCACAACGGACTGGACAGGAATAAAATGTGCCACCTTACTGAGTCTATCCACTACCACCATAATCGAATCATTATGCCTTTTATGCTTTGGTAACCCATTGATGAAGTCAAGGGAGATGACCTCCCACTTCCATTATGGTACAGGAATAGGTGGAAGCAATCCTGCAGGATGTTGATGTTAGCCCTTAATTTGCTTACATTCCAGACACTTAGTCAAATACTTGGCAATGTCCTTCCACATTACAAGCCAGGAATAACCCTTTCTAATTGCAGTTAACATTTTTTGGTGTCCTGAATGTCCGGCATAGGAACTCTAGTGATATTCATCCAGAATAATTCTTTTCAGATTGTTTTGATTTGGAATATATATTCTCTTCTTGTAAACCAAAAAATGATTATCATTGAGTTCAAATTCAGGCTGATTCCCTTGCTCTTTGTCTTCTTTTTCCTGTTGCCATAGAAGTTGGTATTCAGGTGATCTAGGTGGATATTTGTGGCCACCCGCCTATTCCACTTGGGCCCCCACCATTGTCTCTTTCATTTTTTTAGTTTCGGCATAACTTACTATTTTTAGTAGTTTTTCGGGTACTAAACTTCCGGAGCTGTTTTGAGGCCCTAAACGACGTTTTTTTGGCATCACGCCTCCAACTAATTTCATTTCGTTCAAGAATGAAAAAAGTTGTAGTCCTCATATAGAGATTTCTTATGATGTATCATGTGCATCAAACAGAGATAGTATGCCAAAGTTACGTCCCTGGGAAGTTGAAACACCAATTTACCGAAATGAGGCCCATAGTTTTGGCGCTTCATCTCGTAGGGTTAGGTTTTTGGAGGTTTAGGGTTCTCCATTGTTTCTCAATAATAAATAGGCCCTCAAGCCTCATTTTAACTCAGTTCAGAGGCCTGTAGTGGCCACATCTCTTCTCAGAGACAGCTACCAGTGCCCTAGCTAGTTTTATTTCCAGTCTGTCTGTAAGAAAATTTCAATTCTTTGATATTAATGAAATGAAGTGTTATTTCCACTGCATCTCTGTATTTATGGTTATATGTTTATTCTATTGTGTTCCTGCATAAATTTGGATCAGTGGTATCAGAGCGGTCTACTTTTCCTTGATCCTTCTTTGCATGTCCCCAATGAGGTCAGGGTATAAGGAGCAAGGGCTTGATCTGGTGGAACCTTTGCAAGATCAGCCTCGCAAACCTCGACAGATGCCCATGGGGGACAAAAATAAAGATGAGGGAGCAGGAGATCCTATCAAAATATTGCTCGAGGAGGCCCTCGAAAAACAAAGGAACGCGATGATGGATAACTTTGCTCAGATCCTTCAACAGCTGCCCACTGGCAGCGCATTTGCATCCAACAGCCAGTCTAGAGGTGCGATTCCTTTTAAGGTACAAATAAATTTTTACATTCCCATATTTGAGGGTCAAATAGATGCAGATGCCGTAGATAGATGGTTGAATCTATTAGAAGGATATTTCTTTGTTCATCAATTTTCAGACCGGGAAAAGATTATTTTTGCACTCCTCAAAGCTACCGCCCATGTTAAGGACTGGTGGGAAACCTACTGTGAGAACAAGGACCAGACAGAACCCTCTCTATTCTCGGCCATACCAACTTGGAATTCTTTTCGAGACGCCGTCAAGGAACAGTACTATCCCGTGGGGAGCTATGAGGACAAGTACATACAATGGACCACGCTGCGACAACAAAGGGATCAAGATGTGCATGAGATGATGAATCTGTTCCATACCCTACGCAAAAAGTTGGGTATCAAAGATTCAGAGAAACATTTGGTGCTAAAGTAACGCAGTTGTCTACACAGATACATTCAGGAGGAAATGGAGTTCCTAGACATCTCCTTGCTTGGTACGACATACCGGTATGCTGCCAAGATTGAGCATAAATTCAAACAGAAGAAGCGAGACTTTGGATCTGCGAATCAAAAGCAAGGGAAAGGTGCTTCCAAACCGCAAAACAAAGGATATAGACAAGGCATGGTGACTAAAGACAACCCGTCAAAGCCACAAGAAAAGAACAACACCGCAAAGCCAAAGAAGGACACGGAAAAGTGGTGTGAGTTCCATAAGAGCTCCACTCACAACACAAGTGAGTGTCGGGCCAAGCAGTCGCTAGTGGCCGAGATGAGGGCTTCTGAGTTAGATGCATGATCCAAATCCAAATCAAAACCTGAAAAGGGGAATGAAAAAGGGAAACAGATTATTGATGCGGAGCGCAATGCCACTGTTGCCACTACAAAGATCTAGAAGGAGGATCCGGAAGATCGAGAGGAGGAGGAACGTCTCTTCTACTCCCAGATGTGGGTAAAGGGCTCCCCTATACAGTTCATTTTCGACAATGGGAGCCAAAATAACCTCATTTCAGCAGACGTCATGAAGCGGTTGGGCTTGCCGACCACAGCTCACCCACATCCATACACCATCAGGTGGCTTCACCAAGGACGAGATCTCCGCGTCAGCCATCAGTGCCACCTTCCCTATAGCATCAAGCCCTTCACGGATGAGGTATTATGTGACGTTGCTCCTATTTATATTTCTGATGTATTATTAGGACAACCATAATTGTGGAAGCGTCATGCTATGTATGAGTCTTGACCTCGTGTTGTTATTGTTACTTTGGGAAATAAGTTGTACAGGATAACAAAGGTACCACCTCCTGCGGCTATCTCTTTGGTTACTGCAAAACAATGCAGTAAGCTCATTTCCCAAACCAAGAAATTCTTTTTCCTAATGATCCAGCCCCAGGGCAAGAAGAATACTATCTCCACGACCTCCAGATAGGGCTCCTCTACAAAAAAAAAAAAATGGATAAGGTTGTGGAGGAGTACGGGGACATCTTCACCTCACCCACAGGGGTTCCTCTACACTGTCAGGTCAAGCACCCGATTGATATGACCACAGGTGCGTCACTACCCTATGGACTGATCTATCAACGCTCTGTTCTGGAGAATGATGAAATCAAGAGGCAGATTCAGGAGCTGTTGCAGAAAGGCCACATCAGACCAAGTTTATCACCCTGTGGGAGCCTGATCATGTTGGTACAGAAGAAGGATGGGACGTGGAGACTCTGTATTGACTATCGGGCGCTGAACAAGATCATTTTCTGGAATAGGTACCCAATCCCACAAATTGATGACCTTCTGGACCAACTCAAAGGTGAAAAATATTTCAGCAAGATCGACCTGAAGTCTGGGTATCACCAGGTACCAATTGAACCCTCTGATGAGTGGAAGACTGACTTCAAAGCCAAGGAAGGCCTTTTTGAATGGCTGGTCATGCCTTTCGGGTTGAAGAATTCTCCCGCAACCTTCATGAGGATGATGGATGAGATCTTGCGGCCATTCACCAACTCATTTGTAGTGGTGTACTTGGATGACATTTTGATCTTCAGCAAGACTTGGAAAGAGCACCTTCACCACATCTGACAAGTCCTCCAAACACTGCGGAAACACAAGTTGTGTGCCAATTTGGAGAAGTGCACATTTGGCATGACCCAGGTTCAATATCTGGGATACATTATTGATGAAAGGTGGGTGCATGTGGATCCAGCCAAGATCCAAGTCATTCGGGATTGGCCAGCCCCAACCACTATAACAGAGCTTCGAAGCTTTCTGGGTCTTGCTAATTTCTACCGTAGATTCGTGTTGGGATTATCTCATATCACTTGGCCCTTGAGTCAAGTCACCAAGGGAGGAGCGAGAGAAAAATTCTTTTGGTCAGAACCTCAATAGAAGGCATTCACAGAATTTAAAAATCGCCTCTGTTATGCCCTAGTGCTTACATTACCAGAATTGAAACAACCATTTGAGATCGAGACAGATGCCTCTGACTATGCTATTGGGGCAGTTTTTACTCAACAAGGACATCCAGTGGAAAATCACAGTGAGACATTGTCTGAGATAGTTCGCAAGTATCCCACCTATGACAAAGAAATGTATTCCATTTTGCAAGCCTGTCGAAAATGGAAGCATTACATTTTGGGGAAGGAAAAAATCATCCACACAGACTACCGGCCCCTGTAGTTCATACAGACAAAAGGGAAGTTGCAGAATGATCGCCATCAGAAGCAGTCCACATATCTGCAACAGTTTCATTTAAACATCAAGTACAAGAAGGGTAGCACCAATAATGTTGCAGACTGCCTCAGCTGACCACCGATCGTGGCACTCACCATTGTGCTCAAATCTTGTGGGCACGAGACTTTTGATTGGCCGCTTCTCTATGACAGTGACCTAGAATTTGGCCACACTTACACGACACTCTTGGGGGGTACGCAAGTTCCAAATTTTCGCCTCCAAGATGCACTTTTATGTCACCTAGGACACCTTTGTGTTCCTTCAAGTGAGCGTGCCAAGATGATATGGGAAGCACACTATAGTCAAGTCGCTGGGCATTTCGAGGCTGAGAAAATAGTAGCAATACTACAAAAATATTTCTATTGGCTGAACCTTCAAAAGGATGTCGAGAAGCACATCAGATCCTGCATTGCTTGTGCCATTTCCAAATTGACCATCAAGAAGCAAGGCCTATATACTCCACTACCTACCCCTAGTAGACCTTGGGAATCCATCTCCATGGATTACATGTCGGGCCTGCCTTCTACTAAGAATGGAAATGACTATGTTTTCGTCGTCGTTGACAGATTCTCGAAGATGGCCATTATGGCAGCCTGTAAGAAGAATATCACAGTAGAAGCCACTGCTAAACTCTTCTTTGAACGAGTGTGGGTTCACTTTGGGATCCCACAGTCTATCATATTAGATCGAGATAGCAGGTTCCTTAGCAGATTTTGGTCCAGCCTCTGGTCAATGTTGGACACAAATCTCACCAAGTCCACAACTTTCCATCCCCAAATAGATGGCCACACAGAGGTCGTCAACAGAATGATTGTACACATTATGCACATGTACAATTCAAAGCATCCATGTACATGGGATGAGAGCCTCCCCTATGTACAACATAGTTATAACCGGGCTCTCCATAGTTCAATTGGCCATAGCCCCTTTCAGGTGGGCTTGGGATTCCAGCCACTATGTCCCATCGACGTAGCCATGCCATTTGCAGCTGCTCAGGACGATTCAACTCATGTCCAGTCTGAAGTTGACAAAGCAAGTAGCTTCATCGAGCACATTCAACACATCCGCCAACAGGTTTATGATATATTGGACAGATCCAATAAGAAGTACAAGAAGCGCCATGATCAACACCGGGTGCCACACAATTTCCAGGTGGGCGACAAAGTATGGCTACATTTGCAGAAGGAGCGCCTCACTGGAACCCACCGCAAGCTTCGCCCGCTCCCATACGGGTCGTACACCATCACCAAGGCTGTAGGGAATAATGCCTTTGAGCTTAGTATTCCACCCTCCGTTGGTCTGCACCCAGTCTTCAATGTGGATCGCCTTCGTCCTTACTTCCCACCTCTACTGGACACCTCAGACATTGCAGAAAAACTCACACCAACATAGTTAAACCCAGAATGCATGGAACAGGCCACCACATATTTTATCATGGACATGAAAATCAAGAACACTCGCCAACAGAAGATCCAACTGTATCGGGTTGTCAAAGCTAGCCAACTCCTGCACCAAGGAAAGTGGTTCACCAGGGACCAAGTTCACCAGAAATTTCCTCATCTCATGGAGGAAATTAACGCAATGGGGACCATTGCTTCCTAAGGGGGGAGGAATGATCGAGGTGGATATTGGTGGCCACCCGCATATTCCACTTGGGCCCCCACCATTGTCTCTTTCAGTTTTTTAGTTTCGGCATAACTTATTATTTTTAGCAGTTTTTCGGGTCCTCAACTTCCGGAGCCGTTTTGAGGCTCTGAACAACGTTTTTTGGGCATTGGTGCTCCAGCAAATATCATTCCATTCTAGAATAATATTTGTGGTGAAAGTTTTATTCCTCAGATAGAGCTTTCTAATGATGTATCATGTGCGTCAAACGGAGATAGTATGCCAAAGTTACGTCCCTGGGAAGTTGAAACACCAATTTACCCAAACGGGGCCCATAGTTTTGGCGCTTCATCTCCTAGGGTTAGGTTTTTGGATGTTTAGGGTTATCCATTGTCTCTCAATAATAAATAGGCCCTCGAGCCTCATTGTAACTCAGTTCAGAGGCCTGTAGCCACCACATCTCTTCTCAGAGATAGCTACCAGCGCCCTAGCTAGTTTTATTTCCAGTCTATCTGTAAACAAATTTTAGTTCTTTGATATTAATGAAATGAAGTGTTATTTCCACTGCATCTCTGTATTTATTGTTATATGTTTATTCTGTTGCGTTCCTGCATAAATCCAGATCATCAAGGTCCTTACTAGCTGCTTCCAATACTTGTTCTTGGAACTTGAATTCAATTTGATTAAATTCGTGTTTGTAGATGCCATGTGGTTTCCTACTTAGTGCATCCGCCACTCGGTTCTCTTTATCCTTTACATGCTAAATGTCAAAATTGAACTCACTTAGGAAATAATTCTACCTAGCTTGGTGCGCATTCAGATCAACTTGTTTAAAAGAGCTAGTTAGGCTGCTATGGTCAGTTCTCAGCACAAACCTTTTTCCCAATAGGTAATGTCTCCATATTCATAATGCATGTACCATTGCAGTTAGTTTCAAATCATAGGCTGAATACCTTTCTTCATGTTCCTTCATATTTCTAGATTCATAAGTTATGGATCTCCCTTCTTGAGTCAAAAATGCTCCTACACCCTCCTTAGAAGCATTGGTACAAACCTTAAATCATTTACTCGGGTCTGCTACCCAGAGAACGAGAGAATTAGTTAACAACTCCTTCAATAACTCAAATTTTTTTTGACAAACCTTTTTCCCAACAGGTAATGTCTTCATATTCGTAATGCATGTACCATTGCAGTTAGTTTCAAATCATAGGGTGAATACCTTTGTTCATGTTTGTTCATATTTCTAGATTCATAAGTTATGAATCTCCCTTCTTGAGTCAAAACTGCTCCTACACCCTCCTTAGAAGCATTGGTACATACCTTAAATTATTTACTCGGGTTTGCTACCCAGAGAACGAGAGAAGTAGTTAAAAACTCCTTTAATAACTCAAAATTGTTTTGACATTCCTCAGTCCACTTAAAGACTTGTCCCCTTTGCTGCAAGGAGGTGATGGGAAAGGCTATTTTAGAGATTCCCTTGATAAATTATCAATAATAACTAGCCAAACCCATAAATCAATGTATGTATGCTATGTTCTTTGGTACCTTCCATTCCATGATGGTATTTATCTTTTTCGGGTCCATCAGCAATCCCTTCAGCAAAAATCGCATGCCCCAAATATTGAATCTTCTCTTTAAAGAAGTCACACATACTAAACTTAACATAGAGTTGATGTTCCCTTAACATTTTGAACACAATGTGCAAATGCTCCTTGTGCTCTTCCATATCCTTGGAGTAAATTAATATGTCATCAATAAAATTCAAAACAAATTTATCTAAGTATGGGTGAAAATTTCCATGCATTAAGCTCATAAAGGTAGGTGGAGCATTGGTTAACCCAAAAGGTAACACCACAAATTCATAATGGACATACCGGCATGTAATATTGTTTTTCTTCTATCTCCATCTCTCATGTGAATCTGGTGGTACCCTGACCTTAAGTCAATCTTGGAAAACACTGTAGCCCCTTTGACTTGGTTGAACAAGTCATCTATGCGTGGTAAGGGATATTTATTTTTAACAGTCAAATTATTGAGCTATCGGTAGTCCATGCACATGCACATTGTGCCATATTTCTTTCTCACGAATACACTGGTGCTCCCCATGGGGATACACTTGGTTGAATGTAACCTTTTTCCATCAGTTCTTGTAGTTGCATTTTTAACTCTATTAGTTCTAGTACAATCATTTTGCAAGGAGTTCGGGACACAGGTGCTGCCCCAGGTATTAACTCTATAGTAAAGTCTATGTCCCTTTTTGGTGAAATACATCCTAGAATTCTTGCACAATAGGAATGTTTTCCAACATAAAGGTCTTATCCTTGGAATTGGTGAATCCCACTTGAATGGCATAGAGTTGGCATCCTTTCCTTATGCATTTACTTAATTGAGATGTTGTAATAGGTTTTAATTCCTTTTAGTTATTTTCTTGTTCCATATTTTGATTGAAAATGGATAACCTTGTCCTTACAGTCCACCAATGACCAATGTCTATCGAACCAATCCATTCCTAATAATATGTCGTAAGATCTCATGGGAAGAATGTTTATTTCCACAGTAATGTGTTGATTTTCAACACTCAAGTCACAATCTTGTACTTTGGCATTGACCTGCCTTCTTACCCCTGTAGCCAGCTGAATTAACCAGGGATTCTTAAGTTTCTGGTTCTGAAATTTATAGCTTTCAACTATACGAGGGTGTATATAGCCCGAACTAGCTCGGGGATCAACTAAAATAGAAATAGACTGGGTTTGTATCTTATCTTCTAACTCTATCATGGTTGGATGGAAGTGTGCTTGCCGATATTCTAGAGCTATGTTGATTCTAGGTATGTTTTGAGCTGCATCTCCCATAGTTGATGCCTCTTGCAAGTTTTCTTTCGACTCATTTCTTCCTCTATGAGGAAAAGTTTTGAAATAATGCACCTCCCCACAACCCCAACATTGTAACGGGGGTTTTATAGACTGCGCAATGTCGGGTTTGCTAGAGGCTTTTGTATACCGCTTCCCACCACCCCACCTCATCCTTGATGGACCTTTTCCATTTTTGTTACTCATTAGCTTCCTTAGAGAATTTCTATAGTTTCCAGATCTATTATTTTTGTTATTGGTGAAAAATTTTTTCCCTTTTCGGGGTGGCCAAATTTTCTAAGATTATCCCTTAAATTTGGATTGTTGATAGCACATTTGTGCTTTCCTTATCACTTCATCCATGTTCTTTGGGTTCAAAAATTCAATCTTCTCTTTCATATGCAATTGAAAACTTCTCTTAAATCACTGCACTTTCACCTTCTCATCCTGAAAATACAGTACATATCGTAATAATGAAGTAAATTTCATAACAAAATCATCCATAGACATCTGCCCCAGTTTCCGATCATGAAACTCTAAGGAATTTTCATCGTAGAAATGTTCGGTCAGATACTTATCATTGAAGTATTGTTGGAAATCATCCCAAGTTACATTTTGGTCTTCTATTCCATGCACATTCTTAACCTCCTCACACCACAATGTTTCTTTCTTCCATAGTTGATAAATGGCTAAACAAGGTTTCATTTTACTCTTATATTCATACACTTGAAAGTACTTGTTCATGTTTATGATCCAAGCTTCTGCCATTTCCTCAGCTTCTCCTTCAAAGGTGGGGGACTTAATCTTCTGGAATTCTTCGTGTAATTCCACTTTTATTTTCTTCAACTCTTTTTGTTCTAGAATATTTTTAGATTCAACCTCATTGTAACTACAAATATTATTACTTCGTGGCATTCTACTACCTTCTGGATTATCATGGAGGGCTTGGTGTTGTTCTCCTTCCTCTTGAGTGTTCCTCTCAGGAGTTTGTTTCGAATTGGGATGATTATGTCGATCTGATAGACTTTTTAAAATATTTTCCTGTTCTCTCATCAATCTTTAATTGTCACCCCAAACTTCGAGCATATATGTTTGGAGTTGTTGCATAGTTTCAAGCAATTTGTTTGACTGTTGTTGCTGGTCTTCCAAAATTCTTCTTGTTCTTTGGTGCTGGTCTATGCTTAACTACACCCACATTTCAGGATTGACCTGAGGGTTGGTCATAGGATGGGTTTCTCCCATGTTTCTGGGTGTATGGTGGCTAGAACCCCTCCTCATGGTAGTTTGGCGCACATATGTTCCTATAATTTTCACAAATCCAACATTTAAAATTTATGAAAGAAAGACAAAATCAAAATGAGGACCTATCATGCTATTTTTTTGGCCAACGTGGCCCTAGCATGTAACCACACTCTCATACCACTTGTAACGACTATACACTACTAAGCAAGATCTAAATATAAAAAAATATTAATCAACTCTTAACTCCACTATTAACTTCATATTACACTATAATTAGTCACGATAATTCCTAAAGATTACATACATGATATAATTTGATACATAGATTATTCAACTCGGATATCATATTTAAGGTTTGACAATGCATTTGATTTGAATCTTGCCATGCCATGAATTGGTTGGGCTTTTCTTATGACATGACTATGGTTTAGATATGGTATTATTGTTTGTATTACATGACATTCGAGGCAGATCCTACCACACAAGACATTTAATTAAAACTCTGATTTCGGTACCACTATTGTTCTGATGCATTAATAGCTATTACTTGCATGTGATAACACTTCTTTGTCAATAATTTGTGGATCCATCTGGGTCATTCTTTCCTGATCCACGAGATCGATGAGGGGTGGGATGGTTAGGGTAACCACCCACTACACCCTTCATATATGTCTTTCATTGTTTCCGCCACTTGGGTCCACCTCTAGCTCTACAACATTTCCTTGTCAAAGTGCAACAACGCTCACAGGGTAATGCTCCAGTTCATCATGTCAGTAATGGAGACTTACCCTTTTTTCTCTTGACACCGAGGTGAGCTTCCTTTAACCAGTTCCTTGGAATCCATGGCATCTATTCGTTTTCGGTTTATAGGTTTAAGCTTTTGTGCTTTAGTTTTTCTCTGAGTATACAATTTTTGTTTTTATTTTGAAATGGATTAGGGTTTAGCTTTCACCGAATGTCTCCATTTTTATACTACATGTATCACCTATAGGTTCGAGGAAGTGCTCTATGCGAGAACACGAAGTCTCCAAAACTTCCTCTGGCCCCACATCAAGCTAAAAACCAGGGACTCTAATGCGTATATTTTTTTTACAGTACTCTGTTTAGGCTAAATGCTTGCATCATGGCCAATGATTTTATTCTCTCCTATTGTATTGTTGACAGGTTGGTGGCCTGGCCCTAGGCAATAGCGTGAGCTCCTTGGGTTCCACCTCTCACACTTCGCCTTCATGGTATGTACGATTTAACTCTTGGCAGAGGGTTTTAAGGTTAAGCTCTTACGCTTCTATTGAATTTGGCGTGCTCTTCATCTCTGCACGTTAATGTTTAGCAAGGGTTTTACTCTCTATCATGCCATAATCCTATTTCTTTATGTCTATGGTTGAGGGTTTGAGCGAACCTCACCCCCTAATATTTTGTTTCCTCCAAAACCTACACTGCATTTTATCGAGAAATGGTTTAGAGTATTCTTGTTTTGTAGTTAATGTGTCCTTAGTTATTTATTTAATAGAATGTTGAGCCCAGAACTTGGCTTTTGAAAATGTTTAATGAAATACTATTTACTGGTTGTGGTAAATACCAAATGTAATTACTTCTTATGCTAAAATTGAACTTTCTGGAGTAATTTTACATTCTCTGTTAGTTTTTTGAATTTATGAATATTGCATTGAGTTCCTTTTTTTCTCATCTCTCGACTCTTTAATTATTTCCTTCTTACTACATATGTTAAACAACTACCTTTTTCTATTGCATTCTTGGAAATTGTTTCCGTGTAGAAGTTTTAGGGGTTACTCACATGCATGGGTACTCTATCTTTGTTTCATTTCTATTTTGGGCTTTTTCACCCTTTGGGACATGAACCCTAACCTCTACGCTAGGATCCAGATTCTAAACCCTCACGCGTAGCCGTGGAGCTTACTGATATAATATATCTATATTTCCCCCCTATGGGTGGTGTTCTGTGAATGATTTATTTTGGAGTTCTGCAATACTCTATGCATGGAAATATTTGTGGTTACCGTAATCTTAAGAATAGTGGAAATACTTTCTATTTTATGTTCTACACAGTTTTTAGACTGTTAATGAAGTTTCTCATTATGTGTTATAAATAGAAGCTTTCGGTCTTATCCTACTTAAAGTGACACTTCTGTAGTTATTTCCTAATAATGTATGTGCATATTTGTTTTCTTGAGGGATACATATAAATTCAAAATTATGCAGTTTTCACACATTTTTACCATGTTAAATTCTTCTAGGGCAGGCTTTCGAATTCAAATTTGTAATAAATAAAATTAAATGTAAATATTTTCTACTTTGAAAAAAATAAAACATAAACCAGAACTCTAAGATACAATAGTACCTAATTTCGGGTAAATTTCTTTGTGATGGTCCTCCCAAGCGTGAGTGAGGTGATTACATGCTCAAATCCCCACTTTCTCCTCACAAGGGTCTAGGTGACAGTACCTAATTCACGGTAAATTTCTTTGAAGTGTGATGGTCCTCCCAAGCTTGAGTGAGGCTATTACTTGCTCAACTCCCCACTTGCTCCTCACAAGGGTCTAGGTGTTTTGAATGAGACAAGAAGTTTAGACTTCACGATTATAATCTAGTCTCTTTCTTCTTTAGGGTGTTATCTAAGCTCCACTAGTCTCTCTATGAGCTCTACTCATGGAAAACTCTCGTTGCTTCACCCTTCCTCCCTTTTGAAGAGAACCCCATTCCCTCCAATAATTTTTCCATAAATCCTTTATTTGGAATGGTAACTTTCAGAATTGCCTCCACCTTTTTACCGTGGTATCTTTGAAACATTTACCAATGGGTTACTTCTTTCCTTTACTTAAGATAAATTATGCATTAACTCTTTTTGAAAATACCAAAATAATTTATTGAAATACTCTTAATAATAATCTATTAGTTACTCTTTCAAAATGTATCATGACAAGTATTTAAGTTAAGAGTTAACATTAAACAAGGTGTTACATTTTTATAAGTTAATAATATCAATGGTAAAGTGGATATGAATATCCATGGTGAAAAATCTTGCTATATTGTAAATATTAATTTTTATGTGTTTATTAATAAAATTTAAATATTGCTAGAAAATTATTATATCAATTTATATGGTAAAATGTTTCTTAATTTATTGCTATTATTTGTATATTAATTTATTGCAATTATTTATATATTATATGATTTAATGCCATTTTCAAGAATCAAACTTAGATTCTTTCGTGTCCCATAGGACCTCATTGGTCTTAAGAAAAGTAACCATCATCATCACCATCATATAACATTCTTTTTATATACTTAATAAAAAAATGTTAAAAAATTAAATTCAAATAAAATAATTTTATTTTGAAATTGGAGATTGTTTTTAGGAGTTATAGATCATCCATGGCATTGGTTCATGGTATTATAACAAAGCTTAACTATTAATATATATGATAAAGTGGGTGTGAATATGAACAGTTAAAATTATTGTTATATTGTAAATGTTTATGTCATCATAGATGGTTTCTCTCATGTATAGTTATTAATGGTAATGGCCCATGGTATTATAACAAAACCTATTTACAATTTAATACTATATATAGTAAATTAGTTGTGAATAAACAATATTTATTTAGTCAAATCTAACTCTTATTTTTAAATTAACAAAAAATTAATCTCATTCAAATTAAAATTAAAAAAAAAATTTGGTAAAAATAATCAACTAATCATTATTATTATCATGATGGTGGTGGTGGTTACCAATCTTTGGTCTATCGGACCTAAAGAAAAAGAGTTATTTAGTTTGATTTAATATTTTATTACTATGGTCAAAAAGCTTGGATAGAAGCCTCCCTAGCTCACTATAATTTTGACATATTAAAAGGCTAAGAAGGGGAGTGTTGCAACAAACATTATGAAAAAGAAAATTATTGAGAATATTTGTAAAAGGATTGAAATTATAAGAATAAAGCAAAATTCAAAAACAAATAATTATAAGGAAAGTAGTTAATCATTATAATGAAAATGTGACATGCTATACTTTTTATGTGAAAATAATAGTTTTTGGAATAAAATAATTAAATTAGAAAATTGTTACATTTAGATTAAAATAAATTAAATTTTAAAAAAAAGTAAAATTAAAAAATTTCTCAAGTAACCAATCATATTTTAATGGTATGTCAAAAATAAATAATAATAAATAATATATTTAGGTCAAATTAAACTGGTTAAGATCAATAATAAATTAAATTATTGAAATAAATTAAAAGATTTGGTCAAACAAATAATAATTGAATAATATTTTTAACATTTTATTTAATGCACATAAATTAAATTAAAAGATTCGGTCAAAAAATAATAATTTAATAATATTTTTAACAGTTTATTTGATATAAATAAATTAAATTAAAAGATTTGGTAAAAAAATAATAATTTAATGTTTTATTTAGTTTAAAATAAATTAAATTTAAAAAAAAGTAAAATTAAAAAATTTCTCAAGTAACCAAAATCATATTATAATGAGATGTCAAAAATAAATAATAAGAAATAATATATTTAGGTCAACTTAAATTGGTTAAGATCAATAATAAATTAAATTGTTAAATTAAATTAAAAGATTTGGTCAATAAATAATAATTTAATAATATTTATAGCATTTTATTTAATATAAATAAATTAAATTAAAAGATTTAATCAAAAAAATAATAATTTAATAATATTTTTAATGTTTTATTTAATATAAATAAATTAAATTAAAAGATTTGGTAAAAAAATAATAGTTTAATGTTACATTTAGATTAAAATAAATTAAATTATTAAATTAAATTAAAAGATTTAGTGAAAAAATAATAATTTAATAATATTTTTAACATTTTATTTAATATAAATAAATTAAATTAAAAGATTTGATAAAAAAATAAATATTTTATTTAATATAAATCAATCACGTTATAACGAATGATGTTAATATTAATATTAATGAAAATGTAAATAATTAATATTGATGGTGTACGAATAGGGAGATGACTTTGTTATGGGTAAAGCATCCAGAGTGGCAGATAACCTTGTGGAGTACACGAGGACAATTGGCTTGGGTTGTTTCAACGTTTCCAAGGGTAGAGTTAGTTATAATTTTTTAAATTTTTTTAAAGTTACTTTGCTTTTAGTTGAAGGTTATGGGCTATAGCTTCGGTAGCAATATAAAGGTGGAGTTTATATATGTGTGCATCTTTACTTATATAGAGTAATTTTAGTTTTGTGGCGGAGCTTACAATGTGGCCTTGGTAGAAGGTGTGGTAACTGGGGCAAGGTTTGTGGATGTTTATTTCCTTTAGAAGTTATTTATACGTAAGTGTTTTCTCTCTGTTAAATTATGGGTAGTGTCTTATTATTGATTTTTACTTATTTTCTTTTCGGGTACTTTATGCTTAAGGAACTAGCCAATTAAAGGAATCTCTAGCTTTAGCACTTTGAGTGCTAGGTGAAGAGAGTCTGGTGTTTGTTTAATTGCAGTGGTATTTTTTGGGCGTGTCTCTCTAAGGTTGGTTGTGGCACCATTTCTCCACAAGGGTGGGGAAGTTTACAGTTTTTAGAGGGTAGTTAAGGAACTAGTAGGGTTGGGAATCACCATTTTTCTCTTTTATCTAATTCAAGGGAAAAAATTTGAACCTTGGTGGGTATCCCATTTTGGTGGTTTTTTTGACTAATTGACATGTTGAGGCAGGTGTTTTAGGCCCATAAGGAGATTAGGCCCCCTCCTAGGGTAGAGGGAGTGGATGTGCAAGGGGAAGTGGTAGATGGTCACGGGGTTGTGAGAGCTGAATTTGGGGGAGAATCACCTGAGAGAGTGGGCAAGCAACCATTTGTGGAATCCTTGGACTTGCACATGGAAAATATAATGGCTATTTTGGACAGTATGAGATGACAACATATGCATGACCAAGATGAAGTAATGAGAAAATTGAATGATTTGGAGCATAATAAAATGCGTATGATTGATAGCTTGGGTTCCCTTAGAAGGATTCATAAGCGCACAAATGACCTATTAAATGAGATTGAGGCACACCTAGGGCTTCACCACTTTCATGCCAATGAATTTCATGGTCTTCTAATAGCTCCTAGTGCTAGACATGCACAAAATGTACCTCAAGTTCCATGATGAGGAATGGTTGTATTTGTGACTATACATGCACAAAGTTTTCCTCAAATTCATTGATGATGGTTGCTAGTAGGATTGTTCTCCTTGTTTTTGGGGCTATATGTTCTTGTTTTTAATCACCGATAAGAGTTCCATGATGATTGTTGCTAGTAGGTTTGTTCTCCTTGTTTTGGGAGATACAACTTAAAAACAATTTTTATGCCCAATAAATGTTGATATTTTATCCTTAGTTTTTGTATTTCTCTCCTCCATAACAAATGTGGTAGGATTGAGGTTGGGAGAGCATGGGTTATCATGTGCATCCAATGTAACATTTTGAAGAATTAATCCAAAATATTGGTGGAAAAAAATGCTCACATTTACTAGCTATATAATTTTGTGGACTATTCATTTTGATTTGTTTGAGTCAATTATGAGTTTTTTTAAGATGTTATTAGAAATGAGTTAGGTGTTATGCTTTGGAGTTTTTTCTTGAAAGAGGTGGTAATTATTTTGGCCAAATTTTAGTTCTTTTTTTTAATGGGTTTTTGACTAGGTATATGGATTCGAAACTTATGATTCCAATAAATTATTGGAGATTTTATGTAATTTAAATATAGGAAAGTCTTCGAAACATTAAAATAAATAGACTTTTGGAAATATTTTTTATCTATGTACATACATTTAAGCATTTCTTGAGAGAGGTACTACCTAGATGGAAACTTTTGGAAATAGTTATGTTCAATTGGACTATCTAATCCATTTCTTTTCAATTTTTTGATGTAGTGATTGGCTATTTCATGAATTAGGCTTGAAAATTTTTAAGAAATCCAATAGAATTGTTTGAATAGTTTTTTTGGTGGCAAAAATGGATTCACCACCTTAGAGAATCCTTTGGGCATGCAAAAGTTTCCCATGCAATTTTTCAAAATCATACTAATTTCCGTTGTTTTCTAGCTTCAACAATAAATCTATATGCATTGGGATCTATGTCATTTTACATCTAATAGTGAGCTATGTGACCATGAATTAAATGAGAAAATGGGTGTGTACCCCAAGAAGAATTCTTCTAGGGAACAATTGATTTCATGGATATATCATCTCACAATTAGATGTATATACATTAGGATCTATGCCATTTTACACATCATATCGCAATATTTCTCAATGTATTGGACAATGATAAAGATTCCACAACATAAGCTAGTACCCAAAAGAACTTCTTGGTAGGGTACACTTGGGGCACATGACATATTATTTCACAAGTAGAGATACATACATGAGGCTCTATGCTTCATTACTTGGAATTATATTGGTGTAAGTCTCAATATCTTAGAAAACAATAGAGATTCCACATCATGGATATTTAAGTTAAGGAGAATTATTGAAGAACACACCTCTCACATGTAGTGGTTATATAGTTTTATTGACCATTCATTTTGAGTTGTTGGAGTCAATTATGAGGTTTTTATATGTTACTATAAATGAGTTAGGTGTTATGTTTTGGAGTTTTGGCTTGAAAGAGGTGGAATTGTTTTGGCCAAATCTTAGTTTTTGTTGTTTAGAATGGTTTTTTCACTAGGTATATGGATTTAAAACTTATGATTCCAATAAATTCTTGGAGACTCTATGTAATTTAAACATAGGAAAGTATTCCAAAAGTTAAAATAAATAGACTCATGGAAATAGTTGTGTTCAATTGGACTCCCTAATCTATTGGTTTTCAATTTATTGATGTAGTTATTGGCTATTTGACTACATATTCATTAGAGCCTCACTTATTATGCCCATATAGCTAGTTGTCATTATTTTAATCTAGTGTAGATTTTCAAGTGATGGTAAGTGTGCCACATCAAAGTAAGCCAAAAGAATCTTCAAATATTTTGTGTTGAACATACAAAAATTTCTATGATCTAATAGTTTCTATATTGACCATGGATTCTACATTAGATTTGGTTTTCTAGATAACAATAACACATATATTTATAGCATAGACTCTTCACAATAAATTTTTTCTTTTGATTCAGATAATGCTACAAGTATGTGAAAACTCCAATGTTGGGAAGGCTAGGAAGACCACTGAAAGATATTTTTATGTCAATAACAAATTGATTATTTTCACAAATGTCCCTATCTGCTTATTAGTAACTATTGAGTGATCATATCCAATACATTACTTAGTATCTGTGTTTTATTTTATGAATATTATGGGTGCTAATAATTATTCTGAAATAAGCTTTATTCATTATTCACCAACCCAAAATATATTTTATTTTGTTTTACATGTGTATTTTCTTTTGTTGTGAATAACATTGTAATTGATGAATTAATTTATTTAGATTTCTTCTCATGTTTAATACTGTCTTACTTATTCTTTAGATGGTTTTTCCATTATTTCATTTTAAATTAGTTATTAGTTTCTTTGAGATTTGATTAATTATATTATATTTACTATTATTAATTTTAAACTAATATATTAGTTATTATATTTAATTTTTTAGATTTTTATTTCAATTGTGTAATGAGCCTAAAATATTAGGTTATAAATTTTTTTTTAATTATAATTTTAATATTATTGAGGTTTAATTAAAAAAGAAATCTATTTAGTAATTTCCTTATTAATAAATCAAATCAATATTGTTAAGATGATTTTAATGAATAAAACTAATTATAAATTATTTCAATTAAATTTCATATATAAATGTAATATATGTGTGTTTTCAATCAGTGAATTTTGTTCTAATTTTGTTTGTTTGTTTATCCATATCGTTAATAAATAACCACTTCTAAGTTTAATACCGTGGAAACAATTAACATAAAAATACTAAGTTATTTTGTAACTTAAAAAATACTAAATTATTTTGTAACTTAAACTCAGTTACAATTTAGAAAATATAATTCTTAGTAATAAAAACTTTAATAATAAATGCAATAAGGAATTGAGAGAAAATCGTCTCACACAATTCTCAACTTCACATGATTAAAAATATAGGTTTTGAATTTCAGCCATACAACATTTTTTCTGGAACGGCCTACATAGTGTTTACTTCAATGGCCTTTTTGATTTTTCTAAGATGTATTGCGTCTGCTCTTAAAAATAAATCGCAATGCAGATCTGTATAATAGGTGCAGACATAATCTCCATGTGTGTTTTTAAAAAGCCACGCATTCAGTTTGAGATCTGTAATATTCTTAAGGTATTTTCTTTTTTTTTTTAATATTTGACATCAAATGAAAAATTAAGTCAACTGCTTTCTTGATAATTATGATTATTAAATTAATTATTATTTTATTTTAATTAAATTAAAATAATAATTAAGACATTTATACTAGTTATACATAGACATCTATCAAGCTACAAATTTATATGGAAGTACCAACTCTCCCACACTACAATACAATCATATGCTCATTTACTTGAATACTACCTGTGATTTCTCCTTCTTCAATGCTGTCTTTAGAGCCTTCAAATCTGCTTCATCAACATACCATCTTTATTTTCTCTCTCTCATTTTTTCACTCTCTAACCCCTTCTTGCATATTACAATAACATCATTTATAGAGATAACTTCATGGTTCTTTGCATTCTATATGAGAATATGAAGTGAACATGCATGACTTTTCCACTCACTCATTTCATCACTCACCATATTTATGATGTTACAACAATATATACACTTTTTTTTTTTTCTAAATAGGACTAATTCTATTAATTATGAAAATACTGATACAAAACTGCCAAGACTGCTGCTGTGAAAGCCAGCCAGCCTGGGTTGATTAGCTGTACTGTCCTTGTGAAGCCTAGGTCGCCCATGATGGGAAACCGACCCAGTGACTATGAGTAATTGGACCGCCCATAGATGGGAAACCGGCCGGAAACTTATACAAGACATATAGTAGCTGATAAAGAAGAAAACTAGAAACAGCGCCTGCCCAACAAGTGGGTATCTAGAACAGTGGAAAACAAAAAAACCATCAGTAATCGAGCCCAGGGGATCAACCCTCTTGCTCAGAAGACATCGGTTCTTCTTCGATTCTGCATGCATATTCATCTTCAGTGCTGCCGCCCTCCTTTTCTGCGAGACCGTCGGACTTCTCTTTCTGGTGCTCTGCTTCAGTGCAAGCTCCTAAGTGAAGAGAGGGAGTGGGACAAGAGTCGGGAGGGGCGGAGGGAGGAACAGAAAGGGGAATCTCTTCACGAAGGGACACAGTGATAAGGGCGGTAATGATGGAGTCAAAAGAAGTGCAATGGAAACGTAATTCTGCGTTCTGGGTAGTCTGTCGGATTGTGGACCCTCGCAACCTGCTACCCGGAGAGTTGAGATGGTGTGGAGGGGCGGAGACGAGAGAGGGGCTGACGGGGAGGAGCGTGAATGTCAGGGGGAGAGGAATGACTGGGAGGCGCATGGGAAGCGTCAGGTCGGCCAGAGATATTACCTATGGCACGCGATTGCCCACGTCCTCTGCCAGCAAGTGAAGCTCTACCTCTGCCCCTACGTCTGCCACCTCGTGAGGGTGGTGGAGGAGTGAGGTCGTCTCCATCAGAAGAAGAGCTGAGTTCAGAAAGGGGCGAGGGAGGGATATCAGAGCAAAGGCCACGACTGACACCACGTCGAGCCCGCATTCTTTGACGGAGGCGGGGCATGATTATCAGCCGAGGGCGCAAACAAGGCCGACTTGGGAAGGGGCTGGGAGAAGGGGAGGAGACAATGAGGCCACGAGGGCGATTGTGATTATACAAAAAAGCAGTAGTATCGTAGGTTCGATTAACAGAGGGGCAGCGAATCTGAGAATTCAAACTGAGACCGAAAGGAGGCGAAATACCTGTAAAGAGAGAGTCCAGATTGCTAGAAGAGGCGAGCGCTCTGCAACAGGGGCCTTTGGAGAAGTGAACGCCCGGAAGAGTTTCCAAGCAAGCCAAGAGATTACAGCGCCGACCAGTTTGTGTTTTGCAGCTAGAAGTAGCTGAACCAGGAGGACAAGCACTTCTGAGAGGAATCAGAATTTCCTCATGTCGCCCGGCACTCTATTCATCATCCATGGTGAAAGCGAATAACATAATCAACGCCATATACCACAGAACGGAGGTGCAATTAATTGTGGAGTGAACAGCCCAAGGCATATTAATAACTCCAATGCTGTGAGCGCGTGAAGCCATGTGGGCAAGGCATGCAAGCGGCATTGGGGCTTGCGTTGATGCCGATGGCCCTTTAATTCTCAGTATCAGCCGCATCCGGCGGACAACAATATATACACTAATTTCAGTATTAAATTGGATTTTTGCTTTGCTTTGCAGACTTTACTTTGCATCAGAAACAATATAAAATAATTAATACAATTACACTTACAATTAAATATTTCACTCAGCCCTTTCAACTTCTTACATTTGCTTTTTGTTTGTACTACTCTCTGTCCCTTTGTCTTTTATCTTTATGCACTTATATTTCCAACTGTGCTGCAACATTATTGTCTTAGCCCCACTCCACCCATGCCTTTATGTTTTACACTACCTCTGCTTATGCATATCTTACCTACAACATTCTATGCTTTTCTCTCCTCCTTTAATCTGTGTTGGTTTACTTATCTTAGTCTCCTTCTACCCACTTTCAGTCTTTGTTATCAAAATGTCGCAATAGCATCACACATTTGCATGAGTGTTGGGTCACTCTACGCGAGTCCATTCACTTACATTTAGATTTTCGCTTAACTCACTCCCACAACTCGGTACAACATTGTTCTGCAAGGGGTCATGTCCTTTTATTTACTGGAGCCTTTTCTTGCTATTTTCAGTCTTTCCTTTGCTACCCTAGTATTTTCTTCCATGTTCATCCTTTCTGTTTAACTCACAGCAGCAATTGCATCACACTGTTCTACACTTATGGTGAGGTCTTACATGAGTTTACTCCTATTTAGAGTTTTCTTTATACACCCATTTAAAGATAAACCCAAAAAAATTACATACATGGGGAACTTCTTTACTGGAGGGTCCCACAACAGTTTCCACCAATCACAAGTGATCGCACTTCACACTTTTCTCACTTTACAATTTAACTTAGTGGTTAACCTATATTTCATGTGATTTGCGATATTGCGCCGTGCCAACACATGTCCCTTCTCCACTTTGCATCGCACACAAAATAACTTGCGATGGCCTTAACTCTTAAATGCTAAAAATTTCGATTTGCAATTTCGATCTCCCTGGTTGGTATTCATTGAATCCAACTATCCATGCTTTTCTCCTTTTCGATCCACTTCGCATCGCAAGCTAAATAACTTAAATTGTGAAGTCTTAACTCTAAACACTATAACATAAAATGTGTGATATCTTCATGGTTGCAATTTGATTGTCACCGTTGATCTGCACCACATCTACTGTCATTGTTGCTGCTTGCAAAACCAATTTTCCTTCGATCCTCATTGTTGATTGCGAATCCTATCGCCTTCTACTCTATGCTTAATGAAATATTCGATTCAACACAGGATTCATGTAAGATCTAAGGTCCTCCTTTGTTATTATGTTAGTTATTCACTCCGACTTGGGATTATCACGCTTGCTGCAAGTTCACGACTCTCCCGAGCATGGTCACGATTCTTCCTTTGTTTTTTTGCTTCCTTTTCTCCTTTTCTACCTTAACTTCCTTTGCTGTCTTTTCCTTTTGAATTTATACTTTGTTGCTCCACGGTGGTGTATAATAGTTGTTGAGAGAACACTTTGAAAATTATTGAGATTGCATGAATGGAGGGCATGTCACAATAGAATGTTCTGTACTTATATCACATATTGCTTGATAGAGGTGATATGTGCTAGACTTTTGATGTACTCCTATCATAATACTCTCATCTTGAGGACGTGTACCATACCATACTCTGTAGATATTTACCAACTTCATAGCTCTAGCTCTTCTGTGACAACTTTTATGGGCTTCTCTCCCCCTGGAATGATGGTTCCTTGTCTCATACATACTATCACTTGTCTATTGCATTGTTTTTGTTCCTTATATTGTAGCCTTTACTAGTGTATTTCCATCATAACTTTTTTGTTTTGTTTTTTTTTTGTTTTCTAATCATATCGGAGAGTATCATCTACAGAAACTACCACTAGTTTGTCTCTTAGATATTCGAATGGTTCTCTAGAAAGAGGTTTTTTTAATATGTCTATTGTTTATTCCTTTGTTCGTACATAATCCATCTTTAATAGTTTCTCTACTACTTGTTCTCTGAGGCAGTGGTACTTTATTAGGATATGCTCGGTTTTCGAATGAAGTACTAGAATTTTTTTATATACTGAGTGCACTTGTAATGTCACATTTGATAGCAATAGGTTCAATGATGCTTAGCTTCATGTCATGGAGAATTTTTTTCATCCACATTACTTGTGTGCAACAAGCTGCTGTTGTTATGTATTCCGCTTGTGTTGTAGATAGAGAGATAGATGTTTGCTTCTTGCTTAACCATGCCATGAGACATTCTCCCAAATAAAATGCACCTCCACTTGTGCCTTTCATGTCATCCACATAGGTGGCCAAATATGCATCTATATATGTTGTCAATGTGAATTATTTTCCTTTTGGATACCATAGGCCATAATGTGGAGTTCTTTGCATGTATCTAAATGTCTTCTTGATTGCTAGAAAGTGATTTTGTTTTGGTGCTACTTGATATCTTGCCACAATTCCTACTTCCAACATATTATCTGGTCTAGAGGCAGTTAGGTATAGCAGAATTCCTATCATAGACCTATAAAGTCTTTGATCTACATCTGCATATCCATCATCACCACATAACTTGCATCCAGTGATCATGGGTGTTGACAGAGGTTTGCAGTCTTTCGTTTGGAATCTTTTTAACATGTCTCTTAAGTATTTTTTGTCTAAAGTGAATATGCCTTTGTTATTTTGTAGAATTTGAAGTCCTAGATACAAGGTAAGCTCTCCAATAATAGAAATCTCAAATTCTGACTTCATTTCTTCTACAAATCCTTTTACTAACTCATCCTTGTTGCTACCAAACATGATGTCATCTACATATACTACTACACTTAATAGTTCAATTTCATCAGCCTTTATATAAAGATTGTTGTCTACTCCTCCCTTCTTGAAACCTTGTTTTTGAAAGTACTTGTCGACCCTAGAATACCATGCACGTGGTGGTTGTTTAAGACAATATAGGGCTATCTTTAATCTTCACACATAGTCGTGTTTATCTGCGAAAGAAAATCCTTCAGGTTGTTCCATGTAGATTTTTTCCTCTAGATCTCCATTCAAGAAGGGACATTTCACATCCATTTGATATACCTTCAAATCATGATAGCATGCAAAAGCCAAAAACATTATAATTGCTTCCATTCTTGATACAGGGGCGAAAGTTTCATCATTGTCAAGTCCTTCGAGTTGAGAATATCCCTTTCATACAAGTCTGGCTTTATTTCTAATTACGTGAGCTTGTTCATTCATCTTATTCTTTAATATCCACTTTGTGCCAATGACATTTTTCCGAGTAGGTCTTGGCATTAATTCTGAGCTCTTGCTCTTCTCAATTTGTTCTAATTCTTAATTCATAGCATTTAACCAATTTTTGTCTTTGCTCGCTTCATCGAAATTCTTCAGTTATAGCTGTGACAGCATGGCTAGGTACACTTCGTCGATGTGTTCAACCATTTGTCTTCTATTTTGGAATATTTCACTCTTGTATCCAATGGTTTGATCTTCACGATGCTTCTTCTGAGTGTGTCTCGAGGGTCATTTTGTGTTTATTTCTGTATCTCCTGTTGTCTTACTCTATTATTTATTTTCTTGATTCTCATATTCATGATCATCTCGAGGATTGGCACAGTTTGTGCTTCTCATCCTGTCTAGTAGATCTTTGTCGAATCTCACATCAATGCTTTCCACAATTTTATATAGTCTTTTATTGTAGCACTTGTATCCCTTACTCTTAGATGCATATCTCAAAAGTATTCCTGCATCACCTCTTGCATCATACTTTCCCAATTTTTCATCATTATTATTTATGAAACAGTTGCTGCCAAAGAATCTAAAGTTCTTGACTGATGTTGGTTTCCCATGCCATAATTCATATGGAGTCTTGTCACAATTTGGTCTCACATGAGATTTGTTCAGAATATGAATAGCTGTGTGTACTGCTTCTGCCAATAGGTTTGGGTAATGTTTATTTCTTGCATCATTGATCTCGAAATATGTTGTACTCACTTGTTTTGTCTCTCTCGCACTCCATTCCATTGAGGTGTACCTACAACTGTAAACAGTTTCTTTATCCCACATTTATTGCACAGGCCTGAAAAATCATCATGTTTGAATTCACCTCCTTTGTCTCATGTGATGCATTTTAGTTTACATCGAGTTTGATTTTCTGCCAGTGCCTTGAATATCTTAAATTTCTCAAATGCTTCGGATTTGTATCTGAGAAATGCCACCCATGTTAATGTGGAAAAATCATCAATTATTAGCATGAAATACGATTCTCCACCTAGTGCATTTTTTCTTGATGGTTTGAATAGGTCCATGTGTACAAGCTGAAGAGGGTTACTTGTAGATGGTTTTTCTTTAGCTTTGAACGATGTGCAATTTTTTTTCCCAGGACTTACATATGGTATTCTGTGGCTTCTTTAGTGTAGGAAAATCTTTGACAACTTTCTTTTTTCTCAATTTGATGATGTGGCCAAAATTTAGATGTCCCAATCCTCTATGCCATAGCCAAGATATGTGGCATGCTTCATTCTCTTTTTATACTGTATAAACATTACTCTATGTTCAAACACCTTTGACCAAGGTCTTTCCTGTAGTGATTAACCCTACTTCACATTCTTGGGCTCTTAAAAGGAGGTCACATCCTTTATCACACATTTGACTAACACTTAGTAGATTGGATTTTAGATTGTCTACAAATCGTACATCCTGATCCTCTCCTCTTCCATTATTCAGGCTCACTGTGCATTTTCCATTGAATTTCCCTTCTTTATCATTATTGAATGTTACATTCCTAGATTTCTTTTCATCAAAACGTACAAAATTTCTTCCAATCATATGTTTTGATCACTGAGTATCCACATGCCATTGATTGTTTTGATCTTGAGCAATTAGAACCAAGTGAGATTTATTTAGCTTCCTTTTACATTGCATGCAACTATTTTCTCTATAACCTTTCTGAGCAGATGGATCAAGTCTTTGAGAGAAAAATTCATTAGACCTGTGCCCATTTTTATGGTAGTTAAAAAATTTGATTGTATTTCTGAAAAAATCGTGATCCAATAACTATGTGTAGTTCAAAAATTTGATTTGATTTGATTTGTCCAATGAAATTTAACAACTCTTGTTCAATAGAATAAAATATTAAAAAATTAAATTCAAATAAAATAATTTTATTTTGAAATTGGAGATTGTTTTTAGGAGTTATATATCATCCATGGTATAGGATCATGGTATTATAACAAAGCCTAGCTAATAATATATATGATAAAGTGGGTGTGAATATGAATGGTTAAAAATATTGTTATATTGTAAATGTTTATGTGATGGTTTCTCTCATGTATAGTTATTAATGGTATTGGTCCATGGTATTATAACTAAACCTATTTACAATTTAATACTATATATGGTAAATTAGTTGTGAATAAACAATATTTATGTAGTAAAATCTATTTGTTATATGTAAATTAAAAAAATTAATCTCCTTCACATCAAAATTAAAAAAATTATTTAGTAAAAATAATCAACTAATCATTATTAGCATTGATAATTGTGAAATATATTTGTGAGAAGGCATGTTAAAATGATAAAGAAAATTATTGAGAATATTTGTAGAAATATTGAAATTATAAGAATAAAGTGAAGTTCAAAAACAAATAATTACAAGAAAAGTAGTTAATAATTTTAATGAAAATGTGGCATGCTAGTCTTTTTATGTGAAAAAAAATAGTTTTTGAATAAAGTAATTAAATTAGAATTTTTTTTTTTTTTTTCTAAGTTAGGTTAATCTATTAACAGAAGAAATAAAATTACATCATGGCTGAAGCCAAAACTTTTCCCAAACCTGTGGCAAACTTGACAAAAAAGTTAGAAGAAAACACTGTCCTCATAAGGGGAAACCAACCTTGAGCAATTTTCAAACTGTTGCACTGCCCTCGTAGGGGTACCATCGGTTGATGCCTCTGAAGATTACATCGATTACAACATTAAAAAAAAAAAAAATTCCAACACAGCAAGAGAAGAAAAAACAAGCCCAGTAGAATGGGCCGCGAGGCAGGAAAACCACACAAGAAAAGAGCAGTTACTCATCGGCGGTTCTTCCACAATTCAGCACCAGAATGCAGACATATCTCTAGCCTTATTTAATAGGTCTGTGGTGGGAGCCGCTTGAGGCATGGAAGGTCCAGGATCTCCTTGCGCCATCTCCACATCACGAACCCTGCCTGCATGTGCCTCCTTGCCCTGCGTGTTCAACGACCCCACCTGATGGTTCGAAATCTGGGCTTTCTCTTTACTCAAACCTGCCAGACAAGTGCTCTGTTCTTCCGCCTCAGGATATTCATGGAAAAAAACAATAATTGAGGTAGTGACGCCAGGACGGTTCAGAGAACAATTGAATGAGAAATGCGCCATATGAAGCGAGGGAGAAGGTAGAGCGGTGGGGTTAGGAGGAGCCGATGAGCCCACACGATGGCCTGTTCCATGAACATGACCCCTCCCACTTCTGGTATTAGGATAGCGGCCCAAAAAATAGTCATTGGAATGAGAAGATGACTCAAAGGTGGAGCTAGAGGGAGCACGTAGGGGTTGTCTTTTGGTGCTGCCCTTGTGGCAACGCATACGTTGATGTAAGTGAGGCATGGGATTAGTCTCTGCAGAGGGCACGAGAAGAGGCGGAGGAGCAGGAGTGAAAGAGACTTGAGGAAAGAGAAGAATCAAAGAAACCGAGGCAAACGGAAAAAGGCCAGAACGAGAAAAATGCAGATTATCACCAAGGTCTAAGCAGCAATTCAGCTGGCTATTGCTACCTGTCACAGTGCGCAGACTGGGGAACCCAACAGTCGGAGAGCACCTGCAGTTCATCGGTTGAGGATCGTTTAAGAAACCAGAGCGATTCTCCATACTATCAACCCGAATGGAATTGCATCGAATAACGCCCAGCATTAATCTCTAATTGATGAGAGCCGAAGGCCGAAGCATAGAGGAGCATGCAGAGTCGCATAAGGGAGTGGAGGTTGGATCTCGAACAACACCAAAAGTTAATGCATTCAATACGATGAAAGTGTATCTTAAATGCCTTCTGCCAGCCGTGACTTGGGTGGGCAGGTGTCTCCACACTTCATCACACCCATGTCCCATCGCCTTAATCTCTTTCCAATTCACCTGCATCCAGGAGATCTGCATCCCTCTGGACCAATGTATTGCATTCCTGTTTTTTATCATGGTTCTGTATTATGTCAAGAGATCCAGTGAGAAGAGTATGCTCACTATCCACTCCCAAATTGGCAAGTAGATCAGCGACCTTTTTTCCTTCTCGTCTAACATGTTTGAACAAGAGTGCACGGTTGGTGCAGAGCCACTATTCTATTGCCTCCAATCTAGCCTTAAGTCTCCAACTGTTGGCTATTTTGTGCGCATGGGCCCCATGTAGGAGTTGATTGGCCATATTGATGAGAATTTGGGAGTCTCCTTCAATCTCTAGAGGGTGAAATCCATGAAGTTCGGATAGGAGCAGAGCCTGCCAAAGACCCTCCAACTCAGTAGAGTTGTTTGTGTCCCATCCTATGTTTCTGAAGTAGATTAAGAGAGGATTACCATCATGGTCTTTGAAAATGCCGCAAAATCCTGCTTTGCCAGGATTACCCTTTGAAGCTCCTTCAAATTTGAGTTTGAAAGTATTCTTTGGAGGGGGAATCCATAAGTGTTTTCTGGTAATGTTGATTCCAGAAGATCTGTGATTTTTCTTTCCTTGTGGGAGCTGAATGTTCCAATTTTCCCATATGGCCTTCTCATTTGCAAGAGTTGGAAAATCTTCAGTATGCCAAGATTATAGCGCCAAGGTTTCCGTGAGATTAAGACAAAAATTGCTCCAAATGATGTCTAAAGGAGTGCTTTGATCTTTGAAGATGTGCTTGTTTCGTTCTTTCCAAATTGTCCAGAGGAGAAGGCCGGGGATAATTCTCCATAATTAGTTAAATAATTCGCTTTTATATGGATTCTGGTGCCAGTTGCGAATGGAGTTGATTATGTCTTCTGAGACTCTGCATATTTTTTGACATTGGAAACTGGATTTCTCCCATAATTAGTTAGCAAGAGTACAAGAATCAAGGAGATGTTAGAGAGTTTCCTCCTGAGAATTGCAATTGGGACATTTGGAAGGACCGTGAAAGTTTCTTTTCCTGAGATTGTCCCAAGTGAGGATTCTTCGGTGACCAAAAAGCCAAAGGAACAAGGAAACTTTAGGCCATATACCAATTGTCCATATTCTGCTCCATAGAGGATCTAGGTGCATTGGATCATTGCACATTATTTTATATGCCTCTCTGGTTGTGAAGGAACCTTTTGGGGTGTATCCCCATCTTAGTATATCCTTGCTATCAGATAATCTGATTTGTCAATTATGAAGCTCAGTGTTTATGGCTTCCTTTGTCTGCTCATTTGCATTCCTCATCAGCCTGTCGGCCTGTTTCCACTGTATGTACCTATGTTCTATACTAGGTGTCCATTTTTGCTGGACTGTTTCCATTTGTTTCTCCTCCCAGTCCTGACTAGGAGGCAGCCTGTATATACTGATGAGCTTAGGTAGTTGATGCTAGGAGTCTATCCAGAATCGAGCAGTGTTTCCATTCCTTATTTCCCAGAAGCTGTGTTGTTGGATCAACTGAAAGTGTTGTCTGGTAGCGTTCCAAATTAGTGAGCCCTTATCTGTAGGAGTGAATCTAATTAGTTCTTCCAGTGGTCTGTGATTGGCATACTTTATTGTCCAAATGACAGCCCATGGCTTGTTGGGAGCAGAGTGCCATTGCCACCATATTTTTGCACCCATGATAGCATTGCTGTGATGAGGATCTCATAGTCCTATTCCCCCTTTTTCTTTGGGCTTGCATACTGTTGACCATTTTACCAAAGCCCATTTGCGATTAGTTCCTGTTGAACCCCAGATAAAGTTGCGTTGTAGAGCTTTAATTTTTTTGAGGACCCATTTTGGCATTTCCAGGATTGAGAAAAGATAAAGAGGCATGGCCTATAGCACAACTTTGATTAGAACCAATCTTCTAGCTATATTCAGAGTATGATATTTCCATAAAGAAAGACGAGCTTTGATTTTCTCAAGGAGCACTTTCCAGGAGGCATGTTTGATAGCCGAGTCAATTAAGGGAGCGCCAAGGTATTTGGAAGGTAGGGAGGCTATGGAGAAGCCAAGAATGTGGGCAATAGCATGTTGAGTCACTGGAGGGGTATGAAAGAAGAAGATCTGGGACTTAACCATGTTTATGCTCGCCTCCGAGGCTTTAGAGAAATCATCGAGAAGGGATTTAAATTTGAAGGCTTATTGCACTGACGGGTGCCCAAACAGCATGTTGTCATCGACAAACTGTTGGTGGGTAATGGCTGGGGAATTGTGGATGGAGAGGCCTCTGAGCTGCTGGGAAAGAAGGGCATGTTTGACATGACAACCAAGACCTTCTGCAAATAATACAAAGAGGAAGGGTGGTAGGGGATCCCCTTGTTTAATACCTTGATAAGGTTTGAAAGGTCAAGAGGGAATACCATTAATAAGGATAGAAAAGAAAGTAGAGGAAATCAAACTCATTACCCATCAAACCCATGTTGGGGAAAAGCCAAAGGCGGTTAACATTTTTTGAATATAGGTCCAACTTAACTTATGAAATGCTTTAGAAGGATCAATCTTGAGAATCATACCTGCCTATTTGGAGTGCTTGAGGGAGTGTATGATTTCGTGAGTGAGGATAATTCCATCCAGAATTTTCCTTCCTTCCACATATCCTGATTGTTCTCGTGAGATGAGCAATGGTAGAAGTAGCTTCAGCCTAGTAGCTATGAATTTGGATATGACCTTATATATGACATTGCATAAGGCTATTGGACGGAATTTGTCTGGCGTACTAGTGTTCTCCTCTTTTGGAATAAGGGAAATGAAGGTTGAGTTCAATGAGGGAAGAAGCCAATGAAGAGTACGCGATTCCTCCACCACCATCCATACCTCCTCTTTGATAAGATCCCATAATTTGTGGAAGAAGGTGGTAGTAAAACCATCTGAACTAGGAGCTTTTCCTTCCTTGAGCTGCTTCATAGCGAAGTCGACCTCCTGAGGCGATACTGGCCGTAGAAGAAGTTGGTTGTGTTCCTCTGTGATTATTTTCAGAATGTTTTGTCTCCTTCTTTCTATAGCTGGTTGTCTCTTCATTTGGGGCTCTTGGTGAACTGCCTGGAAATGATTGATAAACTCCTCCTCGATCTCTGCATGATTTTCCTCTCTTTCCCGCTCTTGATTTTGAATAAAAGAGATGGTATTATGCATCCTCCTTTGTATTGTAGTTCTGTGAAAGAATTTGGTGTTTCTTTCACCCTCTTTCAGCCATCTGATTCAAGATTTCTGCTTCCAGACAATTTCTTCCTGCTTTCTTCTTTCCTCCAATTGATTTTGAATCTGCTTTTCTTGTTCCATTGTCCCTTCCGTGTGGCCTTCTGTGATGATCTGTTGCTAGAAAGCCCTCATTTCTTTGTTTAGATCCTACTATGCCTGGAAGATATTGCCAAAGGTGTATTGATTCCAACACTTGATTTGGGATTTAAGGAATTTGAGTTTCTGTTGAAAATGAAACATTTTTTATCCTTTTGGTGAAGAGAAATTCTGCCAGGTGGAGCTGATGAGGTCGTTGAAGGCGGGGTGGTTGAGCCAAAATGCTTCAAAGCGAAAAGGACGTCGGTTGGAGCTGCCCGGTCTTTGCTAGTGAAGAGAGATAGGCCAATGATCTGAGCTAGACAGTGGTAGAATTGAGGCCGAGATATCTCCTCCAAGATATACTGCATTATCTAAGATGAGAAATCTGTCTAATTTGGAAGCGATTTTTTGTTGCCCTACCTTGTAGTTTCTCCATGTGTGAATTCCATTATAGAATTGCAGATCGATTAGCATATTGTTTTGGATGAAATCTTTAAAGTGGCCACTCTCGTGCTCCAGTTTGGCTCTTCCTCCCTGCTTTTCCTCCAGCTTGGTGATCATGTTGAAGTCACCTCCGATGATCCATAGAGGATGGATTCTGTTGGAGTTGAGCGCTGCTATTGTATCTAAAAGTGTAGTCTTACGGCCCGCTTCCTGAGGAAAATAGACATTAGTGAGATGACCATGAATGTTGGTGCCTATTATGTGAAAATTAGCTTGAATAATATGGTGGGAGGCATGGAAGTCTGAAAGCAATATGGCCTGCATGTTCCAAGCAATAGCCAATCCTCCTGAGGCTCCCAAAGCGTCCACAGCCACTCAGTGACATCCTGGCCACGCTCTCAAGAGGATGTTTCCAAGAGTGGTGCTATTACATTTTGTTTCTTGCATGAAGAAGATCTGGGGTTGCTCCTACTTGATCATTTTTTCTCTCATTCTGAGTTTCTCGGGGCTGTTGAGCCCTCTTAGATTCCATGAAGTGAGCTTCATGATTCACTATTTCTGAGAGGCTTGTAGTACTTTTTCAACTTGGCGTATCTGCCTGATTCAAATAAGAATTTGCCTATTGTGATAGTTCTTTGCAGATCTGTCTTTCTTCCACGTTTCTTGGAGTCTCTATGGAAGTGGTTGCCATCCCATTCACTACCTGGTTGTATTCCAAATTGACGCTGCTGAAAGGCCCTGTAGATGATGACTTCCATAGTATCTAGTTGATACTTGTGAATTTTGTCGAATTCCTTCCTCGAGCAGGCTTGTTCGAGCTCAAAGATGTCAAGTTCGCCTAGGTCAATGCTTTTTGGTTCTTCATCCATATTTTGCACTTGATTGCTTTGTGCTGAGGTATTGATAGAGAGCACGGTCTGGTTGGGGATGCAGTCAACGTCCATTCCATTTGGTTTCCAATCAGGATCTTTCAGAGATGCATCTAGATTCTCGAGTTTTACACCCAAGGGCGAAGGATTGGGGGTAGAGCCCAACCGGGGGGGGGGGGTAGGAGAGGTCGATTTGGCCGACGGGGGGACTTGCTGGCTGGCCTGAGGGGAGCCTTCAATAGCTGTAGCAAGAACTTCGAAGCTATTACTCGTGGAGGGAATGGAGGAGGCATATTAATGGGGTTTTTTCTCGGAGGCAGGTTTTTTATGTGACCTTTTCCTATTTGTGACCTTAGTGAAACCTTCTTGTGCAGACTTATCAGAGAGATCAGAGGTTTGGGGCTTTACATTTAGAGGGCAGTATCAGAAAAGATGCCCATGAACATGAAATTTACTACAACGGAAGGGTACATGTTCAAAATCTAAGGGCTGGATCCATTCAAAGTCATCATGATAAAGACTTACCGAATCTGGGAGGGCTCTGTCGAGGTGCATGTAGACACATATACGGGTGTATGAGGTGTATCTGCGCAACTTCGTTTCTTCAACAATTTTTATGAACTCACCAAGCCCCTTGCAAATGTCTCTCAATGATTCTTCATCCCAGTATTCCAATGGGGATGAGTACATCCGGATCTACACTGGTGCCCAGCTAAAATCCTCCTTGTGTGGGTTAAATCTCTCCACCGAGTCCCTTAAGTACAAGCCAGTTGACTTGAAGATGTAGGGACCTTCATCCAAAACCCTATTGCGGTCTTCAATACAGATGAAGATCGCAGTGAAAAACCCCTTTGGTCCTAGCTACAGGGTAACATGTCCCTTGGGCTTCCATTTGGCAGAAATCCATCCTTGAAGAGCCTTTTCAGTCGGCTAAAATCCAATGAATTTTCCAATGAGTGCATGGTCCTTCATGTACTAGATTTGACCATTGATCCTATGGCTCGGAAGTTTTATTTTGGGCCTTTCAGTAGCGATGGGTTTGCAGGTTGTTGATGTCACTATGGGAATTTCTTTCTGCCCAGCCTCTTCTTCTTGTACTTCATTGTGCTTGTCTCGCTTTTCTGTTGAGATGTTTGGCATATCTTGCATCGGGGTGTCCCTAGCGTCAGAGTTCGTTTGTTCTGGGACGCAGTTCTTTGTTGGTTTCTGAGCTTTTCTTTCTTCGTTGTGTGAGGGGGAAGGCTTTGAAGCCCCCCCGGATGGCAGAAGCATATGCCAGAAAACGACTTTCGATTAGGTGAATGTGAATGGTTTGCAAATGGCACGAAGGGTCAGTCTACGTAGTTGCACGGGCGAGCAGAAACCCTAGGTTTGCAGAGCACCGAGCTCTCGGGATCATAAAAAAAAATGAATTTTAGAAAATTGTTACATTTAGATTAAAATAAATTAAATTTTTAAAAAAGTAACATTAAAAATTTGCTAAGTAACCAAAATAATATTTTAATCGGATGTAAAAATAAATAATAATAAATAATATATTATGTCAAATTAAATTGATTAAGATCAATAATAAATTAAATTAAAATATTTGATCAAAATAATAATTTAATAATATTTTTAATGTTTTATTTAATATAAATCAATCAAATTATAAGGAATGAGATTAATATTAATATTAATTAAAATGTAAATAAATAATATTGATGTTGTACGAATAGGGAGATGACTTTGTTCTGCGTAAGGCGTCTAGAGTGGCAGATAACCTTGTGGACTACACGAGGACAATTGGCTTGGGTTGTTCGAAAGCTTCGAGAAGGGTAGAGTTACTTATAATTTGTTGAATTTTTTTTAGTTACTTTGCTTTTAGTTTAAGGTTATGGGCTATAGCTTGAGTAGCAATATAAAGGTAGAGTATATATATCTGCTTTATGTGTGCGTGTTTATTTTTATGTGTGTATGGTTATTTTTATATGTGTGCATGGTTATTTGTATAGAGCAATTTTAGTTCTATGGCGGAGCTTACAATGTGGCCTTGGTAGAAGGTATGGTAATTGGGGCAAGGTTTGTGGATGCTTATTTTCTTTAGAGGTTATTTATATGTAAGTGTTTTCTCTTTGTTAAATCAGAGATAATGTTTTATTATTGATTTCTATTTATTTTCTTTTTAGGGATTTTATGGTTAAGGAACTAGCCAACTAAAGGAAGCTTTAGCTTTAGCCCTTTGAGTGCTAGGTGAAGGGAGTTTTGTTTAATTGCAGTGGTATTTTTGGGTGTGCCTTTCTAAGGTTGGTTGTGGCACATTTTCTCCACAAGGCTGGGGAAGTTTATAGTTTTTAGAGGGTGGTTAAGGAAATAGTAGGGTTGAGAATTGCCATTTTTCTCTTTTATCTAATTCAAGGGAAAAAAATTGAACCTTGGTGGGTATCCCATTTTGGTGGTTTTTTTGACTAATTGATATGTTAAGGCAGGTGTTTCAAGCCCATATGGATATTAGGCCCTCTCATAGGGTAGAGGGAGTGGATGTGCAAGGGGTAGTGGTAGATGGTGAGGGGGTTGTGAGCGCTGAATTTGGGGGAGAATCACCTCACAGAGTGGGCAAGCCACCATTTGTGGAATCCTTTGACCTGCACATGGAAAATATAATGGCTATTTTGGACAGTATGAGACAACAAAATATGTATGACCAAGATGAAGTAATGAGAAAATTGAATGATTTGGAGCATAATCAAATGCTTATGGTTGATAGCTTGGGTTCCCTTAGAAGGATTCATAAGCACACAAATGACCACTTAGATGAGATTGAGGCACACCTAGGGCTTCAAGACTTTCATGCCAATGAAGTTCATGCTCTTCCAATAGCTCATGGTGATATGTGCACAAAATTTACCTCAAGTTCCATGATGAGGAATGGTTGTATTTGTGACTAGAAATGCACAAAAGTTTCCTCATGTTCCTTGATGATGGTTGCTAGTAGGTTTGCTCTCCTTGTTTTGGGCGCTATAAGCTAAAAACAATTTTTATGCCCAATAAATGTTGATATTTTATCCTTTGTTTTTGTATTTCTCTCCTAGATAACAAATGTGGTAGGATTGAGGTTGGGAGAGCATGGGCTATCATGTGCATCCAATGTAACATTTTCAAGAATTAATAGGAAATATTGTTGGAAAAAAATGCTCACATTTACTAGCTATATAGTTTTGTGGACTATTCATTTTGATTTATTGGAGTCAATTATGAGCTTTTTTAGATGTTATTAGAAATGAGTTAGGTGTTATGATTTGGAGTTTTTGCCTGAAAGAGGTGGTAATTATTTTGGCCAAATTTTAGTTTTTTTTAATCAAAACTTATGATTCCAATAAATTCTTGGAGATTTTATGTAATTTAAACATAGGAAAGTCTTCTAAAAATTAAAATAAATAGACTTTTGGAAATAGTTTTTATCTTTGTACATACATTTAAGCATTTCTTGAGAGAGGTACTACCTAGTCAGATTTTACTAACGATGGAAACTTTTGGAAATAGTTATGTTCAATTGGACTATAGAATCCATTTCTTTTAAATTTGTTGATGTAGTGATTGGAAATTTCATGAATTAGTCTTGAAAAATTTCAAGAAATCTAATAGCATTGTTTGAATAGTTTTTTTGATGGTAAAAATGGATTCTCCACCTTAGAGAATCCTTTGGGTACTTTCCCATGGGATTTTTCAAAATCATACTAATTTCCATTGTTTTCTAGCTTCAACAATAAATCTATATGCATTGGGATGTATGTCATTTTACATGGAATAGTCATCTATGTGACAATGAATTAAATGAGAAAATGGGTGTGTACCCCAAGAAGAATTATACTAGGGAACATTTGATTTCATGGATATATCATCTCACAAATAGATGTATATACATTAGGATCTATGCCATTTTACACATGATATTGCAATATGTCTCAATGTATTGGACAATGATAAAGATTCCACAACATAGGCTAGTACCCCAAAGAACATCAAGTTATTAGGGTACACTTGGGGTTCATGACATATTCTTTCACAAGTAGAGATACATACATTAGGCTCTATGCTTCTATACATGGAATTATATTGGTGTAAGTGTCAATATCTTAGAAAACAATAGAGATTACACATCATGGATATGTAAGTCAAGGAGAATTATTGGAGAAAACACCTCTCACATGTAGTGGTTATATAGTTTTGTTCACCATTCATTTTGAGTTGTTGGAGTCAATTATGAGGTTTTTATATGTTACTATAAATCAGTTAGCTGTTATGCTTTGGATTTTTGGCTTGAAAGAGGTGGAATTGTTTTGGCCAAATCTTAGTTTTTGTTGTTTAAAATGGTTTTTTCACTAGGTATATGGATTGAAAACTTATGATTCCAATAAATTCTTGGAGACTCTATGTAATTTAAACATAGGAAAGTCTTCCAAAAATTAAAATAAATAGACTGGTGGAAATAGTTATGTTCAATTGGACTACCTAATCAATTGGTTTTCAATGTATTGATGTAGTTATTGGTTATTTGACTACATATTCATTCGAGGCTCACTTATTATGCCCATATAGTTAGTTGTCATTATTTTAAGCTAGTGTAGATTTGCAAGTGATGGTAAGTGTGCCACATCAAAGTCAAAGAATCTTCAAATATTGTGCGTTGAACATACAAAAATTTCTATGATCTAATAGTTTCTATATTGACGATGGATTCCACATTAGTTTTGGTTTTCTAGATAACAATAACCCATATATTTATATCATAGACTCTTCACAATAAAATTTTTCTTTTGATTCAGATTAAGCTACAAGTATCTCAAAACTTCAATGTTGGAAAGGCTAGGAAGCCCACTGAAAGATATTTTTATGTCAATAACAAATTGATTATTTTCACAAATGTCCTCATTTGCTTATTAGTAACTCTTGAGTGATCATATCCAATACATTACTTAGCATCTGTGTTTTATTTTATGAATATTATGGGTGCTAATAATTATTTTGAAAGAAGCTTTATTCATTATTCACCAACCCAATATATATTTTATTTTGTTTTACATGTGTATTTTTTTGTTGTTGTTGTGAATAACATTATAATTGATGAATTAATTTATTTAGCTTTCTCATATTTAATACTGTATTACTTATTCTTTAGATGGTTTTTCCATTATTTCATTTTGAGTTAGTTATTAGTTTCTCTGAGATTTGATTAATTATATTATATTTACTATTATTAATTTTAAGATAATATATTAATTATTATTTTTAATTCTTTAGATTTTTATTTTAAGTGTGTAATGAGTATAAAATATTAGGTTATAATTATTTTTTATTATTATAATTTTAATATTATTGAGGTGTAATTAAAAAACAAAAAAACTATTTAGTAGTTTTTTTATTAAGAAAAATCAAATTAGTATTGTTAACATGATTTTAACCAGTAAAATTAATTATTAACCATTTCAATTAAATTTCATATCCAACTGTAACACGTGTATTTTCAATTAGTGAATTTTGTTCTAATTTTATTTGTTTGTTTATCGATATTGTTAATAGATAAACAATTCTAAGTTTAATACCCATAGAAACTATTAACATAAAAATGCTAAATTATTTTGTAACTTAATTACAATTTCCCAACCATGAATTTTTGTTTTAATGTTAGCCAAATTCCTTGATTCTTCATATATGTGAGCGATATCTTGCAACACTTCTTCATTAGACTTCCTACCCCTCCTGCTCCCTCTGGATGAGGCTGCTTACAACAATTTGCCTTCCCTAGTTGCCCTTTAACCATATTGGAAGCAGTAGAACTTGAAAAGAAGCCACAAATGGCTGCCACCCTATCTCCGGAGAATTTGCTTCAAATCTAGATCAATCGCTTGCTGGATAAAGCTAATGCAAGAACTATACTAAGAGAAAATGGTAATGAGAATGAAAAGAGCAATAAAGCTCCTCACCCTCCAAGCATAACCCTGCATTAACTAGTTTGACAGTCGGTGGGTGATATGAACACGCTGGTGCACGCAAATCAATGCGAGGAATGGAGGCCTGCCCCGAGAGGACTACCCCGTAATAATCACATAAGGGGATTTAAGTCATCCACCACGTGGATGCCCACTATCTTATCCATCATTCCCAAACCCTTATAGGGGGAATGGTTAAATGATATTACAACAAGTTTATCATATTTAATTATTTTTAAATTTTTATTATTTTTTAATTAAAGTCACATGTAAATGTTTATAAAGATTAATATACAAAATTTTCTTTATATCTTTATATATGCAATTTTAAAATGTTATAAAATAAACTTAACATAAAATATTGTAAAATATTTTATTTTGAAATGAATTATGGTTTTTGGGAATCAGTATGAGAAGCCATGGTATAGGCCCTATGGTATTGTAACAATGTTCATTTACTAGTCAATAACATTCATAGTAAAATGGTGGTGAATGGTGAATATGTTTATTTAAAATAAGTTTTTATGTGATTATTAATTAAATCTAAATATTAATACTTAATTATTATTTTAATTTATATGGTAATATTGATATTATAATTTTATTATTTTTAACTATTAACTATTATTTGATACAACAATTAAATGTTTATAAAATATATTTGTACCATACACAATTCACAAGAACTTGTGCTAAATTTTATGAGGATATTTCTTGTTCATCTACATCTATGTTTCCCTAAAATTTGATGAAGCCTTATTTAAAGTGAAAGGGGCTGAATCAGTGTAAGACATTCATGGATATTTAAAAAATTTTCATTCAACTCATTTACACCTTCATTTCATAAGCACATTAATACATAATGGATCAACAAACATAATGTGTGGTGAGCAAATAATTAAACAAATTAAAACATCACATGAATACTATGAAACACATAGATAGAAGATATAAGTGGAAACCCATAAAGGTAGAAAACCACTTATTATTATTTTTGTAGTGCAAATGCAAGCTCCAACTCCCTCTCATAACTGATTTTTTGTAGGCTCCAACCTATAGGAGGCTACTACCCCAAAATTAGGCAAGCTACAACTTGCAAGGAAACTCCAAGTCCCATCTATTAACTCCATGCTACAACCCACAACAACCCACATGAGGTTCCTACCTCAACTAGCTACAAGTAGACATCTATCAAGCTACAACTTGATATGGAAGCACCAACTCCCCCACAGTACAACAAAATCGTATGCTCATTTACTTGGATATGAGCTCTGTTTTTCTACTTCTTCAATGCCACCCTTCGAGCCTTCAAATCTGCTTCATATGAGCTGTGGATCTGCACACCATCTTTATTTTCTCTCTCTCATTATTCCACTCTAACCTTTTCTTGCATATTACAATAACATCATTTATAGACATCACTTCATGGCTATTTGCATTATATATGGGAATATAAAGTGAACATGCATGATTCTTGCCTTCCACCCACTCATTTTCTCACTCACCATATTTAGGATGTTACAACAATATATACACTCAATTCAGTATTAAATTGGACTTTTGCTTTTCCTTGGATACTTTCCTTTGCATCACAAACAATAAAAAATAATTAATACAATTATAGTTAAAATTAAATATTTCACTGAGCCCTTTCAACTTCCTAGATTTTCCCTTTCAACTTCTTAGATTTGTTATGTGTTTGTACTCTTCTGCTTGCTGTCCCTTTGTCTTTTATCTTTATGCAGTTATATTTCCTACTGTGCTGTAGCATTACTGTCTTAGCCCGACTCATGTGTGTCGGGTTACTTACCTGAGTCTCCTTCTACCCACGTTCAGTATTTGTTATCAAACTGTCGCAACCGCATAACACCTCTGCATGAGTGTGTGGTCACTCTACGCGAGTCCATTCTCTTACGTTTAGATTTTCATTGAAATCACTCCCACAACTGCGTACAACACTGTTCTGCACGGGGTTGGGTCCTTTTACTTACCGGAGCCTTTTCTTGCTATTTTCAGTCTTTCCATTGTTACGTTAGTATTTTCTTCTGTGTTCATCCTTTCCATTTAACTCATAGCTGCAACTGAATCACACTGTTTTGCAATTATAGTCGAGTCTTACCTGAGTTTACTCCCATTCAGAGTTTTCTTTATACACCCATTTAAACATAAACCCAAAAAAAATACATACGTGCGGAACTTCTTTACTCGAGGGTCCCACAACACTTTCCACCAATCACAGGTGATCGCACTTCGCACTTTATAAGATTTACTTTCTCCGCAACTTCGTACTTTGCTCACTTTACAATTTAACTTAGTGGTTAATCTCTATTTCGTGCGATTTGTGATATTGTGTCATACCAACACATGTCCCTTCTCCACTTCACATCGCACACAAAATAACTTAACTTGTGATGGCCTTAACTCTCAAATGCTAAAATTTGTGATTTTCAATTTCGTTCTTCGTCGTTGGTCTTCGTTGAATGCAACGGTCCACGCTTGTCTCCTTGCTGATCCACTTCACATCGCAAGCTAAATAAATTAACTTGTGAAGTCTTAACCGTAAACACTATAACATGCGATGTGCGATATATTCACGGTTGCGATGTGATTGTCACTGTTGATCTGCACCAGATCTACGGTCCCCATTGCTGCTTGCAAATCTAATTATCCTTCTATCCTCATTGTTGCTTGTGAATCTGATCACCTTCTACTCTGTGCATGATGCAATATTCGATTCAACACGGGATTCATGCAAGATCTACGGTCCTCCTTTGTTATTCTATTTGTTATTCACTCCGACTTGGAATTATCAAGCTTGTTGCATGTTCACGACTTTGCCCAGCACATTCACGATTCTTACTTTGTTTTTTTTCTACCTTTGCTCCTTTTCTTCCTTAACTTCCTCTATTGCCTTTTCTTTTTTTTGGCCTTTGCTACCTTCTTCTTCTGAATTTATACTTTGCTGCTCAAGTGTGCTATATAATATTTTTTGAGAGAACATTGTGAAAATTATTGAGATTGCATGAATGGAGGGCATATCATAAAAGAATGTTGTGTACTTAGATCCCTTATTGCTTGATAGAGGTGATATGTGCTAGAATTTTTATGTACTCCTGTCATAATACTATGATCTTGAGGACCTGTACCATACCATAATCTGTATATCTTTACCAACTTCATAGCTCTAGCTCTTCTGTGAAAATTTTTATGGGTTTCTCTCCCCCTGGAATGATGGTTTCTTGTTTGATACTGACTATCACTTGTCTACTACACTGTTATGTTCCTTGTATTGCAGCCTTTGCTCGTGTATTTCAATCATCATTTTTTTGTTTCATTTTTTTGTTTGTTTTCTGATCATATCAAAGAGTATCATCTACACAAACTACCCCTAGTTTGTCTCTTAGATATTTGAATGTTTCTCTAGCAAGAGTTTTTTTGAATATGTCTATTGTTTATTCCTTTGTTCGTACATAATCCATCTTTAATAATTTTACTACTACTTGTTCTTTGAGGCAGTGGTAATTTATTAGGATGTGCTCAGTTTTCAAATGAAGTACTGGATTTTTTGATATACTTATTGCACTTGTATTGTCACATTTGATAGAAATAGGTTCACTGATGCTTAACTTCATGTATTGGAGAGTTTGTTTCATCCACATTACTTGTGTGCAACAAGCTGTTGCTGCTATGTATTCTGCTTCTATTGTAGATAGAGAGACAGATGTTTTCTTCCTGCTTAACCATGCCACCTTACTTTCTCCCAAATAAAATGCACCTCCACTTGTGACTTTCCTGTCATCCACATAGCTGGCCCAATCTGCATCTATATATGTTGGAAATGTGAAGTATTTTCCTTTTGGATACCATAGGCCATAATGTGCAGTTCTTTGGAGGTATCTAAATTTCCTCTTGATTGCTAGCAAGTGATTTTATTTTGGTGCTGCTTGATATCTTGCCACAAGTCCTATTGTCAACATATTGTCTCATCTAGACGTAGTTAGGTATAGTAGACTTCCAATCATAGATATGTAAAGTATTTGATCTACATGTGCAGATCCATCATCACCACATAACTTGGATCCAGTGATCATGAGAGTTGACAGAGGTTTGCAGTCTTCCATTTGGAATCTTTTTAACATGTCTCTTAAGTATTTTTCGTGTGAAATTAATATGCCTTTGTTATTTTGTAGAATTTGAAGTCCTAGATAGAAGTTAGGCTCTCCAATCATATACATCTCAGATTATGACTTCATCTCTTTTGAAAATCCTCTTACTAACTCATCCTTGTTCCTACCAAACATGATGTCATATACATATACTACTACAATTAAGAGTTCATTTTCATCAGCCTTTATATAAAGATTGTTGTCTACTCCTCCCTCATTGAAACCTTGTTTTTGAAAGTACTTTTCAAGCCTAGAACACCATGCACGTGGTGCTTGTTTAAGACCATATAGAGATTTATTTAATCTGCACACATAGTTGTGTTTATCTGCTAAGGAAAATCCTTCAGGTTGTTCCATGTAGACTTTTTCCTCTAGATCTCCATTCAAGAAGGCAGAATTCACATCCATTTGATATACCTTGAAATCATGATAGCATGTAAAAGCCAAAAACATTATAATTGCTTCCATTCTTGATACAGGGGCAAAAGTTTCATCATAGTCAAGTCCTTTGATTTGAGAGTATCCCTTGTATACAAGTCTGAGTTTATTTCTAATTATGTGACCTTGTTCATTCATCTTATTCTTCAATATCCACTTTGTGCCAATCACATTTTTCCCAGTAGGTGTTGGCATTAACTCCCAGGTCTTGTTATTCTCAATTTGGTCTAATTCTTCATTCATAGCATTTAACCAATTTTTGTCTTTGTTGGCTTCATCGAAATTATTCGGTTATATCTGTGACAACATGGCTAGGTACACTTCGTCGGTCTGCTCAATTTGTCTTCTATTTTGGACTCCTGCACTCTTGTATCCAATTATTTGATCTTCAGGATGCTTCTTCTGAGTGTGTCTCGAGGGTCCTTTTGAGTTTATTTCTGTATCTCGTGCTGTCTTACTCTATTCTTCATTTTCTTGATTCTCATATTCATGATCATCTGGAGGATTGGCGTAGTTTGTGCTTCTAGTCCTTTCTTGTAGATCTTCGTCGAATCTCACATCAATGCTTTCTACAATTTTATGTAGTCTTTTATTATAGCACCTGTATCCCTTACTCTTAGATGCATATCCAAAAAATATTCCTGCATCAGCTCTTGCATCATACTTCCCCAATTTTTCATCATTATTCTTTATGAAATATTTGTTGCCAAAGAATATAAAGTTCTTGATTGATGTTAGTTTCCCATGACAAAATTCATATGGAGTCTTGTCACAATCTGGTCTTAGATGAGATTTTTTGAGAATATGAATAGTTTTATGTACTACTTCTGCCTAGTAGGTTTGGGGAATGTTTATTTCCTACATCATTTCTCTAGAAACATGTTGCATTAAACTGTTTTTTCTCTCTTCCACTCCATTCTGTTGAGGTGTACCTACAGCTATAAACTATTTCTTTATCCCACATTCATTGCACAGATTTTCAAAATCATCATCTATGAATTCACCTCCTTTGTCTCATGTGATGCATTTTAGTTTACATCTAGTTTGATTTTCTTCCAGTGTCTTGAATATCTTAAATTTCTCAAATTCTTCGGATTTGTATCTGAGAAATTCCACCCATGTTAATGTGGAAAAACCATCAATTATCAACATGAAATACAATTCTCCACCTGGTGCATTTTTTCTTGAAGGTCTGCACAGGTCCATGTGTACAAGCTAAAGAGGGTTACTTGTAGATAGTTTGTCTTTAGCTTTGAACATTGTGCGATCTTTTTTCCCAGTTGGCAGGACTTACATATGGTATTTTGTGGCTTCTTTATTGTAGGAAAATCTCTAACAACTTTATTTTTTCTTAGTTTGATAATGTGGCCAAAATTTAGATGTTCCAATCTTCTATGCCATAGCCAAGATTCATCAAGTTTACTGATGTGGCATGCTTCATTCTCTTTTTCTACTGTATAGACATTACTCTCTATTCAAACACATTTGAACAAGGTATTTCTTATGGTGATTGACCTTACTTCACAGTCTTGGGCTCTGAAAATGAGCTCACATCCTTTATCACACTTTTGACTAACACTTAGCAGATTGGCTTTTAAACCGTCTACAAATTGTACATCCTCATCCTCTCCTCTTCCATTATTCAGGCTGATTGTGCATTTTCCCTTGATTTTCCCTGCTTTATCATTACCAAATGTTACATTCCCAGATTTCTTTTCATCAAATGTTACAAACTTTCTTCGGTCTCTAATCATATGTTTTGAGCACTGAGTGTACACACACCATTGATTGTTCTGATCTTGAGAAATTAGAACGAAATCACATTTATTTAGCTTCCATTTAAGTTGCATGCAACTGTTTTCTCTATAAACATTCTGAGGAGATGGATCAAAGCATTTGAGAGGACATTCATTAGACTTGTGCCCATTTTTATGGAAGTTAAAAAAATTGATTGTATTTCTGAAAAAATTGTGTACCCGAGTGAATCCATCATTTTTCTTTATTCCCCTTGAGTTTCCATACTCCAGTCTCTGTATATATGCTCTGCACTCCATGGATTTATGACCGAGCCTTTTACAACAAAAAAATACCCACGGAAGTAGTATCTGTGTGGTAGAGAGAGTTGTTTGTGGTAGTCTTTTCGTTTGTTGCATCTTTTAGTGGTTGGAATAGATTTTATTTGTCTTACAGTATGCTGCAATATGTCCAGGTTTGTTGCAGGAAAAGAAAGTGATTATTCTCATAGGGGTAAGGAACCTCCTTTGACATCTTATGAATTTGGTCAATTCATCCTTAAGAGTGTATGATCCTTTTGGAGTTGACTATTTCCTCATTTATTTCTTTGTCACTTGAGGTTGCTACTTGTTTCTATTTGTTTCATTATATATCATGGTATTGTTGGATTCTAATTCTATGGATTCCCTTTTTTCTCCTTCATTATCCTTTACAACTTTTAAAAAAATGATATTCTTTTTATCTTCTGCCTTAGATCTGGTGGTTTCCCCTTCATAGCCTATCCCAACCTTTATATGAGGAGATATTTGAGCATTTATAATTCTGTCTGAATGTCGAGAGCTTTTCATTTGAGAAATATTCATAGTTAACTCAATTAGGGCCTTTTCTAATTTATTCCTCAGGCTTACCACTTTTTCTTCCAGTTTTTCTCGCTCTTAATTTTTCTCCTTTATTTCTCTTCTCGGAATATTTTCCATTTTCCTTGATTCTTTTATTTCAATCTTCAATTTTATAAGATCTTCTAAATTTGATTCTATCTTTGCATATTTCAGAAGAATATATTTTTGTTTGTTACTCTTAAGTTTAAGTTTGTCTATTTCCTCCGGGACACTAATTAGCTCGCGCTCAAGATCCACCCCACCTTTTTCTTCAAATTATCAGATATCTTCCTCAAGCTCTTTTGTGGCCATCAAAATGAATTCTGATCTTCCTTCTTCATTGGGGGATTCATCTAAGCCCTTAGATGCATTTTTGTCTTGTTGGGAATATAATGTTCTTCTATTAAATCTGTTCCCTTTCAACCTATTGCTGAAATTTATTTTCTCTTTCCTTATTGAATGATTCTATATTTTCCTATGAGGACATTTAGATTTAGTGCCCCACTCTTCCACAGTTAAAGAAATTAAATGGAATTTTACCTTTATACTTACCTGTGCCTTTCTCCAATCTTCTTACAAATTTGGCCTCTTCTTCATTAGAGTAGGAGCATGTACCTCCCTTCTCTTCTTTGCACTTATATGCCTTAAAGGTTGTCTCCCTCACATTTGACTTCCCCTTAAGTCTCATCTCATAAGTGTTGAACCCTTAGTTAAACTGAGAGGGGGGGGGGGGGGGGTGAATCAGTTTAACACATTCATGGACTTTTAAAACATTTCAATAAACCTTATTTACACCTTCATTTCATGTCCAACTTAATATGTGAGTGATCTTAGAATGTGAGCAGCAAGTATTAATATAATATAACAGTAGACTTAATATGAGAGCAGTAGTTATTAAGGAGATGATATAAATCAGATCAACACATAAAATTCATGCACAGAGACACCAGATATAAGTGGAAACCCATAAAGAGAGAAAACCACATCTTATTATTGTTGTGATGCAAAGGCAAGCTCCAACTCCCTCTCACCACTGCTTTTCTGCAGGCACCAACCTATAGGAGGCTCTAACCTCAATTCTGCAAGCTACAACTTGCAAGGAAGCACCAACTCCCTTCAATTTTCTGCAAGCACCAACCTACAGGAGGCTCCAACCTCAGTCAACTACAACTGATAGCTATCAAGCTGCAACTTGATAGGGAAGCTCCAACTTTCTCAATTTATCAAACTGGATGTTTGCCAATTTACCTCAAATATCAGCTTTGTTATGTAGCTTTTCTTTTATTAATCTTCTCTGCCTCACTCTTCTATACTGTGCCTTCTTTATATTTACTCTCTCTAACCTCTCTTATGCATATCCAGTTGATAATATATATAGAGTTCCTCACATGACTGTTTGTATTTCACAAAGAATTTGGAGTGAACAATCATGACTCTTTAGCTTCTGTCTTCTCATTCCTCTTATTTGCTCATTCAATAACTATAACTGTAGGTATCAATTTAAAATTACAGTGGGATATCTTTTCTCTTCCAGAGACTTGCCAATGCATCACAAACAATAAAAATCAATTAAAAAATTTACAATCAAATTACAATGAGAACTCCAGCTCAACTCATTTAGTCTTTTGGCTCGCTGCGCATTTGTCTTTTCTTTGACTGTGTCTGTCTTTTCTGTGACTGTGTTCTATCTCTTTTCAACTATGTTTTCTCTTCTATCCTCTGCTGTGGTGTAACTGCTGCATACATGTAACTGTGCTTTTTATATCAGTTCATTTTATATATATATGTAACTGCTGACTTTAAATATGGGCAAATTCCAACACTTTTCATACAGCAAGTGTCTTGTTGATGTGGTGAGTTCTGCAAGAAGAATATACATACACCACGACCTTTGTTTTATGGCCCAATACGATTCCACACATCGCAATTGTATTATATTAATAATCGCCCTTCACCTTAAGCTGAGGCCCGTGGGTCCACAAACCACGCGACACTTTTCAATACAATCGCAACAAATTTATATATATATATATATATATATATATATATATATATATATATAAACGCCTTCACCAATTTTCGATTGTGATTGATATGCGGACCCGACCATGTTTTATATGGCAGAGTTAATATGACTATCGTGTCCAGCTTTTCCAATCGCAATCGCAAGCTGCCTTGCTTCGATGCGATTGATATGAGGACCCGACCATGTTTTATATGGCGGAGTTTATATGACTATCGCGTCCGACTTTCATCGCAATCGCAACTTTTTGTTGTGATGTTCCAATGCCTTTATATTCTTCGATGCGATTCATAAGGGTCGCACCTTATATTACTTCATTTCTTTTGATCATAAAGTGCTCCACTTATTAATATATATGCTTTGAACCTTTCTTTATATGTTCTGGGCTTCATCGCAATCGCAATTCTTTGGTTGCATGTTCCGACACATATCCATTACATTTTATAAACCCATTGGGTCCAAGCTTCATCGCAATCGCAATTTTCTGTTTATATGTTCCGCTGCCCTTATAATCTTCGATGCGATTGGGAAAGGGTCCCACCTTATGGTACTTTGATTCTTTGATCATAAAGTGTTCCATATAAATTAATATATATAAACTTTTCCGCTTGGGTTTAAGATTCCCGGAATAAGATTTATATGTATATATATATATACTTTGCTGCTCCAATATTTGGTGTATCTTCTAGCGGGGGAGGTGATTCTCGGAATTTGTTTGTATATATATATATATATACTTTCCGCTTGGGTTATATGATTCCTGGAATTGTGTTTATGTATCCTCCATCTGGGGTAGCGAATCTCGGAATTAAAAAAATTCTTTGCCTCTACTTGTGATAATGGCTCTACCTCTGTCTTTGCCTTTGATATAACGGCTCTGCCTCTATATTTGCTGCTTCTGCCTTTGCCTCTAATATAATGGCTCTGCCTCTATATTCGTTGCCTCTGCCTCTGTCTTAGCTGCTTCTGCTCCTCTACCTCTGCCTCTGCCTTTGCTGTATATATTACCTGCTGTTGTTGTTTGCCTATGTTTGCATCTGCTGCCTTCTTTGTCTGTCTCTCCATTGCCATCAATGAAAATATTTCCAACAGTCTCCCCCTTTAGCATTGATGGCAATACACTTTCTCTATTTGCCTGCTCTTCCTCTTGTTGCTTGCTCTTCCTCCCCCTTTGACATCAATGGCAAGGGGTTTGAATTCTTAGTGTAGCTTCTATTCTTTGATCCTGTGATTTTATCCTTTTTCAATATTTCATGCATTTCTTCTCCCTGAAATTTTCTAACTTTGTACGCTGCTGCTTCAACCTTTGGATTAGATTTACGTCGGGTTCACTAATCTTCCGTGTTCTGTTCACGTCTCGTTCACCACTCTTCTGCTGCACCACTGACCTTTTCACCTTTTTGTTGATTCTTTTATGCTGAATGTATTCTTGCCATAATCCTTTTGATTATGAGGACCTGTTTTCATGCTTCCCTTGCTGGTTGATCTCCCGCTGAGAATCATATTTTCGTTTCTGTTCTCCCCCTGAAACTGTGCTTTCTCTTCATATTAGAGAGTAGAATCTACAGATATTACCCCTAGTCTATCTCTCAAATATTCAAACGGTTCTCTGGCAAGCGTTTTAGTAAATATATATATTGTCTTTTCTTTTGTTGGTACCTACTCTAGTTTTACTATCTTCTGAGCCGCTTGTTCTCAAACAAAATGATACTTAATTGGGATATGTTTGGTTTTTGAGTGAAGCACAGGATTTTTAGATATACTTATAGCACTTGTATTATCACATTTGATTGAGATAGGTTCATCGATGCTTCCCTTCATTTCTTGGAGAGTTTTCTTCATCCACATGACTTGTGTACAACATGTTGCTGCTGCTATATATTCTGCTTCTGCTATAGACAGAGAGATAGATGTTTTTTTCTTGCTTAACCATGCCACCAGACTTTATCCTAGATAGAAAGCACCTCCACTTGTGCCTTTCCTCTCATCCACACAGTTGGCCCAATCTGCATCTGTGTATGTTGTCAAAGTGAAGCTTTTTCCTTTAGGATACCAAAGTCCATACTGTGTTGTTACTTGTAGGTATCTAAATATTCTTTTGACTGCAAGAAGGTGATTTTGTTTAGGTGCTGCTTGATATCTAGCCACTAGTCCTACTACTAGCATGATGTCTGGTCTTGATGCTGTCAAATACAGCAGGCTTCCTATCATGGATCTGTAGAGTTTTTGATCTATATCTGCAAACCCATCATCAGCACACAACTTGCATCCCGTGATCATGGGAGTTGACACAGGTTTGCAGTCCTCCATTTTGAACTTTTTCAACATTTCTTTTAAGTATTTTTCTTGTGAGATGAACGTACCTGTGTTATTTTGTTGAATTTGAAGTCCTAAGTAGAAACTCAGCTCTCCGATCATAGAAATCTCAAACTCTATTTTCATCTCATCAGCAAACCCTTTTGCTAGTTCTTCTATGTTGCTTCCAAACATAATGTCATCAACATATACTACAACAATCACGACTTCATTTTCATGGGCTTTTAGGTATATATTGTTGTCTACTCCACCTCTCTTAAAGCCTTTTTTTTGCAAATATATATCCAGTCTTGAGTACCAAGCACGAGGAGCCAGTTTCAGTCCATATAGAGCCTTCTTCAGTCTGCACACATAGTCTTATTTGTCTGTTAAAGAGAAACCTTCTGGTTGTTCCATGTAGACTACTTCTTCTAGATCTCCATTCAGAAATACAGATTTCACATCCATTTGATATACTTTGAAGTTTTGGTAGCAAGCAAAGGCTAGAAACATTCTGATGGATTCCATTCTGGCTACAGGGGAAAATGTTTCATCGTAGTCAAGTCCTTCGATTTGTGAATATCTTTTGCAGACTAGTCTGGCTTTATTCTTGATTATTTTTCCTTGCTCATTAATTTTATTTTTGAATACCCATTTTGAGTCTATGACATTTTTCTCAGTGGGTCTAGGCACTAGTTCCCAGGTTTTGTTCTTCTCAATTTGGTCCAATTCTTCATTCATAGCATTCACCCAATACTTGTCCTTGCTGGCTTCTTCAAATCTCTTTGGCTCTATTTGTGATAACATGGCTATGTATACCTCTTCTGTCTGTTCAGTTAGTTGCCTTCTAGTTTGGACCCCTACTCTCTTGTCTCTAATGATCTGATCTTCAGGATGGTTCTTCTGAGTATATCTTGAGGGAGCTTTAGAACTCAGCTCTGTATCTTCTGTTGTCTTGCTTGTTTCCTCATCATATTGGTTTTCTTCTTCATGGTTGTCTGATGGGCTGCATCACTCTATATCTCTTGTATTATCTGGAAGTTCTTTATCATATCTCACATCAATGCTTTCTACTATTTTTCGAAGAGTCTTGTTGTAGCACCTGTACCCTTTACTTTTAGATGCATATCCTAGAAATATCCCTTCATCTGCTCTTGCATCAAATTTTCCAAGATTTTCATCATTATTCTTTATGTAACACTTGCTTCCAAAGATTCTAAAATGTTTGATTGAAGTTGGTTTCCCATGCCAAAGTTCATAGGGAGTCTTATCACTGCTTGGTCTTAAGTGGGCTTTAATAAGAATATGCACCGCTATGTGTACTACTTCTGCCCAGAAGGTTTGAGCAATATTGCTTTCATGCATCATGGCTCTGGCTATTTTCTGTATAGACCTATTTTGTCTCTCTGCTACTCCATTTTGGTGAGGTGTTCCTGCAATAGTAAATTATTTCTTTATCCCATGTTCATTGCATAGGTCAGCAAAGTCATAATCTGTAAATTCACCTCCTCTGTCTGATCTGACGCATTTCAGCTTGCATCCTGTTTGATTTCCTGCTAATGCTTTGAAGATCTTCAATTTTTCCAGAGCTTATGATTTATTCTTGAGAAATGCAACCCATGTCATTCTGGAGAAATCATCTATTATCAGCATGAAGTAGGATTCTCCACTTGGAGTTTTGGTTCTTTCGGGTCCACACAGATCCATGTACACAAGCTATAGAGGTCTTCTTGTTGATAACTCATCTTTGGTCTTGAAGGATGTGCGAGTCTGTTTGCCTAATTGACATGATTTGCATATGGTATTAGAAGGCCTCTTTATTTCTGGCATGTCTCTGACAACTTTCTTCTTGCTTAGTCTGATGATGTGATCGAAGCTGAGATGTCCCAACCTTTTATGCCATAACCATGACTCTTCTAGTTTGCTAAGATTACATGCTTCATCTTCCTCTTTCACAATGTAAACATTACTCTCTGTTCGAACTCCTTTGAGCAGAGTCTTACCTGTGGTGCTTGATCTAACTTCACAATCTTGTGCTCTAAAAATAACTTCACAGCCTTTGTCACACATATGAATGACACTTAGTAAATTTTCTTTCAGCCCATCTAAAAATAGTACATCTTGGGCCTTTCCTCTACCATTTTCTATGCTGACTGAGCCTTTTCCCTTGATCTTACCTGATTTATCATTGCCAAAAGTAACATTGCCAGATTTCTTTTCATCAAGAGTTATAAATTTTCTTTTGTCTCCTGTCATGTGTTTAGAGAAGCAACTATCCAAATACCATTGGCTTTTCAGATCTTGAGTAGTTAGAGCTAGGTCACACTTATTCTCCTTCTTTTTCCATTGGAGGCATCCTTTTGTTTGGTATCTTTTGTCAGATGATGATTCACATCCCTTCAGAGGACATTTGGAAGGCATATGTCCAACTTGATTGCATATACATCATTTGATTATAGTTTTTGCAGAATAGTGAGTATGAACAAAATTTCTTTGATTCATAAACCTCCTTGAGGTTTTGAACATCAATCTTTGTCCATACTTTCTACACTCAATGATTTTATGACCAAATTCATTACAATAAAAACAGTAACCATAAAAACTATTGTCATACCTGCTGTAAGGTTGTCTTTTCCATTTGTTTGATTGAGGCAGTCTCTTCAATGTTTGCATATTTTGCTGGTTTGAATTAATCCTCATTGCATGGAAATATGCAGCAATGTGTCCCAACTTGTGGTAGACATAACATGTGGCATTCTTCATAGGAGGGAAGAATCTCCTTTGATGGCTTCCAAATTTGACATATTCAGAGGCATATGCCCCTTTCTCTGTTGTCTTAGTATTTATTACATGCTTAACTACTAGTGGTTTCTTCTGATCTCTGTCTTCCTCATTACAGGTTTCTTCTTTTGTAGGAATTATTTGAGCTGCTTCATCATTCTTCTTTTCTTTTACAAAAATAATCTCTCTGTCAAATTTTTCTTTGCTTTTACTTGATTCTCCTTCATAGCCTATTCTAGTTTTTATCATAGGGGATCTTTGAGCAACCATAATTTCATTCAACTTACTAGAGCTTGTTGTTTGAGAAGAGCTTATAACTGCTTTCCTTTGAGCGTTTTCTAGTTTCTTCCTAAGACATACCACTTCTTCTTCCAGCTTCTCTTATTCTCGGGTTTTATCGTTGATTTGCTGAAGTAACATGTCTTCTATCTTCTTGGCTTCTTCAAGCTCTACCTTTAGCTACCTGAGGACTTCTGAGTTTTGTTCTTCTCTTACATACTTGGAAAGAATGTCCTTTTGTTTTCTGCACTTCATTTTGAGTCTGTCAATCTCCTCCAGAGCACTTCTTAGCTCCCCCTCAAGGTCAATTTCCCCTTCTTCTTCTTCATCTTCTAGCAGGAGTCCTTCAACTTCTTCTATGGCCATCAATAAGAATTCAGAGGTTCCTTCTTCATTAGAGGGTTCATCTGAATCTTCAGATGTACTGCTGTCTTGTTGAGCATAGAAGTATTTTCTGTTGAACTTCTTTCCTTTCTGCCAGTTCTTTGATTTATTTTTCTCTGACTCTTGAGCATTATTCCTTACTTTCTTGTGAGGACGCAGCATAGTGTCCAAATCTTCCACAGTTAAAGCATTTGAAAGGAATTTTACCTTTTTATTTACCTGAGCCTCTATCCAATTTCTTGAAAATTTTTTCCTCTTCTTCATTTGAGCAAGAGCATATGTCTCCCTCTTCTTCTTTCTTCTTTTATGTTTTAAATGCTGCCTCCCTCGTACTTTGCTTCTTATGTGGGAGCCTCATCTCCTATGCTGTTATATTTCCAAGTAGTTGGTTCATGGTCAAGGTCTCCCAATTAGCTGTTTCTTCTATTGCAGACACCTTGGGATTAAACCTGGGTGGAAGAGATCTTAGAATCTTTTGGAAAATTACAGTTTCTTTTATGTTTTCACCAAGAGCCTTCATGTTATTTACTATTTCTGCAACCCTTAGAAAGAAGCTAGCAATGTCTTCATCATCATCCATTTTTAAGTTCTCAAACTGGGCTCTATAGACTTCAAGTTTGGAAGTGTTTACTTTCTTTTCTCCCTCATGGATGTTCTCCAGAGTATCCCACATTTCTTTGGAAGTGTCTTTGTGCATTACTTTGATAAACTCTGCTTCACACAATCCATTCAAGATGGCATTCATGGCTTTTGCATTAGCTACAAAATCTTGTTTGGTTTCTTTCTCTGAGTCAGTTGCCTTTGGGGCATATCCATATTCCAAAGCAGCCTAGACTTCTATTCCTAGAGACATTATGTATGTCCTCATTCTGATTTTCTAGAAAGAATAATTTGCACCTGTAAAGAAAGGGTCTTTATTGGTAGAACATCCTTCTTTACTAGCCATCTTGAGAACCTAGGATCTCCTTTCAGTTGTTAAACTAGTACAAAGGAACTTGCTCTGATACCAATTGTTGAACCCTTAGTTAAACTGAGAGGGGGGGGGGGTGAATTAGTTTAACACATTCATGGAATTTTAAAAAATTTCATTAAACCTTATTTACACCTTCATTTCATGTCCAACTTAATATGTGAGTAATCTTAGAATGTGAGCAGCAAGTATTAATATAATATAATAGTAGACTTAATATGAGAGCAACAGGTATTAAGCAGATGATATAAATCAGATCAACACATAAACTTCATGCACAGAGACACCAGATATAAGTGGAAACCCATAAAGGGAGAAAACCACATCTTATTATTGTTGTGATGCAAAGGCAAGCTCCAACTCCCTCTCACCACTATTTTTCTGCAGGCACCAACCTACAGGAGGCTCTAACCTCAATTCTGCAAGCTACAACTTGCAAGGAAGCACCAACTCCCTTCAATTTTCTGCAGACACCAACCTACAGGAGGCTCCAACCTCAGTCAGCTACAACTGACAGCTATCAAGCTGCAACTTGATAGGGAATCTCCGACTTCCTCAATTTATCAAACTGAATGTTTGCTGATTTACCTCAGATATTAGCTCTGTTCTGTAGCTTTTATTTCTGCTTTTATTTTCTTAATATTCTCTTCCTCACTCTTCTATACTTTGCCTTCTCTATATTTACTCTCTCTAACCTCTCTTATGCATATCTATTTGATATTATATATAGAGTTCCTCACATGACCATTTGTATTTCACAAAGAATTTGGAGTGAACAGTCATGACTCTTTGGCTTCTATCTTCTCATTCCTTTTATCTGATCATTCAATAAATATAACTGTAGGTATCAATTTAACATTACAGTGGGATATTTGTTCTCTTCCAGAGATTTTCCAATGCATCAAAAACAATAAAAATCAATTAAAGCATTTACAATCAAATTACAATGAGAAATCCAGCTCAACTCATTTAGTCTTTTGGCTCGCTGCGCATTTGTATTTTCTTTGACTGTGTCTGTCTTTTTTGTGACTATGTTCTATCTCTTTTCAGCTCTCTTTTCTCTTCTGTCCTCTGCTGTGGTGTAACTGCTACATACATGTAACTGTGCTTTTTATATCAGTGCATTTTGTATATATATGTAACTGTTGACTTTAATCTGGGCAAATTCCAACGCTTTTCATACAACAAGTGTCTTGTTTATGTGGTGAGTTCCACAAGAAGAACATACATACACAACGAACTTTGTTTTATGGCCTGATATGATTGCACACATCGCAATTGTATTATATTAATAATCACCCTCCATCTTAAGCCGAGGCCCGTGGGTCCATAGACCACGCGACACTTTTCAATACAATCGCAACAACTTTATATATATATATATATATATAACAGTGCCTTCACAAATTTTCGATTGCGATTGATATGCGGACCCGACCATGTTTATATGTCAGATTTTATATGACTATCGCATCTGGCTTTGCCAATCACAATCGCAAGATGCCTTGCTCCGATGCGATTGATATGCTCCACAAATTTCCGATTGCGATTGATATGCGAACCCGACCATGTTTTATATGGCGGAGTTTATATGACTATCGCGTCCAGCTTTCATCGCAATCGCAAATATTTGTTAAAATGTTCCGCTTTAACTCCGATGTGGTTGGTACCTTTACGATTGTTCTGATGCGATTGATCACAATCACAACTTTCTGTTGTGATGTTCCGATGCCTTTATATTCTCCGATGCGATTCATAAGGGTCCCACCTTATATTAATTCGTTTCTTTTGATCATAAAGAGCTCCAATTATTAATATATATTCTTTGAACCTTTGTTTATATGATCCGGGCTTCATCGCAATCGCAATTCTTTGGTTGCATGTTCCGACACATATCCATTATGTTTTATAAACCCATCAGGTCTGGGCTTCATCGCAATCGCAATTTTCTGTTTATATGTTCTGCTGCCCTTATAATATCTGATGTGATTGGGAAAGGGTCCCACCTTATGGTACTTTGATTCTTTGATCATAAAGCGCTCCATATAAATTAATATATATAAACTTTGTCACTTGGGTTTAAGATTCCCGGAATATTATGTATGCTCCCTCCTGGGTTACGATTCCCGGAGTAAGATTTATATGTATATATATATATATATATATATATATACTTTGCTATCAATATTTAGTGTATCTTCCGGCGGGGGGGTGATTCTCGAGAATTTGTTTGTATATATATATATATATATATATATATATATATATATATATATATATATATATATATATATGTATATATATATATATATATATATGTACTTGCTGCTTGGGTTATACGATTCCCGGAATTGTGTTTATGTATCCTCCAGCTGGGGTAGCGAATCTCAGAATTAAAACAATGGCTTTGCCTCTACTTGTGATAACGGCGCTGCATCTATATTTGCTGCTTCTACCTCTGCCTCTGATATAATAGCTTTGCCTCTATATTCGCTGCTTCTGCCTCTGCCTTATTTTCTTCTGCTGGTCTACCTCTGCCTCTGCCTTCACTGTATATATTACCTGCTGTTGTTTTTTGCCTATCTTTGCATTTGTTGCCTTCTTTTTCTGTCTCTCCATTGCCATCAATGACAATATTTCCAACAATAAGCCGTCAAGTTTCCAAGCAATTGGTTCATGGTCAAATTTTCCCAATTTTTTGTTTCTGCTATGGCAAAAACCTTAGGGTTAAACCTGGATGGTAAAGATATCAATATCTTTTGTACAATTACACATTCCTTAATGGTTTCTCTTATGGATTTTTTTTATTCACAACTTCCGAAACCTTTAAGAAGAAATGGGCTACATCTTCATCTTCATTCATTTTTACATTTTCAAACTGAGCTCTATAACCTTGTAGTTTGGCCATCTTCACCTTTTATCTCCCTCATGGATATTTTCTCATGTATCCTAGACATCTTTGGAAGTCTCACTGTGCATTACTTTGATAAATTCTAACTGACATAGCTCACTCAAGATTGCATTCATGGATTTTTCATTAGCTATGAAATTTTTTTCGGATTATTTCTCTGTGTTAGTATCCTTTGGAGCATATCTTTCTTCCACAACAACCCGAACTTCTATCCCTAGAGACATTAGGTATGTCCTCATTCTTATTTTCCAGAAAGCATAGTTTGTGCCAGTAAACAATGGGGCTTTATTTGTTGAGCATTTATCTAGGCTAGCCCTTTTTGGGAACTAGGATATCCTTCTAGTTGTTAAAATGATATAGAAGGAACTTTCTCTAATTGATGAACCTTTAGTTAAACTTGCGGGGGGGTGGATCAGTTTAATAAATTCATGGATATTTAAAAAAAAATCATTCAACTCATTTACACCTTCATTTCGTAAGCAGCTTAATACATAATGGATCAACAAACATAATGTGTGGTCAACAAGTAATTAAACATATTAAAACATCACATCATCACTTAATCATCAAGCACATAAACAAAAGATATAAGTGGAAATCCATAAAGGGAGAAAATTGTTGGGCCAAGAAGAAGGTACGTTTCACCCCATCTTTACCACGATTTGTCATGTAATTTTATGTATTTTCCCTTCATATTAGAAATAAAGTAAAGGAAAATAATGCAAAGGCAAAGCAGAGTGGACTAATGATAAAGGGAGTGTCTAATAACGTAAGAATTGATTTGTCACTGTCTTTATTGATAGGGAAGAAAAATAGCCAAATTGTTGACTGGATGACCAAAAGATAGCCTACAAGGAAGGAAAACGGAATCATATCGGCTCTTATGAATCGAAAAAAGATGGAGAGGCATGCCCACGCTTGTAGTGCCCAATCGATAGCCATGAAGTAGCAGGGTACCATAATGAGAAGGATCTGTTACTACTTTTGAATTCACATTTAAACTATAAAAGGCTGAAGATGAACAAGATGAATATACTGTAATATAATATTCCTGTAATGAAAGTATTCAAATGGAATCATCAACTCATACTAATGTATTGTTCTGTATATTAATGAATAATTTGGTGTTTTTGGAATAAACAACCTCTGAGTATTCCTTAGCAGTAGGCTTTTAGTGGCTTTGGGCCTAGCCCTGGGGGTTCTTCTGCTACTTCTGTGCTATATGTTTATTTACATAATATGTGTTCCCAGTTATTCATTGTGTTTCATAATATATCGTTTAATTGGTTAATTAAGAGCATGGGGTGTTATAGCTTCCTTTTTACTAGACTAGTTTACCATTCATATCCTCTTATCTAAAATCAATGCTTTTACAATTGTTTGATTAGTTTCAACATGATTGTTGTTCAATTCTGCATATAGTTAATGTTTGGATATTTTCATCATCATTGTCAGCATTTGGTTGATGTTTAATTTATAAGGATGTTATTAGTTGATTAAAAGATAATTCCATCTCATAATCTAGAATAATTGATTGTTGTTCAATTTATTAGAATTGTTGTTCAATTCGTTAGGGTTGTTGTTCAATTCATCAAAGCATGTTGTTCAATTGAAATTTATTCTTTTCGGTCTTAAGTAGTGATTTATGCATAGGCTTAGAACAGATTTAGCTCCCTTTAAAAGTTAGAAACATTTTATAATTCACTTCCAAGTTGGTTTGATTGAACTTCGCAAATTAGACAATCTTCCTTATGACGATTTAGAGTAGTTAACCAACAATGTCACTTGCATATATTTTTCTTACACTGTTAAAATAACAAGACTTTCCCTCGGTTGATAATTAATGAAAATCATTAAGGTTACCATTAAAGAGTCACCTTTATGACCCAACATTTTGGCATCTTTGCCGGGGAGAGTGTGTTGGACAAAATTGTAAATTACGGATAAAACACGCTTCCCTAGACAGGTGTTAGTCTAGAACAATAGATTAAAGACTATACGACTAATTTTTCTAACTAAGAACATACAAATAGAATGGATTAGAGGCTTACTTGGGATCCAAGCACTTCTAAATGGCTCCTTCTGTTTCTTCCGTTGTAGCTTCAAATTCGAGCCGGCTATGCAAAATATTTCCTACAAGAATGAACACTAAACAACAGAAGATAGCAATAATAAAGATGTCTATTCAAGTTATTTTGCTAAATCAATAAAGCATAAACCATATACATCAACTAAGATCTTGCAATATCGAAAATCAAAGCCAATACAGATGCATATAGGGAAAAATAAGTTGTACTCTTTATTAATGATAGAAGGAGAAGTTACAACCCAATGACTGATTTGAAGTGACCATATCTAGCAACAATCCTCAACCTCATCACAATATAAATCTCTCCAACAACTGTTCCACAAATCTAACTCTCAATTGAAAATCCACCAACATTTCTCTACTCAAATTTTTCCTTACTAAGCACTCAGATCTATGTTCAATTTGTAGAGGAGATGAAGGTTGTTTTACAATAAAAAACTTTCCAATAATATGCAAGACACGTTCCCAATCTTGTAGATGTCAAATGGAAACTTGTATTCGAAGCTTGACACATGTGAACTCTTCTATATGGCACTGGCCAAGTGGAGATTCCGTAACAATAAGAATTTCACTCCTAGTGTGACCAACACACCTGTGGATGTCGGGAAGTGCTTTGCAGAGTATCCTTGCATGGGGCTACCTACATATGCAACACACTTGATCCCTTTAGAGGCAGCGTTGGTGGGCTCTCATATGCTATATAATAAACTTCAAACCTTGGAAACCTTTGCTTGATGAAAGTCATGTACGATTTGTCTTGTTCTTGTCTTAGGGCATGTAGCGACTTGAAATGATAGGGGATGATATAACCTATTCATTGGTCCTCTAGATGATGCCCACTTAATGAGGTCATTGGGAATGATGCCAAAATTGACCTATAACAAATTTCCCCCTAAAGCATGAGGTCAAAATAATAATAAAAATTTGATTGAGATAATTTACACTGTGATGTGTTGGAGATGAAGCGGAGTGGTCACCTACACCAATCTTACAATACATTACACCATGATATATCCTCTCTAATCATAATTGCTGAGGGTGGGAATTCCCATATTCATCACATAAACAATATAATAAGATGTACATGATTCAAAAAGTCGTCTTCATTGGAATGTTGTCCAAATGAAGACATGCCTATAGATATAGGTCCATGTTTGGATGACAATCTACATGTAAGGTCACTGTACAGATGATGTGTACAACAATCCTAAAATCACAGCCCGAATGGTTGAAACTAGATTCGGGGTCTTATTATCTCGTTCACTCGAACATTCGGGTACAAGTATAGCCATGCGAATATACGATTTGTAGTCGAACATGGAAAGACATCGTTTGATTACCGGCCAATGATGTGAGTTGTTAACAAACGCGAGAGAACCACCATTAATGTCAATGGCCCTCAAGGTACTGCAGTACATTTCGTAAGGCGTGAATAGATGATTTGATGTCGAATGCTAAACAAAATATTTCGATCAAAGGTCTGGAAGCGAGGATGTTGTCGATGTTGTAACAAGCCTCATGGTACTGGAATTTGATGTTTCTAAGTGAACATCCTAGATATTGATTTGTCATCGATAGGAAGTCACGTTATTACGAAACTAGAGTTACTGATTTCATAGACAATCATATGACTTTATATAGCAATTTTCAGGGATGACAGTCATGATAATGAAGGCTTATGAGTATTACAGAAGGATGAAGTAATTCACTGGATAGCTTCTCTTGAACATATCGGTGACACTGTGATGAGTTGGCAGCATTGACCCAAAACCGAAGTGAAGGTATGATGAGCCATAGTTATGAATGAACCATCAAGAAGATTACCCAACCCAAATAGTTACGGACATGGAGAGAAGGAAGTATCATGTTCAAGAGAAACTTTCTACCATAAAGAATTCTTGCTCATTTTTCCCAAATTTTCCCCGGTCATTTGTCGACCAATGCCTCTTTATTTTTTTACAAGCTTGAGGAGGATAACATTTTCTTAATATATAATTCAACTCTTCGGGCAGATAAAGTATCACTATTTAATAATTTAATGAGCCTAGTGATGAATGAAACTTGATTCTTACCATGATTGACAAGCCCATCACCATTTTATGTTTTAACAAGCTTAATAATAGTGATAGCCCGATCTTTTTTCATATTTAGAGAGTTTGAAAAAGAGGACGAAAGAAAACTCCATAAGTACTTTTTCGTGAATTTTTCACTCAGATTCGAAAAAGTGTAAAATAATATCTTAGAGAACCTCATTTGTCATGTTTAACCAAGGTATTCCTTTTTCGTAAATAATCTATCTCAGTCTGGAAAAGGGTAAAACTTATATTGAGTACATATCAATTCATTTACTTTTACGAGCTCGAAAAAGAGATAAAAGTGCACTTCAAATATTTTCTCGTTTTTAACAAAGCTCGAAAAATAAGGAAAAAAAAGTATGATTTGTGGTCAAGTCATTCTTTGAATAAATCTGCTCGAATAATCTATTCATGAGTTCTATATCTTGTTCAGAACAACATCAAATGGATTAAAAATACATGTTTCATGATAAAAACATAATGACACTATAGTCATAGCAATAAATTTAACTTGAAAATAATTAAATGACTATTAAAAGTAGTTCCACTATTCATTTTTACCATTCCATAGTTATCATTTTCATTTTGGAGCTCTGAACCTGATTTTGCCCCAGAACTTCAGCTACTGATTGCGATCGTTTCTGTGGACGGATTTCGTCGCCGTTTGATCCATGTTAGTACCATGAACCTTCTCTTTCATTAGGTATTCATTTAATTTCAAATTTCTACAAATTTTTAGGGTTTAAGGCTCCTATGGTAAATTCTTCCCAAAAAGAGGGCAATGCACCTGTGAATGTCGAAACATGTGTTGTATAGCAGGTACAATGAAGGTTACTTGCATGTGCAATGCACTGTCTCTTGTTAGGGAGTGCGTTGGGTGTAATATAAGTTTTTTATTTTCTTATTATGCCCAAATTTTTCCTATTTTTTTTCAATTAATGGAATCTAATGGACCTTATGGTTGTATTTCAGGTTTCCATGTAATATCCCAAAATGGGAACAACTACACTATTGGGAATAATTTGAGTTATTACCAATGTGGAGCTTCAGAAAAACATGAGCATGGATTTTTATATCAGCTCATTATATGTAAACAACACCTCACCAACAGATGTAAGAACCTCAACAATTATATGGCCTATATTCTCCTTCCTAGGTGGGGAAATGCAACAATATAGGGATTTTCTACAACAGTAAGAATACCCTAAGGTATTATGACATTGGAGAGCAGAAATAAATAATCTTTAAGTGATGCTAGATGACTGATCCTTCATTCTAAGAAACAACAGAAACTTTACTTTACTTCTTGACTCAAAGGATGGGGAAAAGTAGTGATTTATGCCCTAAAATGAGTATTTTCAGAACTTTTCATAAAAATAAGGAGGGATGACGGTTGGATATTCTAGCTTAGGTCATATTAAACTCCTAAGCCCAATTTGAGCTCAAAAAAATGATCCTAGATATATTAAACGGTTCCTCCAATCCCGATTAGGCTTAAAATTGCTGATTTCCCATGAGCTAGAGTATGCAGAATGTGACTGAAGCATATGCAACGTAATTTATGAAGGAATTATATGAAAATAAGTATAAAAATCAGTATATAATACCAATGATATGATTTATGCAATATATCAGAGAAAGATAGAAGTTTACATGGATCTGGGCTTCAGAATGAGACATTACAACATAAGAAAATGTAGAAAGAGCTTGACAACGTAATTTTGATTGCTGAAGCATGAAATAGATTAAAATTCATATCTATAGAGGATATATACACAAAATTTTAGATCTATATCATATTTTTAAATAATAAATTCTCCTTTATACACTCCCCTTGGGGATATCAACAAAACATGAAGGTACAAGAGTAGATCTGAGATCTAAGTCACAGATCTGCAGAAGTATTCAAAATTTTTTGAAGAATAACATATATATCATATCAGATCTGAAATAACATGGATTGGTTGGCCAATCCATGGATCACCACAGTGAAAGGAAGAAAGCCTTCACTAGAGATCTTCCTCTAAATTGATGCCAAGATACCCTGTAACTCTAATTTTGCAAATAACGTAGTCATGGAAGAGGGAATGCACTGTAGGCCTTGGAAATGCTTTGACCTACTGCTAATGTATGGATCTGAAGCTCAATCTATGGATGCACTCTTCCAGGAGGTTAAAATATACAGTCACTGAGAAGAGGTTCCAATAGAAGCTAGGTCTTTGCAGATCTAGAGTTCCACTTGCTACAGCTCACATGGACAACCCAATCCTAAGAAGAACTGCATTTTAGATGTAAGATGAGGCTTGGCCAAATTCCGGATAGTGGACTAGACAAACAAGACTCCTCCAAGAGCTGCTCAAGGAAGGACGTGGGGGTCCTAAATAGGAAAACCCCACGAGGTGTGTCTCAACAGACAACCTTCAGAAAATAATAACATCAAAAAACTTCTCTTGTTGTCCTCCTCCTTATTTTATAGGAATAAAGCCTTCTCAAACCCTAAACCACCTAAATGAGTTAACCCCTTTCACATGTGGAGCCTCCATCTAGAACTGCGCAGTGTATCCATGAGGTTCATTGCACCTAGACTGCACTGTTGATTTGTTCAAGGTTGACCCAGTCTTGTGCTTTAAGCCCATTCACACCTGCAAGAGATTATTTACATGGCACAGATATGTCTTTGTTTACATAGGCATTTATTTATTCATGGTTTTTAGGATTTTTACATGTCCTCCTTCATATTTTATTCATAAACGTGAAATGCCGGATAAAATAAGGCAAAATAAGATATTCCCATTAGCTTGGGATAAATGGGGATATTATAGTACTCCCCTCCAAAAATTTTCTTGTCCTCAAGAAACTCATAAGGTGAGTGCTGCAAGACTTCTCCTCCATTGGTGATGTCATCAAATATCAAGCTTTTTGAATAAGCTAGATGTTCACCAATCCATCCTCCCATGAGTTGTCTCTCCAAGATCATTATGAGATGTTCATGATACATCCCATAAGGTGTCAATAATTCCATTGAAACAAATATGGCTGAAACCCTACTCTCCATAAAACATGTAGCAAATCATACAAAGAGAGTCTCCATCCCATGTAATATCCATTTTTGAGGATTTCTCATAAAACATGCATCAAAAACGTATTTCAAGAAAAAAATGTAATAAAACAGTGAAATGGACTCTTGGATCCCATATATTAGTCAATATAATTCTAAATCCAAGAATAGAGTTGAAACAAATCAAACTAGGTGGGCTAAACAGATCTCCCACACCTAGGATGACCAAAAAGTGCTAAAACCCGAAGACTGCAGAATGCCGGAGCAACTGCTCAAGGGATTGCACAGTATAAAAGAGGGTTCACACAAAAAATGATGGGAGAAAAATATATATACTCATATATAGATAAATAATTTTGAAGAACAGAGATCTGGTCTCCTCATACAAAATACAGGACAACCGGGCAAGGGTTTCTTATCAGACACTTTGCATACAAAATGGGAGATTCAGTAATTTACTGAATAAATACTGCAAAAATAAAGTACATGAGTGTATATGGCTGAAATAAGTCTGATATTTTGTACATCCCTCAAGGGCTTCCTCCCATGAAAGGATGAACCTCTCAATCACAAGGAAACACTGCAACGGGGCCACCAAATCAGGCAATGAACACTGCCATCAAAATAACGCACTCCCTAGAAAAAATAGCACTGGGAGGGTCTGGGAAATGTGTGTTCTGATGCCACAGATCTGAAATAATTCCTAGGGCTCTCCAGACAGATCTCTCAAGTGAAGGAAACCTTCCTTCAATGAGAAAATAGCTCAGAAGCCAAGATTCGAATCCCTTCCACTGCTGCACCCAACAACACTAAAAAATCTCCGGAAAGTTGTGCTGATGTAAATGGCTGAAGCTTGGTCTAAATACCTAATGTTTAAATATGAATACAAACTCTCCCAATGAGCTACTCAAAAGAAAGAGGTGGGATTCCCACCCGGGAACACCCAGTGCTAAACAACACTGCAACTTGCTAAGTAGCAAGCAGCATCAATTCTTGGCAGCCAAGAATGATAATAATCTACAAAATAATGAATAATTTTTGCATCCTCTTCCTTATATAATATGTGATTTTTCTTTCCCTTGGCCCCAGTCACTTAGGTTGCTTCTAACCCAAGTTACATTTCCCTCCAAAATTGCGTTATCCATTCTAGGATTCCTCCTCCACTAAAACTGCGTTGTTGACTTGGTCAAAGAAGCTTCATTTTTTCTTTGTGCACACATGGAGGTGTATTATTAAGCTATAAAGAGTGTCTCCTTTCACATTTGGAGTGTTTTTATCCTCCTTAGGAGACTTATGGGATTTCTACCCATTCATTTACCGGCTACAACTGCTATTAACTCTAATGTTCCATTTAGCTTGGAAGCCAAAATTTTGAACATTACAGTCCTCCCCTCCAAAATATTTTCTTGTCCTCAAGAAAATGCATAAGGAGAGAAAATATCTCCCATCCTCCTCATGTGGCCTCCATCAATAGCCTCCATCACTGCATCAAGAGAATCTGCAAATAAACTGTCATCCAATGCTTCCTCCCAAGTGTGCAAAACCAAAGTGTCTGCATCAATCAGAGGTGGAAAGTGTGAATGGAAACATGCTATATGTCTCATGGCCTCCACAAAGTAGGAGTGATGGTCATCATGGTGAATGAGTGCCTCCCTCATCCATGCAATCATCCAAATGAAGTGAGTCACCCTCCAACATGGTAACTCATGAAAAGTCTCTTCCACCTAGTGATCCTGAAATGAAGGTGGGCTAAATAAGTGAACATTATAGGTGATGCAGGGGCATTGGAACCAAGACATTTTTGTGCATAAATAAATTTAAAGGAGGGCCTCATGGTTTTTTTCCCCATCTAAATATTCATAATTGAGTAATTTAGTTAATTAGAGGGAGAAATGTAACTGCTCGAATGTTCCGTGGGCATAGGAAGGGATAGTCCATCTCTGTTTGCTTGAGCGTTAGTATAATTTGTAACTGTAGGAATTTGAAGAGTTATGATTCATAGGGTAGCTAAACCGATTGATTCCAAATTTGTATTAAAATAAATCCCTGTGACAGAGTCGAGGGACAGACAAGGACCTACAAGGACCTGCACAGACCTGCACGGACCTGCACAGACCTACACAGAAGACCTGCATAGAGAACTCTATAGGCTGCATAGGCTTGTCGTAGAGACAGAGTAGGAAATAGGGCCAAGACATTGGAAGATCTGGCCAATATGTTGTAAGTCAATTCACTGTATAAATATATAATTTGTTCAGTATATCATGTGCATTGTGATTTAGTTCCATATGTGAATTGTCGATTTGATTTTCTGTGTGAGTGGCTCAGATTTCATAAGCAAGAATATACGATTGAATGTAATTTGAACCTATGATAGAGCTCTGATTGAGGTTCCGTATCTAATGGGAGAATCAATGTGAATACAGTCGAGTTAAAGCTTGTGTGAATGTATGTATGTTTTCTTGGTGAAGGATAATGGATCTCTATGTAGTTGAGCTCAAGTCTAATAAGCGAGGGGTATAGAGACCAGAGTGATAAAACCCGTGTTAAGAGCTTTGACCATGGACGGTGTGTCAAGAAGGGAGTGTGTGGGATAGAATCGTGCGTGACATATAAAAGGAATCCCCCTGTGGATGGACTCAGAATTCCAATACGAGGTTGTATAACTAGTGCATGTACACTGTGTCTAGAGTTAGTGTTAATGCGAAGGAATTAGCATTGAGATGGAACGCGAAGTTAAGTGGAACCTAGAGTAGGGAACCATGATCGAGAGGAACAGTTATGTGGGTTGGAGTGAATAGTAAAGGTTGGAAGCGGATTTCATCGCACCATCTTTCGTTGGCAAGCGGTAATTGAGGAGGGGGGAGAGATTCCATAGAGGTGCTGACGCGTGGCAAGGCGGGACCCAGAGAAATCGCTTCCATAAGTGCGCCATCGCGCATTAACTATCAACCAAAGACACAATGCGATATTTCTATATACCGTTGATCTGGAAGCTCGATATCGAACGATGATCGCTCACAGGATTGGTATGAATTTTAATCAAGGTACGGTGTATGCATTCCGCAATTGTATTGTGGGCCTGGTGGAGATATATGAAATGAATTCGTTTATTAATGTCAGTAGACGTATTGTAACCTTACTATAAGGCCCGATGGAATATATTAAAGATGTTTTGACTAAGGTTTCAAGTTAAAGTGGCAAAGGCTACAAAGGAAGAAGGAGCAGATGATGAATGCTCAGAAGAAGAAAGAAATACTTAGAGTGATTGAGTAGTTGGAGGAGGACTTGGAGACTGAAGCTTCAAGTGGGACCAAGGGGTCCAAGAGCCTTACATCCGACATATTTTGTATGTTTGCAGGAACAACAGGTGAGAAAGAAAAAACTATTGATGTTGTCACTGAGGAAGAAAATGGAGCAGCTACATGTTTTGAGGATGTCCATGCACAGTTGGAGAAATATTCTTCTTTCCAACATATTGGAAGTAGAAGAGATTTAGTTTGTGATATTGGCTAGAAGCTGGAGGCTGAAAAGCTTAAGGACTCAGAAGAAGAGACCATTGGAGGATCTCTGAAAAATATAGAAGACTTGGAACAACAGAAAGATTTGGTGACCGAGTCACCAATCGAGACCATGAGGTCTTGAGATTTTGCATTTGACAAGTTGTGTGTGAATGCAGGTGTTAATGAAGGCAGTTCACATGATGAAAATGTGACAGATGAAGCTGACTTTTGCTGAGTAAAGTATGATGAGTATATTTCAGATGAAGAACAGATTGAACTACTGTAGCAGAAGGAATTCATAAATTCCTTATTTGATAGAAGATATTGTTTCAATGGAGATGATGATGAATTTGTCATTAATACTGACAATGACAGGCTGCTTTTGATAAATGGCCATGTGGAGAATGATGGACAGGTAGCTGGAGCCTTTGCAGAGATGGGAAATCAGGATTTTATTCTGGTGAAGACTGAGGAGATAGTGACAGCAGAAGATAAAGAAGATTTTGGTGAGATGCCAAGATTGGGGCATGAGCAGAGGACAGAACCACAGAGAGAAGGTGTTCATATGGTAAGGACAGAGATGAATAGGAAGAGGAAAGTTCATTTTTATGAGTTGGAGAAAAGAGACATCCTTGAAGGGGATGGTGCAGAAGGGAGACTAGCAGATAGTCTCAAGAAATGTTTGAAGAATCAGAATCAGCATTCTGATGTGATGATTGAGGAGAAAATAAATTTGGGATAGCATATTGAGGTGCTGGCAGAAAAGAGAAAGGCTCTGAGGCCTTGTGAGTTTGATGCTGACAGATGTTGGATGAATGTAGATCCTGTTGATGACGGAGGTAAGTTGACGGCATGGGGCAGTCAATTGACAGAGAAGGAGAATTCTGTGCGAGACTTTAAACCATGAAGTGAAGAAATTGAGCTGCTAGAGAGTATGCTGAATCAACAGGATTCCATACAAGAGATAAGACCTCAATTTTAGAATTGGGGGTTACAAAATGTGAAGACACAATGGGATGAAGATAGGAAATAATTGATGATTGAGTCATTAGAAGGGACCATTGGGTCTTGGGGTTTTGGAACTAATGAAGTGGTTGTGTTGACAGGAAAAGTAGAAGACAATCCATCACTTGGAGTTGTCTTAGAAAAACAAGAGCTATTGCAGAATAAGGATGAGCAGTTGAGCGAAGATGAAACAACCATGTCTCCTATGCAGGAAACGATTGTTGCTATTGGTAGCAGAGAAGGATTTTCTTGTTCGAATAGCCAAGGGAAGATTAAAGAGAAGACTGCATGGCAGACTGTTGGGGCTGCTATAGCAGTGGAGAACCAGAGTTTCACTCTGACAGAAGATGAAATGCCAAAGTAGCATCTTGGAGTGTTGCTGGAGAGAGTGCTGAAGCAACAAGCTGAAGTGTTTCCAGCAGAGGAGAAAAAGTTTTACTGTTGCATAGAGGGCATGGATGATAGGGTGGAGAATAGGGCAGCAATAAGAACTGAAGAAATAAGAATGCAGCAAACAAAAGTAAGTGTCCAACAGTCAGAGGAAATATTAGACAGAGAACTAGAATTTATAAGAAAGTTAATGATAAAGATGCTTCAGAAAAGGGTAGCAACAAGGAAACAAGGAAGCAGCAGCACAAGAAAAGCAGATAGAGGATGCAAAGGTACAGCCTGTGGAAAGCTACAGCATAAATTTTAGAAGCCAGGAGGAATGCGAAAGAAGAATGTTGCAACAAATAACCAGTTGCAGAACAAAGTATGGGATCCAGGAAGATAAAAATGAAAGCACATGATCAGGAGATCATGAATCATTTGAACCTGGGGAGTTTGATGCAGGGGCATTGGACCCAAGACATTTTTGTACATAAATAAATGTAAAAGAGGGCCTCATGTTTTGTTTCCCCATGTAAATATTCATAATTGAGTAATTTAGTTAATTAGAGGGAGAAATGGAACTGCCCGAATGTTCTGTGGGCATAGGAAGGGATAGTCCGTCTCTGTTTGTCTGAGCGTTAGTATAATTTGTAATTGTGGGAATTTGAAGAGTTATGAGTCATAGGGTAGCTGAACCGATTGATTCCAAATTTGTATAAAAATGAATCCCCGTGACAGAGTCGAGGGATAGGCAAGGACTTGTAAGGACCTGCACAGACATGAACAGACCTACACAGAAGACCTGCGTAGAGAATTGTATAGGCTGCGTAGGCCTGTCGTAGAGACAGATTAGGAAATAGGGCCAAGACATTGGATGATCTGGCCGATATGTTGTAATTCAATTCACTATATAAATATATAATTTTTTCAGTATCTCGTGTGCATTGTGATTTAGTTCCATATGTGAATTGTCGACTTGATTTTCTGTGTGAGTGGCTCGGATTTCTTAAGCAAGAATATACGACTGAATGTAATTTGAACCTGTGATAGAGCTCTGATTGAGGCTTCATATCTAATGGGATAATCAATGTGAATAAATTCGAGTTAAATATTGTGTGAATGTATGTATGTTTTCTTGGTGAAGGATAATGGATCTCTGTGTAGTTGAGCTCGAGTCTAATAAGTGAGGGGTATAGAGACCATAGTGATAAAACCTGTGTTAAGAGATTTGACCATGGATGATGTGTCAAGAAGGGAGTGTGTGGGATAGAATCGTATGTGACGTATAAAAGGAATCCCCCTATGGATGGACTCAGAATTCCAATACGAGGTTGTATAACCAGTGTATGTACACTGTGTCCAGAGTTAGTGTTAATGCGAAGGAATCAGCGTTGAGATGGAACGCGAAGTTAAGTGGAACCTGGAGTAGGGTACCATGACCGAGAGGAACAGTGATCGGGTTGAAGTGAACAGTAAAGGCTAGAAGCGGATTTTATCACACCACCTTTCGTCGGCAAGCGGTAATTGCGGAGGGGAGAGCGATTCCATAGAGGTGCTGACGCGTGGCAAGGCGGGACCCAGAGAAACCGCTTCCATAAGCGTGCCATCGTGCATTAACTATCGACTAAATACATGGTGTGATATTGCTATATACCGTTGACCTAGAGGCTTGATATCTAACGGTGATCGCTCGCAATATTGGTATGAAGTTTAATCAAGGTACGGTGTATGCATTCCACAATTTTATTGTGGGCCCAGCGGAGATATATGAAATGAATTCGGTTATTAATGTCTGTCGACGTATTGTAACCTTAGTATAAGGCCCGATGGAATATATTAAAGATGTTTTGACTAAGTTTTCAAGTTAATAAATGTATGATGATTATATGTTGGACTTCATTGTAATGGTTCTGATAGTTGAAGAATGTCGTAATATAGGCATGGATATGTTACGTATAATGTTCGAATAAGCGAAGTGGGGCCATATAAATTGTGATTTAGGTGTGAAGATAAAAGACCGAGGGTTTAATATGTATGGTGTGGAAATCTTATTATTTGGTATAATATAAGATTGGATTAAGGTATTCACTTATCAATTTCTATGAAATTGATAAGTAAATAAGAAGGAAGAAATTAAGCAGTGAGACTGCTAATCCCTGGCTTGGAGTTTTATTTAGTTGTCAGAACCAAGAACTGGTTGAGTTGCCCAGACGGTGAAGTTGATTCAGGAAGAAGCTTTGGATGCACTTACACACATGTTTAGGGGAAATTTGAAAAGTACTGGGAATGTGGGCTTGGTAGGTATCCCCGCTATCAATAGGCAAGAGGGCCTATCCCAAACTGTCCTCCTCTCCACTCATGATAAGTGTAGAGGGCATGCTGATATTGGGCTGAGACGTGATTTCCCTCCAATGGAAAGAAGAATATTGAGCCTCCAAAGACTCTTCCTCCAAAATCATGAGTCATGCCAATGCAAACCATTCCATTCAAGATGAATGGCACATCATCACCACATGGCATCCAAATTATAAGATGGCTAAATTTTATGTGCAATTTTGGATGATACACATGGTCTCTATGGTGGATAAAACATAGTTCTCCCAACTGCTTCTTGAGAATGTCATATGGCAAGTGTTCCAGCAACAAGTTACAAGCTGAATATGTATGTTCTCCCAACATGGGAAAGTAAGCATCAATGTCTATCAGTTGTACATTGCCAAAAGTCATGTATATATGGGCTACTATCATCATAAACATTGGCCCTAAAGTGACCATGAAACCCAAAAATAATCTTGCTATTTTGAGGAGCAATGCACTGTGCAAACATGGTGAGAAAATACAAATACTCAATAGAGTAATCAACAAGTACAGAAATGCATTCTCTACCATACATAGTGAGTGGGATGAAAGTGAGATCCTCGAATAAGTCATCCCATGAGAATCTACTCATATAAATTTTCAAGAAGAAGGAATACCTCCCCCCTTTGTAATATCTCATCCATAAGATCATGCTCCTATGTGATATGTGACAGCGCTGTGGGCCTCTGTAGTAAGGCTCCATGACACCTCTCTTTGACATTCCATATGAAAAATTCATCCACCATCATGCTGCTATGTGAGAATATCTTCCTCCAACATGGAAGTCTCTCATAACACTCCAATACTGAAGGGTAGCCTCCTTGCACCATGAATGTGCCTTTCTTCTCTTCAGAAATATCATGAAAAGTATGGGAAGAATTTTTCCCATACTCTCCCAAGTGCAACCGTAGCAACAAAAATTTTTTTTGCTACCTCATCTCTCCCTCATACAAGCTTCCTTTGAACAAAAATACATCAGAAATACATGGAAGAAAGATACAATAAGAACGAGTTGCTAAATGACAACCGGAGAGTGAATCTTGAACTATTGTAGCAGAAGGAATTCATAAATTCCTTATTTGATAGAAGATATTGTTTCAATGGAGATGATGATGAATTTTTCATTAATACTGACAATGACAGGCTGCTTTTGATAAATGGCCATGTGGAGAATGATGGACAGGTAGCTGGAGCCTTTGCAGAGATGGGAAATTAGGATTTTATTCTGGTGAAGACTGAGGAGATAGTGACAGCAGAAGATAAAGAAGATTTTGGTGAGATGCCAAGATTGGGGCATGAGCAGAGGACAGAACCACAGAGAGAAGGTGTTCAGATGGTAAGGACAGAGATGAATAGGAAGAGGAAAGTTCATTTTTATGAGTTGGAGAAAAGAGACATCCTTGAAGGGGATGGTGCAGAAGGGAGACTAGCAGATAGTCTCAAGAAATGTTTAAAGAATCAGAATCATCATTCTGATGTGATGATTGAGGAGAACATATATTTGGGATAGCATATTGAGGTGCTGGCAGAAAAGAGAAAGGCTCTGAGGCCTTGTGAGTTTGATGCTGACAGATGTTGGATGAGTGTAGATCCTGTTGATGACAGAGGTAAGTTGACGGCATGGGGCAGTCAATTGACAGAGAAAGAGAATTCTGTGCGAGACTTTAAACCATGAAATGAAGAAATTGAGCTGCTAGAGAGTATGCTGAATCAACAGGATTCCATACAAGAGATAAGACCTCAATTTTAGAATTGGGGGTTACAAAATGTGAAGACACAATGGGATGAAGATAGGAAATAATTGATGATTGAGTCATTAGAAGGGACCATTGGGTCTTGGGGTTTTAGAACTAATGAAGTGGCTGTGTTGACAGGAAAAGTAGAAGACAATCCATCACTTGGAGTTGTCTTAGAAAAACAAGAGCTATTGCAGAATAAGGATGAGCAGTTGAGCGAAGATGAAACAACCATGTCTCCTATGCAGGAAACGATTTTTGCTATTGGTAGCAGAGAAGGATTTGCTTGTTCGAATAGCCAAGGGAAGATTAAAGAGAAGACTGCATGGCAGACTGTTGGGGATGCTATAGCAGTGGAGAACCAGAGTTTCACTCTGACAGAAGATGAAATGCCGAAGTAGCATCTTGGAGTGTTGCTGGAGAGAGTGCTGAAGCAACAAGCTGAAGTGTTTCCAACAGAGGAGAAAAAGTTTTACTGTTGCAGAGAGGGCATGGATGATAGGGTGGAGAATAGGGCAGCAATAAGAACTGAAGAAATAAGAATGCAGCAAACAAAAGTAAGTGTCGAACAGTCAGAGGAAATATTAGACAGAGAACTAGAATTTATAAGAAAGTTAATGATAAAGATGCCTCAGAAAAGGGTAGCAACAAGGAAACAAGGAAGCAGCAGCACAAGAAAAGAAGATAGAGGATGCAAAGGTACAGCCTGTGGAAAGCTACAGCATAAATTTTGGAAGCCAGGAGGAATGCGAAAGAAGAATGTTGCAACAAATAACTAGTTGCAGAACAAAGTATGGGATCCAGGAAGATAAAAATGAAAGCACATGATCAGGACATCATGAATCATTTGAACCTGGGGAGTTTGATGCAGGGGCATTGGACCCAAGACATTTTTGTACATAAATAAATGTAAAGGAGGGCCTCATGTTTTGTTTCCCCATGTAAATATTCATAATTGAGTAATTTAGTTAATTAGAGGGAGAAATGGAACTACCCGAATGTTCTGTGGGCATAGGAAGGGATAGTCAGTCTTTGTTTGTCTGAGCGTTAGTATAATTTGTAACTGTGGGAATTTGAAGAGTTAGGAGTCATAGGGTAGTTGAACCGATTGATTCCAAATTTGTATAAAAATAAATCCCTGTGACAGAGTCGAGGGATAGGCAAGGACTTGTAAGGACCTGCACAGACCTGAACAGACCTACACAAAAGACCTGCATAGAGAATTGTATAGGCTGCGTAGGCCTGTCGTAGAGACAGAGTAGGAAATAGGGCCAAGACATTGGACGATCTGGCCGATATGTTGTAATTCAATTCACTATATAAATATACAATTTTTTCAGTATCTCGTGTGCATTGTGATTTAGTTCCATATGTGAATTGTCGACTTGATTTTCTGTGTGAGTGGCTCAGATTTCTTAAGAAAGAATATACGACTGAATGTAATTTGAACCTGTGATAGAGCTCTGATTGAGGCTTCATATCTAATGGGATAATCAATGTGAATAAATTCGAGTTAAATATTGTGTGAATGTATGTATGTTTTCTTGGTGAAGGATAATGGATCTCTGTGTAGTTGAGCTCGAGTCTAATAAGCGAGGGGTATAGAGACCATAGTGATAAAACCTGTGTTAAGAGATTTGACCATGGACGATGTGTCAAGAAGGGAGTGTGTGGGATAGAATCGTATGTGACGTATAAAAGGAATCCCCCTATGGATGGACTCAGAATTCCAATACGAGGTTGTATAACCAGTGTATGTACACTGTGTCCAGAGTTAGTGTTAATGCGAAGGAATCAGCGTTGAGATGGAACGCGAAGTTAAGTGGAACCTGGAGTAGGGAACCATGACCGAGAGGAACAGTGATCGGGTTGAAGTGAATAGTAAAGGCTGGAAGCGGATTTTATCACACCACCTTTCGTCGGCAAGCGGTAATTGCGGAGGGGAGAGCGATTCCATAGATGTGCTGACACGTGGCAAGGCGGGACCCAGAGAAACCGCTTCCATAAGCGCGCCATCGTGCATTAACTATCGACTAAATACATGGTGTGATATTGCTATATACCGTTGATCTAGAGGCTTGATATCTAACGGTGATCGCTCGCAATATTGGTATGAAGTTTAATCAAGGTACGGTGTATGCATTCCACAATTGTATTGTGGGCCCAGCGGAGATATATGAAATGAATTCGGTTATTAATGTCAGTCGACGTATTGTAACCTTAGTATAAGGCCCGATGGAATATATTAAAGATGTTTTGACTAAGTTTTCAAGTTAATAAATGTATGACGATTATCGTTGGACTTCATTGTAATGGTTCTGATAGTTGAAGAATGTCGTAATATAGGCATGGATATGTTACGTATAATGTTCGAATAAGCGAAGTGGGGCCATATAAATTGTGATTTAGGTGTGAAGATAAAAGACCGAGGGTTTAATATGTATGGTGTGGAAATCTTATTATTTGGTATAATATAAGATTGGATTAAGGTATTCACTTATCAATTTCTATGAAATTGATAAGTAAATAAGAAGGAAGAAATTAAGCAGTGAGACTGCTAATCCCTGGCTTGGAGTTTTATTTAGTTGTCAGAACCAAGAACTGGTTGAGTTGCCCAGACGGTGAAGTTGATTCAGGAAGAAGCTTTGGATGTACTTACACACATGTTTAGGGGAAATTTGAAAAGTACTGGGAATGTGGGCTTGGCAGGTATCCCCACTATCAATAGGCAAGAGGGCCTATCCCAAACTGTCCTCCTCTCCACTCATGATAAGTGTAGAGGGCATGCTGATATTGGGCTGAGACGTGATTTCCCTCCAATGGAAAGAAGAATATTGAGCCTCCAAAGACTCTTCCTCCAAAATCATGAGTCATGCCAATGCAAACCATTCCATTCAAGATGAATGGCACATCATCACCACATGGCATCCAAATTATAAAATGGCTAAATTTTATGTGCAATTTTGGATGATACACATGGTCTCTATGGTGGATACAACATAGTTCTCCCAACTTCTTCTTGAGAATTTCATATGGCAAGTGTTCCAGCAACAAGTTACAAGCTGAATATGTATGTTCTCCCAACATGGGAAAGTAAGCATCAATGTCTATCAGTTGTACATTGCCAAAAGTCATGTATATATGGGCTACTATCATCATAAACATTGGCCCTAAAGTGACCATGAAACCCAAAAATAATCTTGCTATTTTGAGGAGCAATGCACTGTGCAAACATGGTGAGAAAATACAAATACTCAATAGAGTAATCAACAAGTACAGAAATGCATTCTCTACCATACATAGTGAGTGGGATGAAAGTGAGATCCTCGAATAAGTCCTCCCATGAGAATCTACTCATATAAATTTTCAAGAAGAAGGAATACCTCCCCCCTTTGTAATATCTCATCCATAAGATCATGCTCCTATGTGATATGTGACAGCGCTATGGGCCTCTGTAGTAAGGCTCCATGACACCTCTCTTTGACATTCCATATGAAAAATTCATCCACCATCATGCTGCTATGTGAGAATATCTTCCTCCAACATGGAAGTCTCTCATAACACTCCAATACTGAAGGGTAGCCTCCTTGCACCATGAATGTGCCTTTCTTCTCTTCAGAAATATCATGAAAAGTATGGGAAGAATTTTGCCCATACTCTCCCAAGTGCAACCGTAGCAACAAAAAATTTTGTTGCTGCCTCATCTCTCCCTCATACAAGCTTCCTTTGAACAAAAATACATCAGCAATACATGGAAGAAAGATACAATAAGAACGAGTTGCTAAATGACAACCGGAGAGTGAATCTGGGTCCCTCTCATGGAACTAGTGCAGTGTCTCCTTGGCCTGCATCAAAAAAAAAAATAACAAGTGCTTTGCTAGCCACTTGTTTGCTGCCATAGTCATCTCATAAGATGAAAACATGAAGTTACAATATGGTGTCATTGGTACAGACCAAGAGACATATGGCTTCCCCCACAGCTCATCAAAAAGATAGCCAAAATCAATGCTAAAAGTAGCTGCAAGTACATCATCATATAATATGCAAGAAGAAATGTTTCTTCTTGTTACATCATGCTGCTCAAATAATGAAAAGAAGTACAAGACAAAATATGAAATGATACCTCCTCCATCATGTACTTGAGGCCTTGAGCTGAAATGGCTCAACTGGAAACTCTCCCTCAATCCTAATGAGTAGGAAGGTGGTTGTGACATCCTCACCATCCAGGCTGTGCATCTCTCCATATGCTGATGTATGTCATGTTGAATTCCCTCCCAAGTGAACTGCTCTGCCATGGAAAGATATGCATCAAAATGCATGGAAGAGAAATCCTCAGGTGTTGCATGTAGAAATTTCTCCTTCAGACTAGAAGCTCTAGTCAAGAAGACTCTTCCATGAAAATAGATGACCACATCATCCACTATGTATCTGTCATCTCCATCCGGGTCATCGAGAATTATGCATGCATCAAGATCCTTGGAGTACTCTACCAAAAGCTGAGATCTCCAATAAGGATCAAACCTCCTAAGAGACAACGCTAGTGATCTGGCATGTGTAGCTCCACTCATGCTGCTGCCTGCTACTTTGACATCCCCCATGCCAAATTTCTCCTCCAAACTCTTCACCTCTCCAAAATCCAAGATTTTTGAACCCAAAGACAAGATATCTCTCATAAACTGAAGATCAGGTGGCCTCCCAGGTGGAATGCCTCCATGAAGTGAGACATCAATGTCAAGAGTAGACTGCATATATGATTGGGCAACCTTGCTCTTTCCCTCACTGTGAAAATCAGTTTGCCTCTTCCTTGCATTATATTTCTGAAACAAAGAAGGGTGTGTGCTCCTCATCAACTGATGCTGCACTTCCTCCCTTCCTTATCCTTCCAGCTGCAATGTTGCACAATCATGCTGCTCACTGATTGTGCTTGGACCTCTATGTATGAGATCCTGGGGAACTTCTTGCAAAGATACAAGAATCCCTCTCATGGGAGCATGTGCTCCTCTTTCCTCTGCATGAGGCACTAGATATGTACTAGATGTGACAACGTTGTTGCCTTCTTCTCCATCAATGTGTGTAGGAAACATATCAACAATTGGATCCCTTTGTGAAAAAGTGATCCCCATGCCCTCTTGTTCAAGAATATGAACTGGAAGTTTTTCTTCCGACAATATGTAATGCAAGACATCAATGCCTCTCATGGTTTTCTGAAATGGATTTTCATTCGTCACATGCAAGGGTTTTGTTTTCTCCTGTTTTCCTTGCTCATGTGTCTTAGGAAGTTTTTCACCAAACCTCTCCATAAATGTTTTTACGAATCTTGCATAAGAGAAAGTATTGGAATTATTTAAGGAATAAGATTCAAAAATCCACCATGCATGAGCCTTACCTCTGAAATGCAGTGTTGCAACTCTGATAGCTTCATCTCCGGCAATATGGTGCAGCTACAAATAGGAGTTTAGCTCCTTCACCCAAGCTCCAACTGAACATGTAGGTGATTCAGCAAAAGTAGATAGAAGAAATCTATCTGCATCCTGATGCTGTCTCTTCTCCATATGGATCTTGCAGACTCTTGGAAATTAGTATGATCTCTAAAGTTCTGAGTTTGAGATTCATACTCCTGCAACAAATCACTAAGAGTCATTCTCTTAAGCATTCTTCCTCCTCCCATCCATCTCAGGATAGCTCTGGGAATTTGACTGCGCTGTGCATCATGGAGTGTAGCTGCATGCTCACACTCACCATGTGCAAATATAGATTCAGCTCTATAATTAGCCTCCCTTGGAGATCCCATCTCCAATCTCATCCTTTTCAGCTCTCCTTGAAAGCTCTTAATAGATTTTTGAAGAAGCTTTGTGAGCTTGTCTTCCTTTCTTTCTGCACATACTGAAGCTTTATGGCTTCTTTCCATCCCTCCTTATTCTGATAGCACATGAAAGTTCCCATTTTCAGGAATATCAAAATTCTATTCCGGAGGTTGACTGCAGGGGCATTTACTAGATATGTCACCTTTGAAAAAAGGATGAGATCCAGAGGCTACTTGGCCATCTGCAGAATCTGAATATAGAGCTTAAAATATCCCCCCTTTATGGATTCAACATTTTGGCTTGAAGCCACATGCTGAGCCAAAGATCTTGCTCTGATACCACTATAATATCCCTTTTTCAGGATTGCTCATAAAACATGCATCAAAAACATATTTCCAGCAACAAATGTAATAAAAAAAATGAAATGGACTCTTGGATCCAATATATTAGTAAATATACATTCTAAATCCAATAATAGAGCAGAAAAAAATAAAACTAGGTGAGCTAAACAGATCTCCCACACCTAGGATGACCAAAAAGTGCTAAATCCCCAAGACTGCAGAATGACGAAGCAGTTTCTCAAGGGACTGCACAGTATAAGAGAGGTTTAAAAAATGAAATGATGGGAGAACAATATATCTACTCATATATATATAAATAATGATGAATAACAGAGATCTAGTCTCCTCATACAAAATACAAGACAACCCGGCAAGGGTTTCTTGTCAAACACTCTACATACAAAATGGGAGATTTAGTAATTTACTGAATAACCACTGCAACATTGAATTAAATGAGTGTATATGGCTTAAAGAAGTCTGATATTCTGTATATTCCTCAAGGGATTCCTCCCATGAAAGGATGAACCTCTAAATCACAAGGAAACACTGCAACGGGGCCACCAAATCATGCAATGAACACTGCCATCAAAATAACGCACTCCCTAGTAGAAAAAACACTGGGAGGGTCTAGGAAATGTGTGGTATGATACCAAATATCTGAAATAATTCCTAGAGCTCTCCAAACAGATCTATCAAGTGAAGGAAACCTTCCGTCAATGAGAAACTAGCTCAGAAGCCGAGACTCTAATCCCTTCCACTGTTGCACCCAGCAACACTACACAATCTCTGGAAAGCTATGCTAATGTAGATGGATGAAGCTTGGCATAAAAACCTGATGCGTAAATATTAATACAAACTCTCCCAATGAGCTACTCAAAGGAAAAAAGTGGGATTCCCACCGGGGAACACCTAGTGCTAAACAACATTGCAACTTGCTAAGTAGCAAGAAGCAACAATTCTTGGCAGCCAAGAATCATAATAATCTAGAACATAATGAATAATGCTACCATCCTCTTCCTTATATAATATGTGAGTTTTATTTCTCTTCGCCCCACTCACTTAGGTTGCTTCTAACCCAGGTTACATTTCCCTCCAAAATTGCGTTATCCATCCTAGGATTCCTCCTCCACTAAAACTCCATTGTTGACTTGGTCAAAGAAGCTTCATTTTATCTTTGTCCACACATGGAGGTGTATTATTGAGCTATAAAGAGTTTCTCCTTTCACACTTGGAGTATTTTTATCCTCCTTAGGAGACTTATGGGATTTCTACCCGTTTATTTACTGGCTATAACTGCTGTTAAGTCTAATGTTCCATTTAGATTGGAAGGTAAAATTTTGGAACATTACATCCCATGTGATACACATATTCCTCCTATCCTCCCTCCATACAATCCCAATAATAAGACAAGTGCATCATCCATGTATGGAAGCAAAACTACAACTACATAAACAAAATTTGTAACATGAGGAGGTGGATCATAATCCCATATATGGTACCAGCGCAGGGCATCTCCTGCCTGCATCAGATCAAGATGTGGTAAGTGGTTTTCCCACCACTTACTTGCATCCCATGCCATCTCACTGTAGTTGAATGGGTGAGATATGTTTGGTGCCTTAGGAAAGCACCCATCATGAAACAAGATCTCCCTTTGTCCACCAAGGGAGTGGCCAAGTACAGCAAGTGTGTGGCCAAAAATTTGCCATGAGATTGATAAGATAAAAATATCCTCCTTGGATTCATGGCCTGCATAAAAAAGGTGGAAGAATGCATATACTCAGAAAAATAAACTTTTTTCACCTGAGCATATTATCCACCAATACTCCTCCCCATCAAATTGAAGGGGTGCATAGATCTATCTCCTCCCTCAAGAGGGGAAAGAGAAGGTTGCATTAACTCTCCAATAGAGCTATGTTGCTGCCCCATCTCCATAAGGTTCATGCATCTCTGATAATGCTTATATAGGCCCCTTTCAAAGCCCTCCAAGTAATAGCTCCTCAATATGATATTTTTGAGCTCCATAGAATACGTGTGGCTAGGATGGGACTCTTTATAAGCCCTTTGTAGAAACTTCCCCTAGAGCTTGGAGGCTCTAGAAAAGAAGGTTATACCATGATTTTAGATGACTCCCTCAAGGGTTGAATAGCTCCCCTCATGCAACCATCCATCCCGAATCATGCAAGTATGAAGATCCTTGGAATATCCTACAAGCAGTTGGGATTTCCAATAAGGATCTAATGTGTCCAACAATGACAGTGTTGATAATGTACCAATTGAGGTGGATGCCATGTTGCTACTATTCTTCTTGACATCCTCCATGTCCAAGGTGTATGTTGGAAGGCCATACCTCCCACTCTTCTCCTTTTTTTCATCTCCCATGCCGAAGGTATGTGATGGAAGGTTGATATTCCTTCCTTACTGCCCTCCTTAATCATGCACATGCTTTAGGGAAGACGTAAGCTCTTGGGAGTTAGTCTTCCATGGAAGGCTATCATCTATCCAAGGTCTCTGTTTTTTTTCCAAAGCATGCATGTGAGACCACCATCTCTCTTCCAGCAAGGAAGAGTGTTCTTCAAACAAGTTTGTCTTCTGATTCAAATCTTTCCTCCCATGCTTCATGATGGTGTTATTTTCTCTCCTTGTAGCATATCTCCTTAATGCAATTTGAGAGGTGAGGATAGATAGTGAAGTCAAAGGAAAAATGCTCCCCCTTTATTTGTACCTCCCCCATACTCTTAGTGTTATACAATGGTCTCCTAATTCTCTCTTCCTTTTTGGATGTATGGAAGGAGCATCAATGCATGAAACATCTCCCATCAAATCTGAATCAGGTGGTCTCCGAGGGGGTACACCACAAGATAAAGATGTCTCATGTCTCATTCCCATGTGAACTACTATTGGGAATATAATATGTCTATTTCCACTATGCAAATCCATCTCTAATTGATGTGTGGAAGTACCAGGATAAGGAGAGGTTGGAGAAACTCCCCCATCTTCTTCTTCATTACCCAGCTTCTGCAAGAAGGTGCTTCTTTGTTTTGTCTCCTTGTCTATCATAGACACATGCTACTCATCTTTTCCATGGATAAGATCCTGGGGACCTCCTTGTAGAGATACAAGGGCCCTCATAGTGGAAGCAATAGCTTCAAATCCATCCTTCAACAAAGTTATATTCCCTCTTGCAGTCACAACGTTAGAGGAACCTTTCAGTTCTACTTCTTCCTCCTCCTTCTAAACAATGGAGTATGCCCCATCAATAAGAGATCCTTTTTCTTGACCTCTCATTGAGGAAATGACATTCATGTCTTCTTCTTGAGAATAATGATCTTGCTGAGGTAAGGCATTTTCCCTTGGAAAATCATGTAGCATATCTTTACCCCTCCCAGCAATGTTTTGAAATGGAGTTATCTTCATGGATCTTATCCCTTGTTTGAGTTGACAAAACTCAGGGAAGCCTAAATGCTTCTTGAATATTTTAGACTAAGATTCATATTCTTGGAGGTAGTCAACAAGGGTCTCCTCCTCTGGTGTCTCTCCTTCTCCTCCTCCTCTTGCAAAGAATGTTGGCATGCTGCAACGTTGTAGACTAGGTTGTGTGGCTGCATGATCACACACATCAGATGAAGTAGTGGGGCTACCCTCTTATGAAAACCTCATCAAGATATCTACTGATATTCGATTCCTCACTCCCATTATTTCTCCCTCCAACTTATGCAAAGCTTGAGAAAGAATGATAGAGAACTATACTCCTCTCATTCTTCCATACAAAGGGGTTTCAATGGTGTAATCATTTTTCTTCTGTCTTCTTCCATGATACCTTTTCTCTCTGTCAGTAAGAGGTTCTCATTCCTCTGAAAAATTTTTGGCTCCAAGAATCCATAGGTTGTGCTAAATATCTTTCTTTCTGATTGGATTTGTAATCCACAGGCTAAGCCAAGAGGGCAGCTTTGATACCACTGTAATATTCCAAAACTGGAATTTTCTACAACAATAAGAATATGATAAGGTATTCAAAAGTTGGAAAGAATAAAGTAATCAAATCATATAATTTTTTTAAACACATAGCTTTAATATAACAATTACAACAACAAATTATGCCTTTTTACAATTCATCAAGTGGGGAAAAGCAGTTGATTTTGCCTCAAAAATGCTATTTTATGGATATTGAGTTAAAAAAGTGGAAAATAATGGTTGTGTCCCTTAGAATAGGAAATATATGACATTAATGCAAAATATTTTCAGAAAAAAATGAAATTAGCCTCGTTAAATAGGTCTCCCATGCTCACAACAGCTAAAAATGGACAAAACCCCAAGACTGCAAAATGTCGGAGCAATTGCACAAGTGGCTGCGGAGTATAAATAGAGGTTAAATTAGAATATAGATAAAGATATCTGATAATATTATTATAATACTTAATGAGGTACAAAAATAAATATCTAATCTCTTTTACACAGATCCAAGAAGACCCGACAACAATTTTTTGACAGAAAAGATGTACAAGAGAAAGCTACTGCAAATCTATTGCTGATTAATTTTTTATGGATGAAGATCTACAATATATGGCTGAAAATTCAAATAAATGGTTGTAGATGCTTCCTCTAGCTTTCCCAAAGAAAGGCTGATCCTCCTCTTGGGAAACTAGCTCCTTAAAATGGGGTTTTAATCCCTTCCACTGCACACCTTAAGAAATAACGCATTTTTCTGAAGGGAATGTGTTTTTTATGAAGTTAGGTGCTTGGCCCAACACCAGGTAGTGGAAAATTCAGATCAGAAACCTCCTCTTAGATTTCTCAAGCAAGATCTCCAAGAAAGAGTAGGGAATCCCCGCCCAGGCACACCCTTGCACTAAGTAGTGCAACAACTTAGCTAAAGAACTAAGTATGTAGGAATTCTAAGCAGACCACATAAAAATATAATCTCCAATATACCCATATTATTTCCATCTCCTTCATTATATAATTGATGAGCTCCCTCACCAAGGCTCCCACCCACTACGAGGTTGGTTCCATGCAAAGGCTCCTCCACAAAAACTGCATTGTCCATTAAGATGGTGTAATGTATCTAGACAGATTTTTTGACTTGGTCAAACTTGATTGGTTCTTCATGCCCTATTCCTTTTCACACTCAAGGTGACTTCATTTTATCTAGCCGGATTTATCTCTATTCGCATTGAGCTTGCTTTATTCATACCTGAGAAAATTAGGAGCCTCCTTGCTCAATTATTCATGCATATAGATTTCAAAAGAAAAATTAATATTCCTATTAGCTAAAGCTAAATTATGAATATTACATTCCATCAGATTACAATGAAGATTACATGGAGCGAAAGAGAACATGAAGAACAGGATCTGATTGCCTTAAATGATCCCGGTACTGTAAGAGCCCTACGAGATTGTGGACTACTTAAGTACTTCAAATTTTTGGGAATGAGGCAACAAATAGAACTCTTGGAGTTCCTAGTTCCAACATGGGATCTGGCTATAGAGGCATTTCATATTAAGAACCAACTGGTTCCCATAACAGTTGAGGATGTGTATTTTCTCATAGGTTTGTCGAGGAGGGGTTTGCCCATTTCACTCTCAGGGTCTACCATTGGAGGAGAGACATTGAGGGATTATGTTCTGCAACATTGCTATCCACGAGCAGAGCCTAGCAAATATGGAAAAATAAACATCCAGGATGTTATATATTTTCCTTTGAGAACTATCCTTTTCACGATCGCTAAACTTGCTGGCACCATTACACTACATGTAGTGAATAAATCATATATGCAGTATGCGCTAGAGTGCTTAGAGAAAATAGTATTCAATTGGTCTGAAGCTATTTTTTCTCAGATAAAGGAACAACTGAACAAAGCAAAGGGAGGAAGGAAGAAGAATTTTAGTTATGGTTCAATCCTTATATCCTTCGCTTTAGAAGGGATTCCACTGATGCATCCACAACATGTGACACTGGATATAGCTAATCCTAGATATCCTCGAATGTTGAGATGGGTATAACTCATGGGTCGGCATGCATGTCAGTGGACTGTTGTGTTATCTACTACATTCTTCGCCTGGTTTCGGTGACAGATCATCGCCATCGATGAGTATGCATAAGTAGGCATTGATCTCCGAGGAGATCTGGATTTAGCATTACTAGAAGGCACTAAGTGGGGTGCAGTAGGTAAGAAGGCTTTGACTATTTTTTTTTATGTTCCTAAGGTTTATACAATTTTTTTTTATTTTTATGTTTTCCCAATACTAAAATAAATGTTTGATGTCATGCAGATGTTGGTCGTGTTCCACCAGTAGAGGAACCAGAGCGCGAAGAAGATGCGCGAATAGAGAGGGCTGTTGGGAGAGCACTCCTTTGGGATCTTGATATGGCTGAGACTCTAGCTAAGGTTCAGAAACACATAGAGGGGTTGACCTTTGGGATTCTAGATTTCTGGATCGAAGAGTTACCCATGCGACTGCAATGACACACTATTGGGGTTCCTAACTGCTGGATGCGGTTACTCCATAGAATTGCTAGATCTATAGCATGTTACCATGAGCACCAATATTTTACTTTTGACATTTTGCATACATTTTGAGGTCATATGACCAATTTTTCATGGGCACAAATTTTGTAAAAACCTATAACTATCTGTTTATATGATTTCAAAGTTTTTCTTATGTTTATTGTGCAATCCTCTTCAATGATGTGAATGTTTTCTTTACATATGTTGCAATTTTTTGTCTAAAACTTGATTAGCTAATGAATTAGTCAATGTGCTCAAATTTATAGAAATACGCTGATATTTAATAAAATCAAAATGTCTTTCCAAAATTCTAACTCTTACGAACAATCTAAGAAGTGTTGGATTTCTAACAGTATAAATGCTAGTAAGTTGTAATACCATAATTTGTGAGTCAAACCTTATGATTCTGCAGTTAACACAAAATTAAATGGCATCAGAGAGAATTTTGATCGACGCGCTATACTCAGCGATATTGTTCATCGATCTACCGATACAAATCCCTTGCAAACTTAGTAACTCGTTGTTCAGAGTGAAAATGGCCTACCCTTCAGAGGACAGATTCTGCGTACTACGACTAGCACCATCAGCATATCCAAAAAATGGTTCCAAATATTTAGACATCTGCAATGAAATGTAAGGTGGATTACTACCGTCAAGAAGAATCTAAAAAACAAATTAAGATAGTAAATGCAAATCAACATCATATATACACAATATAATACAAAAAAATTACTACACTCATGATTAAACATAGTAACATTTCAGATAAAACCCATTTCTAGGTTGTGCTAATGGAATTCCATCGTAATTAGCTAACTCATGGGTAGCCTTAGAAATAACTCTTTTGAAAATATAGGGGCCATGCCATAATGGCTCAAATTTACCTATACCTATTACATCAGCTTCTTGATCGTAAATAAGGACGAAGTCGCCCTCTGAGAAAATGCAAGGCTGGACATTTTTGTCGTATTGTGCCTTTATACATCTGTTATGTGCTTCGTTGGCCAATTGGGCTTCACGACATGTTTCATCAAGATGGATGAGGTTAAGGAGATGCACTTCTTCTTCTTTTGAGGTGTCAAGTAACAAGTCTATTGCGAGTTTTAATGATGATATTTTACATTGGATTGGTAAGATAGCTTCCGGACCATACACCAATTGAAAAGGAGTAAATATGGCCGCGTTACTCACCGAGGTTTGATATGCCCACAAGGTGGAGTACATGATTAAATTCCAGTTTCTTTTATGAACTCCTATCATTCTTTGAAGCATTCATTTAAGAATTTTGTTAATAGCCTCAACTTGTCCATTTCATTGTGGATAATAAGGAGTATAATTATCACATGAAAATCCTAATTTGGCAGTCAATTTAGACCTCATGTGGTTGTGAAAATTATTCCCATGATCTGTAGCTATATCCTGTGGGACCTCAAACCATGCAATAACATGATTAAAGAAAAACAATGCAGTTGCTTGTCCCATGTTGTTGAATGTAGGCATCATTTCGGCCCATTTGGTAAAGTATTCGACTGTGACAATAATATAACCATGCCCCCCTGACAAATGAGGGTTACAGGTCATGAAGTCAATAATCCATTTTGAAAATGGTCCTGCAAAGACAACATGATGCATTGGTGCTAGTGGTTTGCAGATATTACGATAAAAAATCTGGAACGCATGACAACTTCTGACACGAGGATGCAATCTCGAAAAATAGTAGGCCAAAATTAATCGACGTAGAGTATCTTCTACACGGTTACATATCCAGATAAATGTCCACCACAAACCCCAGCATGACACTCATTTAACACTTTTTCGGCCTCCTCATGAGTGGGGCACCTCCTTAAAATTGTATCGACACCACAATGATAAAGTGTATCACCGATGATCAGATAATCTTTGGCTTGGTATCGAATACATTGTTGTTTATAGAAAGAGGTATCAGGTCGAAAATTTTGGGTTTGGAGATAAATGATGAAATATATATACCAAGGATCAGATGATCCGATTAGAAACAAAGACTCATAAGATATTGACGTAGTTGCAGTACTATCATAGGGAAGGTCATAGAGAAGCTCAACCAAAAAACTAAAGACTTCTTTGACTTGGATTTAATGAGTTCCAAATCAAATTCTTTCAAAATGAAAATCCATTTTGAATATTTGCCCCCTAGAAATTGACGTGATAAGATATAAGTCATGGGGTTACAATCCGAAACGATAGTGGTTTTTCAGAGCAGGATATAATGGTGAAATATTTGGACAGCTTGAACAACTTCCAAGGAAATATTTTCTACATATGAGTACTTAACTTCCGTATCATTGAGATTATGACCCAAATAATAAATCGGATGTTTAATTCCATATTCTACTTGGACTAATACCATATAAATAGTCATTTCGGCCATGGTAATATATAGGAAATAATAATTTTGATAATTAGGAGGATACATTAATGACGGTTGGACAAGAGTGTCCTTGACAACATCAAAAAAAGCTTGTGCAACTTGGTCCCAATGGAAGGGAACCACCTTTTACAATAGTCAAGTAAATCCTTTAACCATTTTAGTGTAATTTGGAATGAACCTCCTTCAGAAGTTAGCCTTTCCTTGAAGTTTCTGAAGTAAATTGGACGGTGCAAATAAATCAAGAATTTTCTGCACCTTCAATGGGTCTATTCGAATTCCTTCTTTTGAGACTACGAATCCAAGAAGATGACCAGAACCAGCACAAAACACATATTTATGTGGATTGAGGAGAATTTTGTAGTGTCGGCAATGTAAGAAAATGGCTCTTAAATGCATCAGGTGATCAGTCTGATTTCGTGAATGCACTGGTAAATCATCTAGATATGGTTGAACAATGTGCTTGATGTCATTGAAAGCATAATCCACTGCTCTTTGAAAATTTTCCCCAGCATTCTTTAAACCAAATGGAAATTTCCTATAAGAAAATGTACCCCAGGGACAAATAAATGGCATCTTATGTTGATCATCTTGGCAAACAATGATTTGATTGTAACCAGAAAATCGATCCATAAACGAAAATTTTTTGGATCCACCACAATCGTCAATAATCTGGTCGATAAAGGGAGTAGGATAGTTTTCTTTTGGACAAGCATGATTAACGTCTCGATAATCAACACACACTCTAATGTTTCCTTGTTTTTTCATGACAGGAACGATATTGGAAACCCACTCAGTCAGTGGAACAGGGTAAATGAAACAAGCACGCAAAATATTTTCAACTTCTGCTTTGATGGCAACGAATTTCTTCAAATGAACAGGTCGAAGTCGTTGACACACCGGTTTCACATCATGCTACATATTAATAGTGTGTTCAACTATACTAGTATCTATGCCTGGCATTTCCTCATAAGACCAAGCAAATACATCACAAAATTCACGAAATAAAGAGCGATATAATTCAAGTTCTCATGGAGAACAAGACACACCAACACGAATATTTTCAACAACGCTATGTTTGGTCAAAATATCGATAGAAATTGTTTCTTCAATATTTGACAGATTTCGCTCAAAATTGATTGCATTAATTGGTAAATAATTCGAAAAGAAATTTTTGATTGATGGGTGATATAGTTCACTAAGATATTTTTCTTCATAATTAGGAAGATGGGAGCGATGATTATAATCTTCCCATGCTTCTTCGTCTGACATCATAGGTTCCAAAATATTTTCATCTATCAAAATTATTGAGGAAAAAGGATCAGATGAAGTACCAAAGTCTAAGGAACGGTCAACCCAAACACTTGGCGATGCTGATTTTGGATTTTCCACCCAAGCTAGATAGATTGATTGCTATGCCAGCTCAATAGGGCTAGGCGGTAAAAATTCATCCAACATAAAAATATCAGAATCACTCGCACTCTTCCTTAAGCCAGATAGAGTGGAAGAGATCATGTAGTAGGTCTCTATACTTGCAATTTTTGCCGACATCACGGGCATAGGTAATGCAAAGGTTCCCATAAGAGTGGAATCCTTTAAGAGCCCTACACCAATGTTCTGAATTTATACTTAGGGTATGTGAACAAACATAATGCTTCCAGTTACCTGTGAAGCAGAGGCAAAGAAGGATAACTAATTAATGACTGTAATTGTACCTTTATATGGAAGGACAATCATTCTAAGGTATGTAGAAATAATTGCAGTCATCGCATTTACCCATGGCCTTCCAAGTAAAATGATATAGTCAAGGGGTTCGTCAATGACCTCGATGTCAACATTCATTGTTTTTCCCCTAGTTCAACATGCAGGTTATTAATAATACCACAAGGTTTATATGTTCTTCCATAAAAAGCCTTCAATGTCGTTGATGATTGTGATAAGCATGGTGAACCAAGTGAATTTCAACAATTTAAAGACATAATGCATGTAGATGCTCCCTCATCAATAATAGTGCGATGAACAAGGTGATTCAGAAAATTTACTTGTATGGAGAATGCCAATTCTGCTGGTAGTTGCGGCACATAGCTCATATGATTAAAGATGACAAGATTAGAATCAGTCAAATCAATTTCGCCAATGGCTGACAATAAAGCCTGTTTTTGGGAGGGACAATTTTGTGATACCTCAAGAGCAGACATAGCTGAAGTGGATTGAGCCAAATCTTCAACTATATTATAATTTTGTGTAGCTCTTACTCGAGGATTATATGTCGATTTGTGGATTACTCCCTTTGGTTGCTTGATTGTCAATTCAAGAATAACAATAGGTGGTACTGATTCCGTAGACAGATTCATAGCCAAGGTAGTAGGTTAATCAGTGGCCTGACTACCATAATATTTATTACGTGTTGACACCAAAATATCTATTGAAGGCTTTTTGATGGATAACTATAACAATTGGGAACTAGGAGCTGGATCTGTAGCAACCAAATTAGTGTCCGGATTTGGAAATGGTTCTTTCAACATAGCTGACGCATGAGAAGTCTTGATCATTTTTGAGACTTCAGCACGGCAAGGATAATCCCTAACAAATTGTTCCTCATTATATATTATCATGTATAATGAGGTTTCTGAGGTCAAGATGGTTGATGAGATTATCTTTCCTGTGGGTTAGAAGTTTTATTTTTCTTTGATTTCCCCTTTTTCTTACTTTCTGATTGCTTGTAACTTTTTCCTTTGTCAAATGACACGATATTAATTTTGGAAGTAGGAATAGGATCATATGCAGTATTTTGGTGTGTGCTTGTAGTTCCTATCAAGCCATATCTAACATGAGAGTCCTTTAATTGAAGAGGAACATTGAAATTAGATCTTGATGCGTTAGGATTTTTTTCATAGAGCATGCCAGACTGAGTGTAAATAAAGCTTAAATATTGGGCACGAGAAATAAATTTCTCTTCTGTGATGACGCCACCCTTAGCCACATCCTCATTTATAGATGGTAATAGGGACTTAATGAACCATTAAGCAAGGATTTGATCCAGAAAAAATGTCTTAACCATTCGTTGACGACGATGCCACTCATGAATATGACCATAGATGTGAGTAGCATTAGTCTGTTTGAAATTATTCAAGAGTTATGTTCCAGTTTCATATTTGATAGGTAACTATAAATGAGTCAAAAAGACAGTAGCTAGGGCAGTGAAATTGTTAAAATAAGCTCTAGGTAACTCAATATACCATTTTGCAGCCGAACCTATGAGCATACATTGGAAAAGACGTAGTCGAACAGAATCGTCATTCAAGGATTTTGATGAACACCATAAATGATAAGTCATTACATGAATTGACAGATCTTCTTGAGTTTTTCCATTGAAATTAGTAATATACGAGTGTAATTTATAAGGTATCATCGGCCACCAAGGAGCATAGTTGATTATATCATTGGTTAACTAATTTAAATCTGGTAATTATAAAGTTGCAACAAAAGGCAACTGTATATTAAGTTTAGGTTGAGCATACCCAGGGTAAGATGGAATTTCTTAAGAAACAAGCCTTTGAGCACTATCATAAGGAATCTTTTGCTGGTAACCCAAATAGGGGTTGTTTTGAAAGGAAAATGCTTGAGGATTCTGTTGACCCAAACCTAGATATGATACTTTTTGAAATGAAGTTTGAGGCATTTGCGCCGGAGGTTGCCAAGGGGTCTGTCCACCAATGTTATAACCCAAATTAAGGTAACTTCAATTCAGTTGATATGTATAATGAGGTTGCGGTTTTGACATCCCATAAGATGGTAGACTAGCTTGTGAATAAATGATTCCAGATACAGGTTGTTGTAAATTAACCAAAGGATTTGGAGTTTGTGGATCCAAACTTTGATGGTATTGAGTTGAAGGAATCTATTGATAAAGTTTATGTACAAAATTTTGATTCTGTAATAGGGGTAAATATGTATTAACAAGAGATAATGATGTGGGTGTAACAGGTTGAACTGGTTGATACAAATGTACAACTATTTGTGATTGGATAGGGAGAGTGGGCTGCCATTGGCAAGCATTCACTTCAACATTAGGTTGAACAAAAAGTGATAGAGTACTGTCATATTGGGTGACCAAAGGTTGCCCCCCAACATGAGGAGGATAATAAGATGGAAAATATTGTTCTCTGAATGTTGGGAGTCCAGTTGATATGGTACATGAAGGAATTTACCGAGAAGGACCGACTTGATATTTCCCTGATGATGTGTATAAAGAATCAAGCCGTTCAGTACTAATGATGGGATTACCAGTTAAAATATTGGATGATGACATTGTTAAAGACCATGGTCTTGAAGATGCACCAAAGTAAATTCCAGATAATGATTTATTACCTGATGGGACCATAGGGCCTCCATAAAAGTATGACTCTAGTGAAGTTGTGAACATCGACGAAGTAGTGAGGGCAGGAGATGACGTAACTGGAATAGTAGGCCCAAATAAAGATGTTGGTTTAGGCATGGTTGTTTGACCAAATGTATAGCCTTTAGAATCGAAGAGAGTTTGAATGGGAGCAAGATCAATAAAAGCTGATGGAAACAATTGAGGAGAATAATCATACATGTAAATATCCTCCCAAAAATGGGTTGGAGTTAAAGGTGTATCATCTTGTGGGATTTATTCAATTTCAATTAAACTAGGTGTAAGTATTTCACCATTAGGCCCAAAGTATATTTCAGGTAGTTGACTGTGTGATATAGGAGTTTCGAAGGCTACAAAACATTTTGGAATGAACAAGGTAGGAAAAACTTCTGGTTGTTCAACTTCTAGATTTAGATGTTTTGGTAAAGAAGAGAGAGGATATAGATCAATTTGTGGTTGAACAACATCGGTTCCAGGAGGTATGGTCTCACTAATTGGATGTATCGTGACCACTCGTAGCTATGAAGACTTCATTTCGATAATAGTAGACGAACCGGGTTGTGTAGAAACAACTGGAGCTAACTCTGGATTGTGGGAAAATGATGTTTCTCCATAGGTACGAATTGTACTTGATTCGGAAGATCGTGATCGCCTTTGGCTACCAGAAGTAACCTCTGGTGGTAAGGGTAATTTTAAAGCTAATCTACGTGAACGATGGGGAAATTTTTTTTGTACTTCCATGATTACTGATTTATTTTAACCAAGAAACAAATAAACAAAATAAAAGGGTAATGCTAGGGAAAAGGGTTTACCAAGAAACTGTGAATTGCAGAATACCTCCTGGCGAATCAAGAAGTACGGGCAGGAAATCTCCCCAAATGTTGTGTTCGGCGTATCACAATTTACAAGGTGGCTGACTCAGTTCACTATGGATGGATAGCACCTAAACGTTGTCCTCCAAAATATGCCCGAAGGTATGTGGAGGCCCAAGTCCGTATTAGCAATGTTTGATGCGAAACTACACACTGAGAGCACACCTTTATACTTATCGTACTGTAACACCGCTCGATATACTCGAAAGTACGTGGATGAGATATGATATACTTTCACTTTTAGCTACGATATACCCGAAAGTATGTGCAAACTAAGAATGATAAGAAGTCTTTCACTTTTAGTTTCTTCAATGAAAAACCTAGCTACTAAGGGGAAAGAGCAAACAATTTGTGAACAAAAAAATCAATGAGCAGGAAAAAATGAGAGGTAAGAACCTGCGTACGAGCAACAAAAATGAGATGTAAGAACCTGCATACTAGCAAGAAAAACACTTTCTCTCCAACCAGCTTCTTATCAATTGTGCAGAGGTTAGTAGGATTGGTGTTCTTGTTTTATGACTAGGAATAAAAGGATAGAATTAGATCAAAATCCCCCACTTAAATCCACAAAACCCGAAGGATTTTTGGTCCTTGGCAGAACAACCTATATAGACAAAATCATTAAGAAGGATGAATCCAAGGCATCCGTAGGACCTAGAACCATCCCTCTCCAGAGTCCTACTACACTGCCTCAGGAAACAACATCACCATCTATAGCCCATGCCAAGATTCATAGCGACACATAAGGGAATGAAAAAAGCCTTCATCCTGCTGAACACGTAAGTCCTGACCCTTCGAGAGAAGTAGATTCTTGCAATTTGTAGGAAGGAGAGGAAGAAACCAGCAGTGTTGTACAAGTAAAAGCTCTAGAGCCTGGATCCCCTGAGAGAGTGGTTGAGACAGAGAAATCTAATATCCAATATTGGGGAAGTGTTGTAAGGCTTCCTCCAAATCCACTCCTTAATTCCACGCAAATTATTCCCCCAGAACAATAAATACCTGAATATTACTGGCATTTCTTTGATCAAATGGAAAACAACCAAAACCAAAGGACGACATCAACATTGGAGTATCCCATTGTTGGTCTGATCACAAATTCCCCTATGAAATCCATTCTATTAAAAAACATCCCCACCTTCCATGGGCCGATCTTGGAAGATCCGGATATATTCTTATTTGAATTTGATGTCTTATGTAGGGGATATGACTACACCACTGACCCTCAAACACTGAAATTATTTCCCTCTACTTTGAAGGGGATAACATATGTTGGTTTATGGGGCTCGGTGGAGGAACCATTAATATTTGGGATCATATGAAAAATGTTAGGTAAACTTGACTCGCGATAGAATCAATTTTGACTAGGTTAAATAGTAGTAGTTTTGGGGCACTTGTTATTGTGCACCCATGGTTTTTCGGCCCATGGTATTGCATATAATGGAGCCTATAAAAGGCTGGGAAGACTTCATTGTAATTCAGGCCTAGAGGTGAGCGGTGAAGTCTCACTTAGCCGGATTGGACAGGGTTTTGGCCAATGCTTAATGAAATTTCATTGGTTGGGTTTTGCCGTATATTTGGGGTTTTCCCAGATAAAAAATTGTGTTTATGTTAATGATTTTTTGCTCACTCTTTATGTTTTTTATTCTCAGTAAATTTTTTATTATTTATGTGGTAAATTCTAACAACTTGTATGGGAGCTAGGTTGGAGGGAAATTTTCTGTGTATTGGTTTGGTGGATGGAGAGATCAATAGATCTGATTGTAGATCTTCTCATTTTTCAGACCTTCTCATTTTTTTTCTCATCTGACGATATATGAATTTTTTGTTGAGGTTATTATTTACCGCCCATCAAGGATTTGATATAGCTAGATTTATTTCTATGTGAGTAGGAAGATAGAGAAAACATATATTAAGAGGAAGAGTTGTTGCGCCCAAGCCACTGATATTATCATGGTTGTAAGCCAGATTAAGGTATACAAAACAAGAAAATATGAAGATATTTTCAAGGCAAAAAGCTATGGAAATTGATATTTCTATGGTATTTCCAAAGTGGCAAAGGAAGATCTACATTTACATTGAAAATATGGAACATAGACTTGTAGATGCTAGTGTTTTTAGTTTTCTAGGCGTCACATTTAGAAGTTTTTGTATGTTCTGGTTAGATATGTCTGTGATGAAGGCAGATCTGCATGATGTTTGAATGGGTGAAGAAGCTGCGGGAAGTGATATGTAAGGACGCAAAGATATGGTTACTGCACTTGGTTCATGAGACCCGAGAAGTTCATTTAGGGAGGCCAAGTGGGTGGTAGCATTTACACCACTCAGGATGTCAGAACTGTCTGCAAAATCATCAATACTTTTTGCACATATATGGTGGGTTGACATACAGAGAAGGAGAAGGATAGAGATCGCGATAGGGATCGATGCATAGAAAGGAGAATAAACAGGTGGTCCAAGTTGAAATCCATGGAGAGAAGTTCGAAACATGAACACTTCAAGTCCAAATCAAGGTCGCCCTATGATAGCAGGTTGAGTATGTTTGAATGTGAGAGTTGTGGGTCATGAGTAAACGCTCCCGTAGCAACGATTCAAATGAGCGCTGGAAGTGGTAATATATACAAAGATCTAGCATCAAGGAGTCACATGGTGCGCTCGAGGAAGCATATTCCCAAGCCACCGTGATCCTCATGGCCGCCGAAATGGATTGAAGCCTACAGGAAGAAAAAGAGTTTGTATCATGCAAAGAATGAAATGTATTTGAGTCTTCCTTTCCATGAACAATAGAAACAAGAGTATTTGTTCACAGATTTGCAATTTTCATCTCAATATGAGATCAATCCTATAGAATAGGCATGTTCAAGGAGTGGAGAGATTATGTATTTTTTTTTTTTGGGGTGGAAGCCTATGTGTTATGGAAAAAGCCATGAAGCACCATGAGCAGGGAGAGCGCTATAATGCAACAGTGTTGGCTAAGGAGAGATCTAATTGTTGCGGCAGAAAAACGATTGGACATCATCGTCAATGACAATGATGATGATGTTCTAGCAGGAGTCTTACATTTTTTTATAGTTGGATTTGAGTAAGTATATGCCAGTAGTAATCATGAAAAAGATGAAGTCACCACATTTTGATAAGGGAAGCCATCTAATTTCTCTGCGCTAGGAGAGAAAATTCTTTCAAAATGAGTGAGGATATGTGCACGTGGATTAATTAATTGATGAACCATGTATCTAAAGAGAACTCCTATAGTACTAGTGGTTACAAAGGCTGGTGACCTATGTAATCTGGTAGATGGTTTTTTTTATATGGAAATTGATGTCATATGTGAAAAAACAGAAATAATGAAACAAAAAAAAAATATTTATTATAATGGAGTTAATTTTTACATGTAAATGGGCATACTGCTGTAAGACCTGGTATGGCATGCGTACCCCTGGGTAATCACTGGTAAATTCTGGGTTAGATCGTGGTGATAGGGGGGATGTTAAGTTAACAACTTTCCTAGGTAAAAAAAAATATATATTGAGGGGGGAAGCACTAAAGTGAGTGGGGTTGTCTCACTTACCAGTTTTGGCTAGATTTAGTCAAGAAAACCCAAGTCAAGTTAACGGGGGAATTGTTAGGTAAAATTGACTCGGGATAGAGTCAATGTTGACTAGGATAAATAGTAGTGGTTTTGGAGAACATGGTATTGTGTACCCATGGTTTTTCAGCCCATGGCATTGCATGTAAAGGAGCCTATAAAAGGCTGGGAAAACTTCATTGTAATCTAGGCCTGGAGGTGAGAAGTGAAGGCTCACTTGGCTAGATTGGCTAGGGTTTTGGCCAATGCTTACTAAAATTTCATTGGTTCAGTTTTACCCTAAATTTTGGGTTTTCCTAGATAAACATCTGTGTTTATGTTAATGATTTGTTGCTGGCTCTTTATGTTTAATCCTCTCAGTAAATTTTTTATTATTTCTGCGGTAATTCTAACAAAAAACTCTTTTATTAATAAATATCAAGAATACTGTTAGACTCAAGAAAAAAAAGATGAAATATTCAATATGTCTGCAAGAGACAATGAGACATTAGAAAAATACCTTGAAATATTTCAATATAACTTGCAAAGATATTCATATACTACACGGTCTAAAGATATCTTAAAAGAAAAAATGATTAAGGGAATGAAAGACGAATGGGTCAAAACACTTAATATAATGGGAAAAGGGGACATCTATCGAGAATAATATGATGAAATTATTGCGTTATGCATCATTTGTTCTCGAGGTAGTATGCGAAGTAGGCCAACTAGGCGAGACTCATCTACAAGGAATTATAAACAGTCTGGTGGCAACGTGACCAGAGCATATTTCGATAACATTTTAGAAGGTTTTAAAACTAATATCTTGGGCACCCTGACAATGTAGCTAGATGTCCTACAAGCCAAGAAGAAGAAAGCTATAGAAGAACAAAAATTGGTTGTTCTTTTTCCATGTTGTCGGAAGAAGCACAACCAACGGGAATGTCCATTAGACATGGTCCAGACATGTGCTATTTGTACCAAGGACCACACCATTGACCATTGCCACTCACTTCCAGGGTTGAAAGTTGTTTCTAAAGAGGCAGAAGAAGAGACAGAACCAATCTATTTAATGAATGAACGTCGATAGTGGCAAGCATGACCATGTATGCCACAAGACCTGCTTCAGTTTTTGTCTTCTCCATAACTTAATCAACATAACCCTGCAACAACGTGGCAGAACCAATCACCTTTTCCTGCCTAGACATACCAATCATTTTCCATGCCTCCTTGGCCAACACAACCCTCTTCAGGTAATAATTGGTCATGTTTTCCTTGTTCTCCCCCTTACTATAAAAACAATCCATATCAGTCCCAGTGGCCTACCTCCACTTCATAGAATAACAATTTGTCTCAAAATGGTAAATGACCCTTGGGAATGAACAATCTACCGATGGGGAAATGGCCTTAGAATCAACCTACATTACCAGCTCCATACACAGTCCAACTTAATCCTCAGCCGATCATGCGTCCTCAACTGCCAGCTCAACCTAATCCTAATCCCAATAACAAATCGGTTCAACAAATCTAGATTGTCGAAAACTCAAACCATGAAACTGAACAAAATCAATGCAATGATCTTAGGTTGAGATCAAGACATGTGATTTCAACTAAAGAAGATACAACCCTTCCATAGCTTGAGTTTGAAATTCCAACAGCACCTAAAAAATCAACTATGAAAAAAACATAGGTAGAGCAGGGGAGGGGCATGGTTCACCAAAAATACACTGAAAACCCTATTATTTTCTCCCCTCCATTCCTTAAGAGATTGACATTTCCTAAACCAATAGTCTCTTTAGATTTTGATCTCCCACGGGAATTAAAAAACCTTTGCATTAAAATTCCTCTTTTGCAGGCTAAACAGGACATTCATATCTATGTCAAGACAATTAAAGAGCTATGCGGAAAAAATCAAGTGAGGAAAGAAAAAACTGTACCAATTTTTCATGTATTGGGTGCACTCTCAGACTTAGTCTTGGGTAAAGAAACCATAGTAAAATACGAGGATCCAGGGAACCCCATAGTTACTGTACAAAAATATAGCCACTCCTTTTTGAACAGATTAGTTGACTTGGGGACAACCATTAACATCTTAACTACAGAAACCTACAAGAAGTTAGGCATAACAAAATTAGAACCGACATATACCTTGCTGGAACTTGCTAACAGATCTGTTATCAAATTAGAAGGAATATTGCAGCACATCCTAGTTTTTGTTGACTCGTGAGAGTATCCAGTACAATTTTTAGTTATTAACCCAAAAAGTAGGTTATATGGACACCCCCTGATACTGGGACAACCTTGGTTAGAAAAAATCCACACTTACATAGGCTAACGGATAGGAAGAATGACCATTTCTAGAGGTGATGCCATAATAAATATTGTCATTTAGCTGCCTACCAAAATAAGTCTTCCCACTATAAATATTCACAAACACCCACATACATACTAGGAACAAAACATTCATTCACCACTGAAAATAGTTGAAGCACTCAAATTCAAAGATCAAACTAAAGATGATGTAGTCAATAGCTTCTTGAATCTGTCATCTGCTTCTAAAAAATTTATAATGCAAAATGTTAAAAGAAGTTCTTGATAATGAAGCATAGGAAGACCCCTTGGCAGACATTAATAATCAACACATACCCATGAATATTGTTCACAAGAACATAGCAATTGAAATTGAGTGAGGAAAGGTTTTAAATATCAATGGTAGTATGGATAGTAACCAGCAGAAAAATCTCATTAATATTTTACAGAAATAAAACGGAGCATTTTCTTGGTACTACACAGACATGAACAGTATAGATCCTCAACTATGCACACATCACATTTATACTGACAAGGATACTCGACCTATTAGGCAGCCTCAGAGAGGTTTAAATCTGCATCTGAAAGACATTGTAAAAGATGAATTGCAAAATATGCTTGATGTAAACTTCATTTATCCTATTTCAGACAGCAAATGGGTCTCTCCTTTAGTCGTCATTTCTAAAGCAACATAGAAAGACCACTTCCCCCTCCCTTTTATTGATCATATCCTTGATACATTAGCAGGGAAGTAGTTCTTCTCCTTCCTTGATGGGTTGAGTGGTTACAATCAAATCCAAATAGCCCTTGAAAACCAAGATAAAATGACCTTTACCTGCCCATGCAGTACATTTTCCTATAGGGTATTATCGTTAGGGTTATGTAATGCCCCAACAACATTTCAAATAGCCATACTCAACATTGTTTTTGATTTAATAAATGAAGGACTTGAAATTTACATGGATGACTTTATTGCATATTGAGATGATTTTGATCAAGCACTGCAAACATTAGAAAAAGTATTGGAATGATGTCTTACTACCAGATTGTGTTTGAGAAACGAAAATGTCACATGATGATGACCGAAGGAATAATCCTAGGGCACTACATCTCTACAACTGGAATATGGGTAGATCCCACAAAGATAGAGGTAATCCTTTTATTATCCACACCTTGTATTGAGATAGAGGTACACATTTTTCTTGGGTATGGAAGGTACTACCGTAGGTTTATAAATAATTTCTCACAAATTTTTGCGCCCTTGTATGCATTAACTGGAAATGTTGAATTCTATTGGTATGATAAATGTGACACTTCCTTTTTAGATTTGAAGAAAATGGTCTCCACTGAACTAGCCTTACATGGCCCCAATTGGGAGTTTCGCTTTCACATTTCCTCAGATCCACCTGAAATAGTGATAGGGGTAGTTCTCAGTCAATAAGAAGATAAAAATCCCTATTCTATTTACTATATCAGTAATAATCTCACTCTTGCTGAATTAAACTATACAGTGACCGAAAAGGATTTATTGGTTGTCATTTATGCTATTAATAAATTTAGACATTATATAACTGGCTATCAATTATTCCTATATACCGATCACTTCGAAATTAGATATTTAGCCAATAAACCTATTACAAATGGAAGAGTTACTCATTGGTTGTTTCTTTTACAGGAGTTTGACATAACTATCAAAGACCGCCCACGGAAGGAGAACATAGTTGCAAATTTCCTTTCTAGAGTTCCAAAGTCAGATGACCCACTAGTGATGGATGATCAGTTCCATGACGAGAATTTTTTTGTTGTAGCAGTAAAAGCACCATGGTACGCAGATGTAGTGAATTACCTAGCAGTAGGAAAGCTGCCAAGACACTTGACATCAAAGGAACGAAATCTGATTGTTCAGCGTAGTGGTAGATTCTCCTGGATCAGTGGATATCTTTTTCATATAGGATCTGATATGCATATACACAGATTCATCCGAGAAGATGAGATTTATGACATCCTAAGGGCTTGTGATGACGAACCATGTGGTGGCCATTTTTCGGATCACAAGAAGGGGCAAAAAGTATTGCAATTTGGTTATTATTGGCTGACAATTTTTAAAGATGCCAGCAAATATGTACAATCATACGATAGTTGCAAAAGAATGGGCCACCCTAACCAAGCTGATGAAATTCCATTATAGCCACAGTTAGTAGTGGAACCTTTCGAACGATGGGCGTTAGAATTTTTTGGACCATTCAACCCGCCATCAAATCAGAAGACCTACATACTGGTTGCCACATATTATGTGATGTAGTGGGTAGAAACAATGGCTTTATCAAGAGTTACTGAAGAATTTGTGATCAATTTTATTTTTTAGCTATTTGTGCGATATGGCTTACCTTGGGAAGTGATAACTGATGGAGTGGCACAATTTGTGGGAAATAAAATTAGGAAAACTCTCAAGAACCAACATGTCACCCATAGACTCACCTCTCCCTACCACCCCCAGGTGAATGGGCAGGTTGAAAGCACCAACAAATTCCTTGAGGCAATTCTCACTAAAACAGTCTCAACACATCGTTCGGATTGGGCTACTAGACTACCAGAAGCCTTGTGGGCTTCCCACACAAAATGGAGAAACACAATTGGATATTCTTTGTACCATCTGGTATTTGGAAGGGAACTAATTTTTCCTATCAAATTTGAAATAAAGACTGTAAGAACAACCCAGGATGTCGGGCAGGATTTGACGGAGGCCCAGATTAGAAGACTCCAGCAAATAAATGAATTGGATGAAACATGGCTACATTCTCGTCAGCAAATTGCAATTATTCAAGATGAATGATTTAAGTGGCATGAAAACCTCATCAAAAAGAAGAAATTCTAGAAAAGAGAATGGGCACATCTCTACTACTCTAGATTACAAGACTTCCCGGGTAAGTTACAAACAAGGTGGCTCGGTCCATACGAAATTCAAGAAGTACACAAAAATGGTACCATTACCTTGCCTACCATAGATGGATATGGCTTGACCTTCCAAGTCAATGGACATTGGATGTGCCTCTATTATAAACCACTTACAAAAGAGTCTTTCTGCCAGTAGGTACGTGACGATCCCACCATCCAAATTTTAGCCATAGGGGGTGATGTCCCTGCAACTTTAAGTTCATGAAAATTTGCTATTCCCTATTGTAAATATTTTATATATGTCTCCTACAATTTATAGTTTTTCTCATTGTTGTAAATTCCATCTCTTCTTCATGCTCACAACTATATTATTTTTCTCTTATCCTTTCTTTTGTGTTTAATTTTTTTGTTCAAATCTTTGAATGAATGTTGTTCAATCCAATTGAAAAACTATTGTTCAATTGAATTTAACAACTGTTTTTAAATTCAAACCTTTGAATGGCTGTTGTTCAGTCCAATTGAATAACTTTCGTCCAATCCAATTGAATAGTTGTTGTTCAATTCAATTGAATGGCTATGTTTTTTTGTGTTTTTTTATTTTTTCTGTTGAATCAATTGAACAACTTTCGTCCAATGAAATTGAATAGTTATTTTTCAATTGAATTGAATGATTGATTTCTTTTCTAAGAATGTGTTTTGATTTTTTTTTTTACTTTTTATGATATCTTTTCGAATATCCACTTCCCCTTTACACATCCTTTCCATAAAATCCATTTTTGGAAAGGAATTGGCACCTGAAGAGGATAAAAGTAGTAATATTATGAATATGGTGATTATTTGAAACTTTGATGGAAATATCTACTTTAGAATCTGACATGGTTTATCTATGAAATGAAGGGTTGGACATCTCATGTTCAAAAATATTATCACACAGTTCATTTCCATAGTCTTATGTTGGTATATCTTTCTACACTCTCGAGTAGTAATTCTCCTTGACATGATGATATAGGAATAAAGAGTATCAATTTTATTGCCATTATTTTTACTTCTCACACCATCCCTAACTCTTAAGGATTTAATGAGCCTCCCTCCATGTAAAAATAACAATAAAATATTATGTCTATGTGCAAATTTTTAAGAGAGAATAGGGGGTCTCATCACGATCCAACCTACCATGATCATAAGGGTTTAATAGGTGACATTCCAACAATGGCCCACACACCAGGGAAGTGACCTTCTCGATAGCTTAAACTACTTGAAGGACAGGATGTCTCATCGCGAGCCAGCTTGATCACTCTGTTACAATCCCCGTGAATTGAACTATGACTATATGGCCACCACACCAGCATAGTGGTCTCTCCATAAAACAGGAAAAATGCCTACTTTTCAAAAATAAAATATTATGTCTGTATGAATTTTTTTAAGAGAGAATAGGTGTTCTCATCACGAGCCAACCTACCATGATCATAAGGGTTTAACAGGTGACATTCTGAAAATGGCTAACACACCAGGGTAGTGACCTTCTTGACAGCTCAAACTAATTGAAGGATAGGAGGTATCATCATGAGCCGACCTGATCACTCTGTTACAATCCAATTGAATGGCACTTTGACTATATGGTCACCACACCAACACAGTGATATTTCCATAAAATAAGAAAAATGTCTACTTTTAAATAGGGGATTCTCGCTCATTTCTAAGTTAAATAGCAACCCTGTCGAGGCTGTGAATGCCTGTTAGAAGTAGTGGCTTGGCTTGTGGCATAACATTATTTTCTAAAAATAGCAAAATAATTTTATATGCCCTATTTCCTATTGATCCATTTCTGAGATAAATGCACTACTTGAATAAGTGTTATCACTACCTACCCAAATAATTAACTATGAATGAATTATATTTTCATGTTTGAATTAAGGGATGGAAACACCAATCATAATCTATCACTTGTCATGCTTCCATCATGCTACACCGTCAAAATAGGACATCCTGTCATAATAATTGCTATCTCGCTTTTCTCCCCTTCTTCGGTCATTTCCAGCTAATGTACAGTTGTGATGATTATCAACTTCTGACCTTTGCCTCGTATGCATTCATGATTTTTGCAATATTTCCTCTTCTCTTAAGCTTAAGGTCATGGACGCTCTTCTCCGAATGGAGGGGGTACAAATATCCATAATGAATAAGCTTGTGAATTACCCACACAACTCCCTTCGGATAAGCTGATGGGACTAAAATATCATTGCATTTACGATATGAGGCTGTATTTTTTTTATAATATATGTTTAAAAAAATGCATGTAGTGTTGTAGTGTTTTTTTTTAACCAATAGAGCCGAAAGAAATGCAGACAGAAGAAGAAATTAGTTCGGATAACACATTAGCCATGGCGGGGGATTCTCTCCACAATGAACCCACAACCTCCCAACTCTCAAAATCAGCTTGCACTATTCTCTAGAAAGTTGGTTGGATTCCATATCTACAATGAATACAAGGGTTTAACACAAAGATATCACCTGAATTATTGCCAAACCTGTGAGAATGGCATACCATAGTTAGAGGAATACTTATACTGGTTGCCGAGGAATAATCGCTGAGGTCTCTTGACTACCAACAAAAGGAGAGAGATGGATTGAAAAACATGTTCTTCTATAAGAAGTAATCTCAACGTACCAGGACCCAGAAAAACCATTAGAACGAAAAGGGAAGGGTATTAACCCTGCATGCTTGCAGCAACCGTAGCAAGAATTGGCAGTGTTCCTTCAAAGATATATCACATGTAATAGATGCCAAGATGTGGTAAAGTCTCACCAACTTAAACTATTAGATGTTCTCAGGAGAAAGTTTTTAGTTAACTTTCCTTTTTTCCTAAATACTATATTGCACAATATTGTTGTTCGAATTACAAAAGCCGAAAACCCCCCAAGCAGTTGTCAGCCACCATAGCTTGATTAAATTGATCATCATTCATGAGCTAGGCAAACATCAGATAACTTGGGACAACTTTTTTAATCCTACCCTACATGCCCCTGAAGAAATCCATGTTAGAGAAGAGACTGAGCTCTCTAGAATAACCATACCTAGGAGAGAAAGAGGGAAGAGGACCGATGTTTCGACCATAAAACTAGGGAAATGGAGATGGTCTGAAAGGCTGCAACTATAGCAAGACACCTCCAGATTTCCAGAAGAGGTGGGACCATCTCATACACTGCCTTCAAGCCCTCAAAATATGTCCTTACAATACTACGAAGAAGAAATGGCTCAATTACTTGAGAAAATGAGAGCATATCATGAAATTGGAAGCCCATCTGAACAATCAAAGGATCAGAGGGACCTGTTGAATGAATCTAGTGCTGCCAAAAGCTCTGGCCACACTAAAATACTACCCCTCCATGATGAATTGAAGGCTTTGAGGGTTTTATCTCCCTCCGATAATGAATGGGTTAGTAGGGAAGACCAGATAGAAGGAATATCTGAATCTGGAAACTAGTCAAGAGACATTGCCCCATTAGAAAAAAACTCAAGCATTGAGAGAGTTCACCTGATGCCTAAATGAAATATTATCTCACCTAATCAGGACGTTAATGTTGAAATAAAATCTTCAATGCATGAGGAAAACACCATTGCTGATAACCTTAGAACTGGAAAAACCATTTCTAAAACTAAAGCCACTGCTCCTCCTTACCCTACCAAAACCTTGCTAAAAGAGAAATAAGTTGATAAGAGGTTAAGGAAAATGAGCAGGAAGTGCAAAAAATTGAGAAAAATGATAAAGAACTCGAGGAAATAGTTGGAAGAAGAAAACAAGGCTTGGAAGGTTGAAAAGGAATTGGCTACCATGGGAACCCAAACAAATTTTGTTACCCAAATGGTAGATACTGCTGAAGTGTTTGTACAAACAGGTCTAATGGACAATGTTGAAGCCTCTATACAAACGAATTTAATAGACACCACTGAAGTTTCTATACAGACTGAGTTAATGAATAAGGTTGAAGCCTCTGTACAAATGGATTTTATACACACTATTGAAACCTCTGTGCAGACTAATCTGGAACTTACATAAGATAAAGGTACTCAAACAGAGATGACACCTGCCTACACTCCCCTAGTAGAAATGACTGCCAATCAGAAGTTGCGCAATGAATTAATTCATGTCCAACATGAATTGGCCTAGTGTAGAAAGGAAGTAGTACCCTTACAGGAACATCAAGCACTCAGGATGAAACCTTTTCCCAACTCAGGGGAGAAAGGACAAAAGTAAATAAAGCACAGGATCAAGTGGAACAAACTAAGAAGTAAACAATTATGGTTTGATCTCTTTACTCTAATGTATTGAATCACAGGTAACCAACCACTAATTATTCTCTATTCTTTGTGGAATGGTATTTACTATTGAAAATAAAGGATGTCAGGGTAGGGAAGCCCACTACTTTTAAAACCATTGAGGATTTTTTCCAGTGTTGCAATGAGCAGGGTGAGCAGGTCCAACATATTTTGTGTGAATTATTTTTACACAACTTCTTTCTAGAGGAGGATAGGGACAGTAACCCCAGTGCCTTCATAGGGGACGTTGAGTTCTAGGCTTTCCTATATTTTTCCAAGAACCAAACTCAGTGGGCTAAGGCCTACAACACCTTTTAGAAAAGAGAGCATGGCCTAGACCTATGGGTCAGAGGGGAAACTACTAAAACCCTATACATTTTTAGCCAACATAAGAAATTCATGCAATAGAAAGGAGTGATATCTAAATTGGGACCTATTCCTAGGGATATTGTGCAGAATGGGCAGACATACTTCCAGGACATTCAGGAAGAAGCATTGGCAGTAGCCAAACAGAGATGGCCAACCTCTACAAACAATGTGAAGAACAAAGAGATAGTTGGCTATAGGAACATCAAAGTTGTTTCTTCCAGGTTCCTTCTCTACAACAACCTAATTTTGAACATGGGGGCCACATGGATAGGGTGAAAATAAAGATGCCCCATAATCTAGTACCCCCCTGAAGACTATCATCATGACTATGAGTTACCAGAGGGGCACACGATCAACTCAGCATTTGCAAAGATTAAAAAGAGAAATGGCTTAAGAATTTACAAAGAGGTGGAATACCCTGCATATTATTTAACCCAGCTACACCTCAACCATCTATTTGCATGAGGACCTACAAAAAGGTAAGCAGGGGAGTATGTTGGGCCAAGAAGAAGGTACATTTCACCCCATCTTTACCATGATTTTTCATGTAATTTTATCTATTTTCCCTTCATCATAGAAATAAAGTAAAGGAAAATAATGCAAAGGCAAGGCATAGTGGACTAATGATAATAGGAGTGTTTAATAATGTAAGAACTAATTTTCCATTGTCTTTATTGATAGGGAAGAAAAATAGCCAAACTGCTGACCAGATGACCAAAAGACAACCGATAAGGAAGGAAAATGAAATCATATCAGCTCCTATGAATCAGCGACATATGGAGAGGCACACTCACTTTTGGAGTACTCAATCAATAGCCACGACGTAGCAGGTTCCCATAATGAGAAGGATCTGTTACTACTTTTGAATTCGCCTTTAAACTTTAAAAGGTCGAAGATGAACAGGATGAATATACTGTAATATAATCTTCCTGTAATAAACATATTTAGATAGAATCATCAAGTCATTATTCATCTTCTCTTGAAGATGGGTCCCCATTGGGATTCAAAATGTCAACCATCATTTTATAAAACTATGGAGAATCCAGAGATTCCTTCAAATAATGATAACCATATAAGCTTGAAAACAACAAGTCATACTAATGTATTGTTCTGCGGATTAATGAAGAATTTGGCGTTTTTGGAATAAACAATGTTAGGTCCCTATATTACTAGTATAGTCTCTTATTTTTATTAGTGTAACCCACTTATTGTTATTTTTGTACTCCTGTAACCCCCATATTGTTATTATTATGCCCTTACATTATTATTGTTAGGACGACTAGGATTAAATTGTGGCGCCATGGACTCCTATATATCGAAAGGAGTTTTTTTCATTTGTATCATCCAAGAATTGTTCATTTATGTAATTTATTTGAATTTTCCCCCTCAATGTGGCTGAATTCTAAGGCGTTGACCTCGCTATTCTTCTATTTTTGAAGCTAGTTTCATAACATTTGGTATCAGAGCTTTGTATTCTAGGGTTTCGCTGCTCCAAAAAAGTCATAATGGAATGTTTGCTATAATGTTTTGTCTACGAAGGTTCAGAAGCTGAAATTTTTACAAAGCAAAGCCGAAATCAGGAGAAACACTTGTAGAAATTTCAGATATCGGTTCAAAATATTTGCAAAGATATGATCTGTGGAAGTTAGGGCATTTTCGGGCTCCCGAATTTCACCTAAAACAGGTCATCATGAAATTTGCGCTATAATTTTTTTCCTCCGAGGGTTCAAAAGTGGAGATTTTTACAGAGAGAAGTCGTAATCCTGAGGAAACTCCTGTAAAAATTTTAGATCTTAGTTCAGAATATTTTCGGAGATGTAATCTGTGTAAATAAGGCTTTATTTGCGCTCCCTAATTTCACTTGTGACGGTGGGAAAATCATCATAGCTCTCTCTATGAGCGTCATATTGGAATTATATAAAAATTAGCCACAATAAAATGACTGTAGCTTCCTTTGTATCAATTTCTGAGCTAAAGGATGAAACAGTGACACGTGGCATGTTGTACAAGTTTTCTCTACTGAACTATTGCATAATTAAGTCATTGTGGGAGAGTGGGCATAACTTTATCTTCAGGAATCCAAATTAGGTCAGACCTGTGGCATTCGAAAGAAGATTCAATGGGCTACTACATTACAAAATTTAGATATTTAATATATTTGAAAACACAAAGATAATTCAGTTTCAATATCAAGCTCCTCAAAAGCAAGAAAAAGGTTTGTATTTTTTTTCGAATTGCATAAGTCTTGTTTGAAAAATCAGTTTGAATTGATTCCAAGGGCATATGGTAGAATAGATATCAATATTGGGTTCTAAAATCCCCCCTTAAAAATAATTCAACACCAATTAAGCCTTCATAAGTCTCTATTATGACTCATGAAGAAGAATAACTGCAACATGACATGTCAAAATTAAAAGAGAAAGTGCACCGAATTTCTCCCTCGCAAAGGGCAACAAAAAATAAAATGGAAGTTTTGAAGAAAGGCATGGAAGCTAAGATGGATGGTTTGAAGAAAGTTGTGGAAGCTATGATGGATGACATGGAATCTAAGATCGATGAAAACATGAAAGACAACATGGAAGACATGAATAATGATCTAAAATCAGACATGGAAGGTTTGATGACAAGGTTAATATGATAAATGATTCCTAATGGCGGAAAGATAGTAGAGGAAACTTATGTTGAGAAAAAAAAATATTAATCATGATTTCATAAACTCTAATGTTGGATTGAAGAACCACCATATTCCAAAAATGGATATGAGGAATTTTTATGGCAAGGATCCCGTAACATGGATACTATAGATGGAGAAATATTTTGATATTAATAATGTGAAAAACACACAAAAGGTACTAATTGCAACTTTACATTTAGAACAAGATACATTTGTATGGTATTGATGCCTTTGCTACCATAAAAAAATTATCACTTGGTAAAATTTTATGGAGGAAATGATAGCACATTATGAGGATACAAAGAGCAACACCTTCTTTAGCCAATTGATAAATCTCAAACAAAAGGGTTCAGTGGTGGAGTACATTGAGGACTTCCAAAAATTGAATATAAGAGTAACTAATATTCCAGAGGAACACAGGATTGATGTCTTCATAGGTACTTTAAAGAATAACAACAAACATGAAGTTCACATTTGGGAACCTGATTCAATGGAAAAGGCTTTTGGGTTGGCAAGAAAAATTGAATGTAAAATTATGGCGACAAGGAAGCCTACCACTCACATCTATAAATATGGAAGTTTTGCTACTCCTAGACTTCCACAACCTACAAGGTTGGCATCACATAAATTGGAAGAAAAAAGAGAAAAAGGGCTTTCCTACAGTTTTGATATCAAATACACTAAAGGTCATAAGTGTGCTGAGAAGAAATTATTTTACATAGATAGTGAAGAGGAGGAATAAAATGAACAAGAAAATTCAAAACAAGAGGATCTATACCATGAACCAACCCTAGAAGAAGAATAAATAAGTCCGACCATATCGTGTAATGCATTGTATGATTTAACACTCCTCAAACTCTCAAGATTCAAGGACATATCAAGAAGAAGAAGGTAATAGTGTTGATTGATTCTGGTAGTACCCATAATTTTATTCATTGTAAGGCAGCCAAGGAATTGAATTGTTTCCTATACCCATCACCATAATTTCAAGTGATGGTTGCAAATGGAGGAACTATAAATTTCTCTAGAAAATGTCATAATATCAAGCTAGCCATGGGGCAATATGTATTGAATATTCCAATTCTTTCCATTCCAATGGGAGGTGCTGATGTTGTACAAGGAGTACAATCGTTACAATATTTGTGGATGGTAGCTTTTAATTTTCAAGAAATTTTCTTGAATTTTTTTCAGAAGGAAAGAAAATACAATTACAGGGTATTGTAGGGAAGACAAGAAAGATAATAAGCTCTAATTTTATGGAAAATCTTCTGAATAAAGAACAATGAGGCATAATTACATAATTATGCACAATAGAAGTTCCAAAATCAAAGTCATCTATTTCTCCAGATCTCTAAAAAGTCTTGGAAAATCATTCCAAGGTGTTTGAAACTACCAAAGGACTCCCACGTATTCATGATCATGATCATGCTATTCATTTGATTCCAAGAAGTGTTCCTCCAAACATCATGCCTTACAAATATCCTTATGTCGAAAAGAGCAAAATTAAACATATGGTTGCAAAAATGTTAGAGGCTAGTATAATTCAACCTAGTCAAAGTTTTTTCTCTGCTCCAGTAGTATTGGTGCACAATATGGATGAATCATAGCACATGTGTCCAGATTATACGGAGCTTGTGAAGCTCACTATTAAAGATAAATTTCCCATTCCCGTGATTTATGAATTATTGGATGAATTACATGGAGCAATTTATTTTACCAATTTGGATCTTTGTTCAGGGTATCATCAAATTAGAATGAAGACTGAAGATATTCCAAAAAAATAATTTTGAACTCATGAGGGTCATTATGAATTTTTGTTCACACCTTTTGGCCTTACCAATGCACCTTCTACATTTCAAGGTTTGATGAATTCCATTTTCAAACCCTTCCTTAGAAAATTTGTGCTAGTATTTTTTGATAATATATTAATCTACAGCAGGTCTTGGAAGGATCATGTTCAACATGTTGACAAGGTGTTCAAACTATTGGAGGAGTAACAATTATATGAAAAAACATCCAAATGTTTATTTGGAGTACAAGAGGTGGAATATATGGGTCATATTGTATCTTATGAGGGTGTTAAGGTATACCCTAACAAAATTAAAGCCATTAAGGAATGGAAAGTCCCCACAACCATAAAGAAGTTGCAGGGATTTCTTAGGTTAACAGGGTATTATCGCAATTTTTTTAAGAATTATGAGAGAGTAGCAACACCTCTAAAAAAATTATTGAAGAAAGATGCATTTTCATGGGCTCCTAAAGAAAATAAGGCATTTCAACATCTTAAAGAGGCAATGTGCCTAGCACTAGTCTTAGCTACGCCAGACTTCACAAAACCCTTATTGTGGAATGTGATGCCTCAGGAAATGGAATTGGTGTTGTTTTAATTCAAGAAGGAAGACCCATTTCTTTTGAAAGTCGTCTAATCAAAGAAAAACATTTAAAAAAGGATATTTATGAGAAGGAAATGTTGTAAATACTACATGCACTAAAGGAATGTCGAACTTACCTAATGGGAAGACACTTCAAGGTAAAAATTGATCATGATAGTCTTAAACACTTTTTGGAACAAAGACTATCTTTAGAAGAGAAGAAAAAATAAGATGTTGGGCTATGACTTTGAAATCATCTAAAAAAAAGGGAAGCTAAATATTGTTGCAGAAGCACTCTCAAGAAAGGATGAAGAGGTGGAAGCACTACTTTGTGCCATTTATATTATCCAAGCAGATTGGATAACTGAAGCAAGGGATGAATGGAATAATTACGAAGAAGTGTGGACACTCATTGAAAAGTTGCAACAAGATCCTAGTACATCTAATACATTTAGTTGGAAAAATGATTCATTATGGTACAAAGATCGTTTATATATTTTCAAGAATTCCAAACTAAAACAAAAGATTATTTTGGAATTGCACAATTCTCCTTTAGGAGGACACTTAAAATTTTTGAAAACTTACCACAGGGTGAGGAAAGAATTTTCTGGGATGGCCTTAAATTCTGGTATTCAAACTTTTGTGGTCGAATGTTTGGTTTTCCAGCAAAATAAAGTTGACACAATTAAGACCCCAGGTCTTCTACAACCTTTATGCATTCCAAGTCAATGTTTGGATGATATTTCAATGGATTTTATCACAGGTTTAACTAAGTCCGAAGGAAAGAGTGTCGTCATGGTGGCAGTTTATAGACTTACCAACTATGCACAATTTTGTGCATTATCTCATCCATTTAAAGGAAGTACATTTGCTACTACATTTGTGGAAACAATTCAAAAGCTACATGGAAACCCGAATATTAATGTAAGCGATAGAGATCCCATTTTTACGGGAAATTTTTGGACAGAATTATTTTCTTGTTTGGGTTCTCAACTAGCTCATAGCTCATGTTATCATCCTCAATCCGAGGTCAAACTGAGATAGTGAATAAATGTTTGGAAGGATATCTTCATTTTTTTGCATCTGATAAACAAGCACAATGGGTAAAGTGGTTACCTCTTGTTGAATGGTAGTATAACACTTTCTTCCATACTGCAGCAAAAATGACCCCATTGATGGCACTTTATGGATGTCATCCACCGTCCATCACATCTTATTTAAGGGAAAATTCTAGGGTTAAAGCAGTGGAATATCACCTTGACCATGAAAAATAATTTCTCCAACTCTTAAAGGATAAAATTGAATGAAGCAACATGTAGATCAACATCGCAGCGAGAGAAGTTTTGATGTAGGAGACTGGGTAATTTTACAGCTACAACCATACAAACAAATGTCCCTCAATCAAGCAAAGAAGGATGATAAATTATTGCCAAACTACTATGGTCCTTACAAAGTGTTGCCAAAGGTTGGCACTGTGGCATACAAATTGGAGCTTCCTACTTCTTCATGAGTTCATCTAGTTTTCCATATTTCATGCTTAAATAAGGTTATAGGGGACAAACTTCCAGTTCAAACAATATTGCTAGAAGTTGATGAGGATGGAAAAACCATATTGGAACCTGAAGCAGTCACGGAAACAAGAACTCGACAGGAATGAAATCGATCAATTCTAGAGTATCTCATCAAATGGAAGAACTTACCCACTGAAGATTCTACATGGGAGGATGAGAATTTTATACAGAAGCACCCAGAGCTACTCAAGCATTGAGGACAACACTTTTTTGAAGGAGAGGAGCATGTTAGCTCCCTATATTACTAGTATAGTCCCTTAATGTTATTAGTGTAACCCACTTATTATTATTGTTGCACCCCTATAACCCCCATATTGTTATTATTGTGCCCTTAAATTATTATTGTTAGGTCGGCTAGGATTATGGCCTCATGGAATCCTATATATAGAAAGGAGTTTTATTCATTTGTATCATCGAAGAATTGTTAATTTATGTAATTTATTGGAGGTTGCCCCCTTGAAGTGGATGATTTCAAAGGAACTGATCTCTCTATTCTTCTATTTTTGAAACTGGTTTCATAACAAACAACCTATGAGTATTCCTTAGCAATAGGCTTCTATTTGATTTGGGCCCAGCCTTGAGGGTTCTTATGCTACTTTTGTGTTATATGTTTATTTACATAATTTGTGTTCCCATTTATTCATTGCATTTCATAATATATCATTTAATTGGTTAATTGTGAGCATAAGGTGTTATAGATTCCTTTTTACTAGACTAGTTTACCATTCATATCCTCTGATCTGAAATCAATGATTTTAAAATTATTAGATTAGTTTCAACATGATTGTTGTTCAATTCTGCATATAGTTAACGTTTGGATCTTTTCATCATCATTGTGAGCGTTTGGTTGATGTTTAATTCAGAAGGATGTTATTAGTTGATTAAAAGAGAAATCCATTTTAAAATGTATAATAATTGGTGGATGTTCAATTAATTATAATTTTTTTTCAATTCGTTAGGGTTGTTGTTCAATTCATCAAAGTGTGATATTCAATTGCAATTTATTATTTTCGCTCTTGAGCTATTATTTTTGCATAGGCTTAGAAGAGACTTAGCTCCCTTGAATTGTTAGAAAATTTCATAATTCACTTCCAAGTTGGTTTGATTGAACTTCAAGAATTATAAAATATTCCTTATGATGATTTAGAGTAGTTAACCTCCGATGTCACTTGCATATATTTTGCTTTGTAATGTTCCCAAAATGGATTGCTCAGCAAGACATGCCTGAGAAATGTATTTTTTAGGGATGTGTGCTTTAGATATCATAAAATGTGTTAAAAAATACTCAGCAAACAATTCCAAGTACTTCAGCAGCCTTTACTCATCTTTTATTCTAAAAAAGGTGAGGAAAAGTAGCTTTTCATGCCCTAAAATGATTGTATTCAGAAATATGCGTAAAAATAATGGTCATGGCTTTGGGATATGTTAGATTAGGTAAAGAGGATTCACATGCCAAATTTTAGCAAAAAAAAATGTGTTTTTTCTATGTTAAACAGATCCTCCATTCCCGACTAGGCTTAAAATTGTTTATTTCCCATGACTTGGAGTATACAAAAATTTTCTAAAGCATAGAAAACATATTTTATAAAGGGTTTGGTGATTTTATGCAGATATAATAGTATGAAAATATGAAAATATGATTCAAATATATTACATTAGAAGATACAAATCTATACTTGAAGAAAAGGCCTCAAAACAAAGCTTTATGACATAAGAAGTAGAGGATGAACCAAACAACATAATTTTCAGAAATATGAATCATTGTTTCATTAAGTTTCAGATATATAACATATAAGAGTACAAAAGGATAGATATAAGTGGGATATATATGCAAAAATTACTTTTAAGTACATTCCCCTTGGGGATCTCATCTTATAATGAAGGACACTGAATAGATTTGAGATCTACACCATGGATCTGCAGTAAAATTCAGAAATTTATGAAGAATAAGTCACACAATAGATCAGATCTGAAATAGGACATCTATTGGTTGGCCAATCCATGGATCACCTCAGTGAAGGAAAGGAACCCTTTCACCGGAGATCTCTCCTCCAAACTGTTAGCAAATAAACACTACCACCCTGCCTAAAAAATAATGCAGTTTCTGAAGCTAAATACATAGATGAAGTGATGCACATTTTGGCCTCATGCCATGATAATAATCTAAAGCTAAAAACAACTATTGCACTCCTTCCAATGATTTAGATGACTTCCCCACTGAGAATATGCAATAGAACTCTTCAGATATGAATAGATCTGATTCCAATTTCTGCAGCTCTCTAAAAATTGAAGCCCTAATTAGGATTTATGCTTTAAAGGGAGGTGAAGCTTGGCCAATGCCAGATAGTGGACCAATGCAGCACAATATCCTCCAAGAGACCCTCAAGGAAGCAAGAGGAATTCCTAAATAGGAAATTCCTCTCTCTTAGCTAAACAACCAAGAGAGTTTGAGTTGCTCAAGCAATCTCAAAATATAATTATCATCAACATCATTTTCCTTGAGCCTTCTCCTTCCTTTTATAATATGAGGATGTGCAAAACCCTAAAACACCTTGAATCATTTAACCCTTTTCACATGTGGTCCTCCTTCTAGAACTGCGTTGTCCTTTTAGGTGATACATTGAACCTAGACAACGCTGTAGATTTGGTCCTGTTGACCCGGTCAAATAGCTTAAACCCGTTTCACACACCAAGTGGATTTTATGTAACTAGCTCATATATATCTTTGTTCACATTGAGAATTGATTTATTCATTGATCTAGGGAGTTTTACATGTCCTCAATTAGTCATTTATTCACAAATGAAAAAAGCAAAATTTAAATATTCCTATTAGCTTGGGCTAATTAGGAACATTACAGTCCTCCCCTCCCAAATGTTACTTGTCCTCAAGCAACTGCGAGGATAGAACTGAAGGATGTCCCCTCCTCCTACTGTAGCATCCACATATGATGATCTCCTCCAAATAATGAGGTGTTGTGTCAACAATGAATCTCCATATTTCCTCTCCCAAGCATGCAAATTAGCTGAATAGCTATCATCATGAATAAGTAGAGTACTCAAGAAGACAATAAGGTGTTTCCTAGAGGATCCCTTGAGGCATGGGATCTAAAATTTATTGGGAAACAAAATTCCCATGTGGGTCATCCATCCCCAAGAAATCCTCCACACAAAATGAGTCACCTCCCAACATTGAAACTCCTGAAAATTTTCCTCCACCTTGAGCTCCCGCAAAATAGGTGGGCTAAAAATATGCACATGGTAGACAAGATAGCATACCCCACGCTATTCTCCTCTCCACTTAAGATAAGTGTAGAGTGAAAAATAATCTTGCACTGCAAGGATATTTCCCTCAAGTGGCATCATGAAGATTATATCTGCAAAGATCCTCCCTCCAACATTGTAAAACCAGTTAGCCCAAAATGTTCCATATGTGATGGAAAAAAGAGTATCATCATAAGGTATCCCATCACACACATGGCTCACCTCCAAGAGAAACAAGTGTCTGGTCATGGTGGCCACAACTCTTCCCATGTTCCCATTAGAGCATGTACTACAGAAAATGTGGGAACCTACTTCCCAAAAGGACACATCAAAACCATGTGCCTCACTCAACATCATGTCTCCCATCAAGATAAAAGCAATATCAAAAATTGAGAAATTGATTATCACCATCATGAAGGAAATACTATAGGTCCTATGTGATGCAAGAGAGTACCAATAGTTCCCCAAGTCTTCACAGCGCAGTTTTAGAAACTGTCGCTTCAGAAGAATACATGGCAAATTGTTTCTTGTTACATGGTTAATCATATGAATCAAATTAACATACATGTAAGAAAAACATCTTTTCCCATTGCCACATAAGAGATGGTTGTCTCCATCATATAGTTTGGCCCAATGTAGATCATGGACCTCAATGAATAGCTTGCCCATTTATGGAGCAATGCACTGCCAAAAGATGGTAAGAGGATGCAAGCAAAAGCTCTCACCATATGTTGGAAGCAAGAAGATACATGGACCCATGAATGAATCCTCAATAATAGTTTGGCACACTCCCATGAAGGGGAATGAACCAAGTGCTACATGAAAGTCCTTCTCCTCATGCTTGGAAACCCAAGTCAAGGAAAGCACACCATAGTAATAGATGTCTCCATCTACCATTTCATCTTCTTCACCTCCTCTTTGCTCACCAAGTGCATCGAATGAGAAGTGATCTTGGGAATACTCCATCAATAAATCCCAGCTCCAAAGTGACAATGCTATTGGCCTATGCAAATAGGCTCCCATCAACACATAGCTCGAATCTTTGACATGTATAATGTAAAATGCATCTCCCATAATGCTACTACATATGAGAATTCCTTCCCATGAAGAAATTCCTTCTTGAACATCTAAGGCCAAGGAGTAACCCCTTTGCACTATGATAGTGCCATCTTCTACTCCTGCAACATCATGAAAAATGTGAGAGAAAATCTGCCCTTGCTCTCTCAAGATCATCCCAAGTAACAAAATATTTTGCTGCCTCCTTATACTTCCATCATCCACATCATGTAGTAAAAACATGGTGCTTGACATGAGGAATGTTATGCCAACACAATGTGCCCATACTCTTTGCTGCCCCATGATGCAAGTATTCTGCCACATACCCGTAGAAAGAGAGTGATGACCAAACTCTTTCAAGAGCAACCAATGCAGCCAAGCCTCTTGCTGCCCAGTGTCATAGATCTGCAAGTAGCTCTCCAGCTTCTTACTCTCCATCCACATCCACTCAACCAATTGTGGATGTCTCCTTCCACCCTTCATTCTGGTACTCCTCCCAAGAGGGCTACCATCATCCGAAATCAAATTCCTGCATTTCATGGGATCTTGAAATGCAATATTTCCCAAGATCAATTTGACTATATGAGGACCCAAATAGGTCGTAGGAAAAAACCTCCCATCATGATGTGCATGGTTCAGGGAATTTCCAACACAGTCATGAGAGATTTTACCCATCCGAATATGTCCTCCATCTACTATGTGCTCCTGTGAGAAGGGAAGATCCTCCTCAAACTGTTGAAGAACATTGCACTCCATGATGTGTTGAAGTGCACTGCCAATGAATTATTCCAATGAGGTCTTCTCCTCATGCATGGCCTTCCAATACCAAAGGGGCCTTGTTTTTTCTACAAGTAAAATTTTCTCTTTAAGTAGGGGTGTTCTCATTGAGAAAGGGTCATCTAGAAGGGAGAAAGGGTTTCTCACTTCAAGATGTCTACCATCCATAATTCCACCCTCTATTGCTTCATGAATGAAGCTTCCATGTGAATGGTCCAAAGAGGAATGGTTCCTCTATTCTTCCTCACTGCCTTTTCACAGCGCAGTGCAACTTTTTTGCTCTAAATCAGCAGCATGCAAAGATGTAGATCCCTTCATACAATGTGCTGAAATGACAATAGATGGATTTTTAATCATACCTTTGTGAGATGTAGAAGCAAGAGCTTCTTCTGCAACTATGTAGTCTTCCTTTATTACTAAAGGCTGCTCCTCCAAGGTTGTGCCAACGCTGGTACAAGTCTCCACCCTCTCAATCTCCTTGAGATCTTCTTCAATACCCTTCAGGGTCTGGAAAAGGAGGAGGGAGATCTCCTCTTCTGTCATTCTTCCAAATGGTGGAGCCATGCTCTTGTTTCTTCTATACAATGAATAATATTTGTGAGGGTAGGAAGTGCTTGGCTCTTGCTTTCCTTCTTGAAACCTCTTGTAGGTCTCATTGCAACTTTCTTCTCCTTGAAACCCTCTAGGAGTCTCAGTGCATCTTCTTTCTCTTTTCTGATTTACCTCTTTGGAGAGGCCCTTCTTTGATCTGAAAAATGAAAAGAGTAATCTAATCCTTTCCATAATTATTATATATATTTCTTCTCTTCATTTATCTAATAGCTTGATCTCACAGGCTGTGCAAGAGATCATGCTTTGATACCACTATAATGTTCCCAAAATGGATTTCTCAGCAAGACATGCCTGAAAAACGAATTTTTTAGGGATGTGTGCTTCATATATCATTAAATGTGTTAAAAAACACTAAAAAACAAATTACAAGTACTTCAGAAACCTTTACTCAGTTTTTATTCTAAAAAAGGTGAGGAAAAGCAACTTTTCATGCCCTAAAATGACTGTATTAAGAAATATGCGCAAAAATAAGGGTCATGGATCTGGGATATGTTATATTAGGTCAGTATGGATTCACAGGCTAAATTTCAAAAAAAAAAAATGTGTTTTACTATGTTAAATAGATCCTCCATTCCCAACTTGGCTTAAAATTGTCGATTTCCCATGACTTGGAGTATGCAGAAATTTGCTTAGGAATAGAGAGCATATTTTCTGAAGGGTTTGGTGAGTTTATGTAGAGATAATAGTATTAAAAGCTTAGAATATGATTCAAAGGTCTTACATTACAAAATACAGATCTATACTTGAAGAAAAGGCCTTAAAACCAAGCTTTATGACACAAGAAGTAGAGGATGAACCAGATAGCTTAATTTTCAGAAATATGAAGCAATGTTTCATTAAGTTTCATATATATAACATATAATAGTAAAAAAGGATAGATATAAATGGGATCTATATGAAAAAATGACTTTAAGTACATTCCCCTTGGGGATCTCATCTTATAATGAAGGACACTGAATAGATCTGAGATCTACACCATGGATCTGCAGTAAAATTAAGAAATTTATGAAAAATAATTCACACAGTAGATCGGATCTGAAATAAGACATCGATTGGTTGGCCAATACAAGTATCACCTCAGTGAAGGAAAGCAACCATTTCACTGAAGATCTCTCCTCCAATCTGCTAGCAAATAAACATTGCCACCTTGCCTACAAAATAATGTAGTTTATAAAGCTAACTACACAGATGAAGTAATGAACAGTTTGGCCTCATGCCAAGATAATAATCTGAAGCTCAAAACAACTATTTCACTCCTGCCAATGATTTAGATGACTTCACCACTGAGAAGATGCAATAGAACTCTTCAGATATGAATTGATTCCACTTGTTGCAGCTCTCTAAATTGTGAAGCCCTAATCAGGATTTATGTTATCAAGGGAGGTGAATCTCAGCCAATGCCAGATAGTGGACCAATGCAACACAATCTCCTCTAAGAGACCCTCAAGGAAGGAAGAGGAATTCCTAAACAGGAAATTCCTCTCTCTTAGCTAAACAACCAAGAGAGTTTGAGTTTCTCAAGAAATCTCAAAATCTAATTATCATCAACAACCTTTTCCTTGAGCCTTCTCCTTCATTTTACAAGATGAGGATGTGCAAAACCCTAAATCACCTTGAATCACTTAACCCTTTTCACATGTGGTCCTCCTTCTAGAACTATGATGTCCCTTTAGGTGATACATTGAACCTAGACAACGCTGCCGATTTGGTCCTATTGACCCAGTCAAATAGCTCAAACCTATTTAACACACAAGTGGATTTTATGTAACTGGCTCAGATATAGTTTTGTTCATATTGAGCATTGATTTATTCATTGATCTAAGGAGTTTTACATGTCCTCCATTAGTCATTTATTCAAAAATGGAAAATAAAACAAAATTTAAATATTCCTGTTAGCTTGGGCTAATTAGGAACATTACATGCTTACACTTTTGAAATAACAAGACTTTCCCTGGGTTGATAATTAATGGAAAGCATTAAGCTTACCTTTAAACAATCACCTTTATGACCCAACAAAAACCACATATTATTATTGTTGTGATGCAAAGGAAAGCTCCAACTCCCTCTCGCAATTTTTTTTTGTAGGCTCCAACCTACAGGAGGCTACTACCCCAAATTCTGCAAGCTACAACTTGCAAGGAAGCTCCAAATCCCATCTATTTTTGCAGGCTACAACCCATAGGAGGGTCCTACCTCAACTAACTACAACTAGACATCTATTGAGATACAACTCGATGTGAAAGCACCAAAACCCTCACACTACAATAAAATCATATGCTAATTTACCTGGATATCAACTCTGTTTTTCTCCTTCATCAATGTTGCCCATCCAGCCTTCAAATTTTCTTCATATCAACTTTGGATCTACACACCATCTCTATCTGCTCTCTCTCATTATTCCACTCTCTAACCTCTTCTTTATTATGACAATAAGATCATTTATAGAGATCACTTCATGGATGTTTGCATTCTATATGGGAATATGAAGTGAACATACATGACTCTTGCCTTCCACCCACTCATTTCCTCACTCAGCATATTTAGGATGTTACAACAATGTATACACTCATTTTCATAATAAATTGGAGTTTTTGTTTGCCTTGGAGACTTTCCTTTGCATCACAAAAAATATAAATTAATTAATACATTTACAATTACAATTAAATATTTCACTCAACCCTTTCAGCTTCTTATATGTGTTGTGTGTTTGTCCTCTTCTGCTTGTTGTCCCTTTGTCTTTTATGTTTATGCATTAATATTTCCAACTATGCTACAACATTATTGTCTTAGCCTGACTTGACCCATGCCTTTATGTTTTACACCACCTCCGCCTATTGCATATCTTACCTGCAACGTTCTATTCTCTTCGTTGGTCCTTTTCTCTATGTTGGGTTACTTACCCAAGTCTCCTTCTGCCCACATTTAGTCTTTTTTATAAAACTTCCGCAACGACATAAAACGTCTACATGAGTGTGGGGTCACTCTACCCAATTCCATTCTCTTACATTTAGCTTTTCACTTAACTCACTACCGCAAATACGTATAACACTATTCTGCGCGAGGTTGGGTTGTTTTACTTATCTGAGCCTTTTCTTGTTGTGCTCAATCTTTCCTTTGTTACTCGAGTCTTTTCTTCTACATTGAGCCTTTCCATTTAACTCATAGCGACAATTACATGACACTGTTCTACACTTAGAGTTGGGTCTTACTCGAGTCTACTCTCATTTAGAGTTTTCTTTATACACCAGTTTAAACATAAATCCAAAACAATTACATACAGGTGGAACTTCTTTAATGGAGGGTCCCATGACACTTTCCATGAATCACAGGCAATTGTACTTGATACTTTATAATATTTAATTTCCTCACATCTTTCCACTTCACTCACTCTACAATTTAACTTATTGGTTAACCTCTATTTCGTTCCATCTATGATATTGCGGCATGCCAACACGTGTCCCTTCTCCACTTCGCATCACACACAAAATAACCTACCCTGCGTTTGCCTTAACTATTAAACACTAAACTTTGTGATTTGCGCTTTCGATCTCCGCCATTGGTCTTCGTTGGATCCAACTGTTGATGCTTGTCTCGTTGCCGATCCATTTTGCATCACAAGTTAAATAACCTAACTTACAAAATCTTAACTGTAAACACTATACCCTGCGATGTGCAATATCTTCATGGTTGCGATGTGATTGTCACCGTTGATCTTCACCAGATCTACGGTCCTCATTGTTTCTTGTAAATCCGATTATCTTTCGTTCCTCGTTGTTGCAGGAAAATATGTTCGCCTTATGTTGTGCGGTTAATGAAATATTCAATTCAACAAAGGATTTGTGCAAGATATATGGTCCTCCTTTGTTCTTCCATTTTTTATTCACTCCAACTTGGTATTATCACGCTTGATGCACGTTCATAACTCTGCCCATCACGTTTATGATGCTTCCTTTGTTGTTTTGTTGCCTTTGCTCCTTTTTTCCATTAATTTCCTTTGCTTCCTTTACCTTTTTGTTTCCTTTGCTACCTTTACCTTTTTTCTTCCTTTTCTCCTTTGGTGCCTTTGCCTATGGTCTAATGCTTCTCGTTGTCTCTATGTTGCTCATCTACCTCTCTTTTATGTTTTATTACTGCATTATTGCCTGATCTGATTCTTTCCCTTATTGTTGCTGCTTCTATGCTCCTTTTCCTTAATGATAGTTCATGTGCTCCCCATTTGTACTCCTTTTCCATCAAGGACAATATTTCCAAAAACCTCCCCCTTTGGCATTGATGGCAACAATTCCTCCAACACTCCAATACTTCGTCCAGGACTTCCTCCACCTTTCATTCTGAGAGGTGTATTTCTTCCTTTACTTGATTTTCAGAAGAACCTTTCTTATTCTGCTTGCCTTTCCTCCCCCTTTGACATCAATGGAAAAGAGTTTCACATTTCCTAGTGTAGTTTCTATCCCTACATTACTTCTCTCTAAGTAGCGTATAGGCCTTCTTCATCTGACTTTTTACTTTGCTGCTCTAGGCTGGTCTATAATAGTTGTTGAGAAAACACTTTGAAATTATATATATTGCATGAATGGAGGGCATGTCGCCATAGAATGTTCTGTACTTATATCCCTTACTACCCGAAAGAGGTGATATGTGCTAGAATTTTGATGTACTTCTGTTATAATACTTTGATCTTGAGGACCTATACCATACCATACTTTGTAGATCTTTACCAACTTCATAGCTCTAGGTCTTTTGCAACAACTTTTATGGGCTGCTCTCCCCTTGGAATACTCGTTTCTTGTCTGATAGTGAATATCACTTGTCTACGATAATGTTTCTGTTCCTTATATTGTAGCCTTTACTAGTGTATTTCCATCATCATTTTCTTGTTTTTGTTTTTTTTGTTTTCTGCTCATATCAGAGAGCCTCATCTACAGACACTACCTGTAGTTTGTCTCTTAGATATTAGAATGGTTCTCTAGCAAGAAGTTTTGTGAATATGTCTATTGTTTATTCCTTTTTGGTACATACTCCATCTTTAATATTTTCTCTGCTACTTGTTCTCTGAGGAAGTGGTACTTTATTGGGACGTGCTTGGTTTTCGAATGAAGTACTAGATTTTTTGATATACTTGTTACACTTTTATTGTCACATTTGATAGAAATAGGTTCAGTAGATAAATTTCAAAGTTAATATTTGATTTATTTCAAGTCCATGGATATGTGTTTTTATGAAGAAAACGTTGAAATTCGAGGATGACTCAGTTTACGAAGAAAATATTGAATGTAGGCAAAAGAATTGGTTGTATAAAGAAGATTTTGAATGGGAGTAGACTCAGGTAAGACCTGACTCTAAGTGTATAACAATATCATCTAGTTGCGGGTGTGAGTTAAAAATTAAAGGTTGAACGCAAGAGAAAATACTTTGGGCAAGTGACGCGACACTCGTGCAGAGGTGTTATGCGGCTGCGGCAGTTTGATAACAAAGACTGAACGTGGGTAGAAGGAGACTTGGGTATGTAACCTGACATAGAGAAAAGGACCAGAGAAGAGAATAGAACATTGCACATAAGATATGTAATAGGTAGAGGTGGAGTAAAACATAAATGCACTGGTCAAGTTGGAGTCCATTACCCGAAAAGGACACGGGTTAATGTCCAGGGGAGCAATGCCCCTATCTGATCCCAGCATGGAGGGAGACTAGCTTGCATTGACTTTCCCCATTATCGATCAAAGACCCCCATCCCATTTGTCATGAGTGTCAGGTATACTGATGCCTTTACTCATGATTCCTCTCTCTAAATCATTTTGGTGACCTCCGTAATGGTTCTGAACCGGTCAAGCACTCTGAGCATGCCCAGTTCTTCTGAGGGGAGTTCGTTAATGTACTTAACGTATCTACTTGTTATCACCACATTTTCATCCCCCTCTCTATGACTGGCCTCCAACTATACATTGTAATCCATGATGGTGTTCTTCTTGTCATTCACTAGTGTGGCGAGCTCCCAATGCTCTTTCACTTTTGCTCTAATCTCCATCCATAATGTTTTCCTCGCTTCCAATAAAGACATATTTCTTTGATTTGTGCCTTCATATCTTTGAGCAACTTCTCGTGCCCTTGAGCCTCTTTGAGAAGGGTCTCTACCTTTTTCTGGAGGGATGAGATCGTCATTTGGTTCTCTAAGTAGGCTGCATTAGCTTCGTCCAAGAGTCGTCGAGTGGTACGAGCTTCATCTTCGGACATCTTCAGGCCCACCAGAGCCTTGTTCAAAAGATATGGAGCACTTTGAGGGTCCTCCAGTACCTGCACTAGACATACATGGTTATTATGAGATTTTTGTAGCTTAGGAAACTTCTCCTTTAATTCGACATTCTCCTCATTATTTTGAGCAAGTACCTCATCCCTTTATGCAAGCGCCTCAGTAAGGGCTTCCTTCTCATTTTAAAATTTTTCTAGCTCCTCTGTTTGGATATGTTATGAATGGGGGATGTTTAGCTTACATCGTAGCTCCTTCACTTCTAACTCAGATTTTCATAGAAGAGTATGTATAGCTCAGTTGGGATCGACTCCTTTACCTCTTATCAACTTTTTGCAATCCTCCAACTCAATGGCGAGAACCTTTGAACTTTCCTTTTCCCTTTGCACAATTATTTTCATCTGAGCTACCCTCCTCTTGGATTTCTCCAGGGTGATGGTATGTTTGAGAACTTTTGTGTGCAACATTTCCCCGATGGACTTATGCAAATTCTGCTTATTAGACAAGGAGATAGAATCCAACTCCATAATCATTTATAAGGCTTTATACTTGGATCCTGGGGTAAGGGGATGAAAGGAAAAGTGTTGGAAAAAAACTATAAGTTGGTACTTCTCCACATCTAAGGATGTGTTGAGCCTTATGTGATGCTTGTCCACAAACTGAGCCAATTATACCCTCATTTTTCTCTTGCAAATTGGTTCTTCACCTCAATCTGCTCTCTTATTTCCTCCTTACACAAAGTGATGGCATGTGAAAGCTTTGAAGGTGATAAATAATAAGTGGAATCATATGAGAGCCCAAAACCTAGCCTATCCTTACGATGACCTATGTGTAGTGAGGTTTCATCATCAATAGTCTCAGTGTCCTACTCTCCTGACCCTCAATCCTTTGTTTCTTATTGAGGTGATCCTCCTCTTCCTCATTTGTAAGCTCCTATTTGGTCTGGTGGTCCTCCTATTCCACGATCTCCACTTCACCATGTGTAATGTATCCTTTTCTTTCGGCAACTCAGGATGCAACCTCCATCTCTGTATCCAAAGGCTATGAATCACATTTAGCTTTCCATTCTATTAGAGGCCTAGGTTCATGCTCATATGCTGAAGACTTAATATTCTTATTTTTGTGTGTGATAAACTATTTAGGATCATAGTGCCATACATCTCCTTGTGGGAAATTCATTTTCCACGACAACCCCTCCATAGAGGGGAGTACGTGCCTCAAATTTATGGTGGAAGGGCCTACATAATTTGGGAGCCTCAAGACGTATCCCTTCTTCGCGGGCACAGAGTGGGGTTGGTCGACACTTAGGACTTGGCAGATAAAATCAAGGGAAAAAATCCTCATGGTCATGAACACCAGTAGGTGGTAAGGTGGCACTTTAGCACCCTAAACCCTGATCTCAGTATGATCTTCAAACAAGTACCAGTCATCGGCACAATATGTTTCACTGAACTAGAGCCACTTATTTTTCTCAGAAACAATCTTGGGCAAGGGGCTATCATGAATGACTATATAAGATCTAGACATGAAATCCATGAGGAATTTAGAGTATCCCTTTTCCTCTGGGTGCTGGAAAAATAACCGAGTACATTTGAAAATGGATTTGGGCTTGACATTTCTCATGGAGAACTTGTCGAGTCCTAAACCCTTAAACTTGTTTTCATTCTTAGATAAGAATAAGTAGAACACCAAGGAGAAGTATCTGAAGGAACAAGAAGACAAAATGTCTTGGAATTGGGCTTTAATAACTGAGGCGAGGAAGGAGGGGATGTCCAGTAAAACGCCAGGTTGCATCATGGATCATGGAAACCCTAGGCCAACCTTTGTTATCCTATTGACACTGTCTAAACCCAACATCCCCGAGATGACCGCTAGGATAGGCTGTATTGTGTTAGGAAAAATGGACAGCGAAATGATCTCTATAGGCAGGAGAGAAGACAGACACGAATTAGTGACGAGCTCGAGGAAACCCCTTTATTTTTCCATTGGCGAGTTTGAGAAGTGACAAGAGAGGGTGACTTCGGCGAATCCAACATATTTTTGGGCAGAGGGGTAACATAGGGAATTTTTGACGAGTTGATGAGTAATCTCAAGGAATTTGACCCCTTGAGCAAAGAGGAAAACATCTTTCCATTCATTGTAGGTTCCGGTGAGCCATGCGGTGAACTTAGGGAAGGGATAGATTGTTGGGAAATTTGGTAATAGAGCCCTGAGTCGACTGCTATGAACACATCCTCACCCTGTTGTGTAAAATATTAGAGCTTGGCCTTCATATGGGCCACATCGAAAGTGAAGACTATGTTGTAGAGCTAGGAGTGGACATCCATGAGTTGTTCTCGACTGGCATAAATCTTGGCTTCACGAGCTTGCGAGGTTTCAGGGGTGGAGCCCTTCATTTTTTTCCATCACAATTTTCATAAATAGTAAAGGGAAATAATGAAAATTACTCGACCATATACCTAAGGCATCAGTGAAAGCGATGCGAGGGGAAAAGCGGCTAGTATTGTGAGTTTTACTAGGGTGCCTAGCTGAGTAAGAAACATCGGTAAGTGGTAACCAATTCAAACAATCGGGAGTAAAATATGGGGTGGAAATAGGTTTTTACTGAGTAGTGGAGTAGGATGACAAATGTAGGGCTGATGTCATGAGGACGTCAGCAAGGTGACACATGGCATGTAGTGGTTGGCCGATGATGGCCGGGTAGGTGAGCGGCCACATGCCTAACATGGAGGTATCACCCTTGTACCTCGAGCAAGCTTAACATACCTTAGACTTACCTGCACTAACTATGTATGCATGGGGTATGCCATTTTTCGTTGGGTCAGAATTTGAGGGTTGAGCCCCGCCTTGGCCCCCCAGAGCTCTCCTGATTGGCCAAAGTGGAGGCTAACGTCATCCCCTCTGATGGGTCAGTCTCACCACCCTCCGCATTCCTGAGTGCCATTGGAACGACTGTGGTCTGCTCTTTTATGATCAGAGCCACTGTTACCATAGATTGCGTCGCTTGCTTGGAGGAGGTGTGGTTGCAGTGCTTTGTATGCACGGGAGGTGAACCAAAGGAGATATGTCGATTTTCTCTTTTATCCTTTCGATTGGGCCACTCCCACTCTTCATTAACTTAAGTGTCAATGTGCCTTATCCCTTCATGAGAAACACAAGCCAACATATTTTGTGTTCAAATTCCTAAAATCAACACATAACCTACCTCTCCATTTTTATTTCTTACACGAACTAGATTGGCTACCCGAACTCAATAAGCCAAGGGAAAAAATATTTTTGCGTGAAATAATTTGTTCACTTCTTTTTCAATTAAATGAAACATGAAGGGATTTATATGTCTCAACGTTTTTCTAAAAGATTTAACCATTGGTTTCAAAGGAATTTTATGTTGGATGATACTAGTATCATAGATCTTTAAATATTCATACTACCATGAAAATATATAAAAAAACTTCTTGAATAGACTTATACATTACTCCTTAAAATCTTCATGAACATATTTAAATATTATTCCCATCTTTAGTTGGTGATATTTTCCCAAGTTACATTCTTCTATGTCCTCCTCGAGGTTTGTTTTCTTTGAAATTCTACAAACATCATTAGAACTAAATAACCTCTCAAGAGGTGTCAATCCCTTTGGTATTAAATTAACGTTTAGTTGCAAAATTTTTTGATTTCCTATTGAATCCTTGAAAGATATTTCATCCTTCTTCTTATCTCTAACATCTTTATCTTGATCAATTTCCAAATTAGAAAATTTTCCAATCATTCTCAAAAAATGTTTAATGTGTTATTCATCCTCAAAAACTTGCCAATGTTTCACATTATCTAGAATTAAGGTTCTCTATGTGATTTCTACCTCATATCTCAATTTAGGTTTAAGAGGAGGTTTGAAAGTTCTAGATCCAACTACTAAAGAGTGAGCAAGCTTGTTTCCTTCTCTCGGGAAGAGCTGTATATTAAAATCAAGAAAGAAATTGTCCACTAAGTCCAAAACTTCGTTCCTACAAGTTCTCAATCTTAGATTCATTGTGTGGTAGTGATTCTTAACCTCCTTATTCACCACCTCAGAATCCCAAAAAATAGATATACATTTTACTAAAAAAAATTTAGGGGTTTCCAGTCCAAGAATTAAAGGTTCGTATTCTGATATATTATTGGTAGAATCAAATTATATTTTATAATAAAAAAATCATAAGATGACATTTTGGAGAAATTAGAAGAATACCTACATGAGTGCCATGTTTTGAATAAGAAATATCAAAATGTAATGTCAAGATCCCATTTTATGTGAGCTCCTTACTCTCACCTTTTTCTTGACTAGACTATACACAAAAGAATTACTTGAACTCTCCTTAGTAATGATTTAAAAAAACTAGTTTCTCTATATAATATTCTCTCCTCACCTCAAAAAAATGGAATTATAGAATAAGTATAATCTAACTTCAAAACACATCCCAAAATAGCCCCCTAGGACCTAGAAATAAGCATTCCAAAATGAGCTGGAAAATCTTACACCCCCACATCCATCACGAGACTTTTCGCTGTAATTTGAGCTCAGGAAATAACAAGATATTTAATCAATCCCACACACTTAACCTTTTTAGAATCAAAAGAGTAAATCTCCTTATAAGGTTTAGTTATTTGTAAGGTCAATTGCTTCATAACTAATAATGACATTAAATTGTGAGAAGATATTGAATCCAACATACATTATCATCTTGAGAAAATTTAATAAAATATGAAATTTGGTTTTTATATGCTCGAGTTTTAGCCAACTCAGCCAAAGGAACTTGTATATTTATCTTATCCAATTGTTTTGTTATGTTAAAAGAGTTACTTGGCTTTTAAAATTTTTCTCAGTCTTCGTCATTTTTATTTAAATTTTTAATTTTCTCAAATGAATGAGCACATTTTTTCAAATTATCAGTTTTTGATCTTTCTTCTGAAATTTCTCCCTCTTTAAATGAAGTCTTTTCTACTGAATCAATTTTTTTCTTCCATTTATCAAGTTGCTTCAAAGTTTGTTGTGGAGTATCCATCTGTTAAGGTGATAGATATTATAACACCTCTTCATTATTTCAAAACCTTGATATTTTCCTTGATCTAAAATCATATTTCTTATGTAATTCACCCTGCATAAGATCAGTAATTTTTTTAAAATATTGATCAATGTATTGCTCACCAAGAGACACCTCTGTTTCAACATTAAACTCCTCATTTTCATCATATTCTATTTAATTTGAATATAATGTGGATATTTGGTTATCCTGCTCTTTAACACTCTCCTCCACTGCATCTTGAGACCAATCTTAAATATATAAAGGGGGCTGGATCTAATCGTTATCCTTTCATTCTCTTTGCATAATCTAAAGAGGTTGTCTTTTGAACTGTGGATTAAAATTTCGATTTTGACCGTGCTGAATTTTCCTAAGAGGGATTTTCTTTTGAAGTTATAACTTCACCAATTTATTTGATAAATTTTTTATGACCTTAGTCATATCTTCCAATATTTGGTCATGTGAAACTTCTTCCTTTCCCTTTCCATTATCTTGTGTTTGATCGTTTCCTTTAGATTTTCCTGTTGTAGTCAAATTTTCCTCAATTTATAAGGAATATTTTTGAATCTGATCCAAAGTAGGGGACCTTATTTCCCTCAAGGTGAAACCAAAATATGGTTCAAAATCTCCAACAAAAACAAATTTTTCTCTAGCAGGTCGAGTTTTTATTTCTGTCGGAAGGCCATTATACAGCTTGTTAAATATTTTAATAAAATTTGAAACATTTTCTTCTTATTTCCTTTTAATAGCATTAAATTATGTCAAATAATACCCATTATCCTTCTTCTCACCCCATCTCTAAGTGAAATTATTTTCTAATATTTCCGAAGTGTTAAGTGAATTAGTTGGAAGGGGTTTGAACCACTTCCTAGCTTCTCTATCCAAATACCAAACGAATAACCTCAAAAGCACATCAAGATATTCAAGATTCAAGTTTTGAATGAAGGCAAAAAATGTAGTAATATGTTTCTCTGATGATATTTCATCCTCCCCTGTGAAACGAGGTCAACATTTAAGGTAGTCTTGTGGCATTGCATTCATTGGTTGGGAAAGATTTAATGGAGCATACCTATTTAGAAGCAAAGCAAGGACAACCATATTGAGGTTCTCATTAGCACCTACTTAAAGAAAAAAAGGTGGAGGGGGTAACATAGATATAGGAACTTGTTGTTTCAAAGGAGAAATAGAATATTTTGAAGCTGTAAAATGATCAGTTGTAGCTTCTTGAAAATCTAGGAAAGAAAAAGAAATCACTCAAACGACCTTTCCTACAAGGTGGGTTCAGGAAAATCTATCTTGGTGGATGCATGACCTTCTTCAAATAGATCAAGACTTTTGATTGCCTCTTCTAAATGAAGGATATAGGTTTTTTTATTAGGAATTCTACTATGAGCAGAGAGGTTAAGAATTAGAGTGACTACAGATTTGGCTTTCAAAACACTTCTTGATACTAATTTTTTTGGATCGGTGTTGTGTTATACAACAACCCCCATTTATTTTTTATAAACAGGGACCCTTTAGAAATAAATAGGAAAATATTTTAAATTTCCTAAAAAAAAAAACTTAGAAAATAAATATTTTCTTTATTTTTCCACCTTATTCTTTTTTAGTGCATTGCAAATCACATATCTTATGAATTCCAGAAGAATCATAAAACTTAAAATATGAAAACTACGATATGCGCTCAAACGTCTCCAAAGATATGATTTAAAATTTGTAGAAAATCTTCAATCACCGTTATATTTACTTTATCGCACTGCACTTCACTTGATCAATCAAAAAACATTAAAATCAAAATGATATAAGTTGCAAATCCATGGACCCGAAAAGAAAATAGACAAATGAATATAAAAACTTTGGCCATCGCAATCACCTCAGCTGTATTAAAAACACAGATCGCATTTCGCTCAACTTATAACATACGCTAAATCATTATCCTATAAAAGGTGTGATCTGTAATTTATGGAGATCGCATTTCGTAGCCTTTAAGGGTAATTATTATGAATGGTTATAAGTTATAATTTGTGATATGTGCACCGATGCCATTTAGATGGTTTTTCGAAGATAATCTTACATATATTAGAGTATTCAAGAGTTATGCTTCTCCCCATGTTTTACCCTATTATTTTCACCATAAGTTACTTGCAAAAGAAATATCCTATCAGCTTGTTAATGGTGTTATGAAACAGCTGAAGGATGCTAAAATGGCTATTTTGCCTAATTTCCAAGTACAATGTGGCACCTTTGCATTGTCTAATATTGGCCATACTTATAAGGACGTTTCCAAAATTCATTTATTGAAATTGGTAGTAATTCCGAAAAGGCTATCTGATCCAAATGATGTAATTAAAAATTACATCACAAATCTTAAGATGAAGCCTTTTGTAAAAGAGGAAGATGGATTTAATGATCTCTTTCAAGGCATGAGAAATTTCTCAAATATTATCAAGTATGTATCTAGTCAACTAAGTCAAGAGGATGTTGAAGCTTTTCAAGCATACAGAAACAAGAGACTAGAGAAAGTCCCTCTAAATTTTCTAACTATTGAAGATGACAACAAACACACTCCAAGTGTCAGCCTAGATGATGAAGTAGAAGATATGTTTGAAGATGAATTAGGTCAGTCACAACAGCAATCTAATAATTCAGATCACTATGAAAATGAATCCTGATCTAAAAAGGAAAACTCAGAAAAGGCAATTGACCAATTCATTCATGAGATAGAGTTCCTAGAGGAAACAAGAAGTAATGGGACAGAATCAAATTCTCAAGCAGTTCAGTACAATCACGAAATGCTAGATCATTCCAATTTACCATAAGTAAAAGATATTATAAGTGAATGGGAGGAGCTTCCTACAGCAATAAAAACTCCTAAAGAAAATCCCAACACCGATCAAGTAATAAGTTTCCAGACACTTGAACACTCACAGAAGATAGTGGAAATTGTTAATGCACTACAAAGAGTTCCAACAATGCATGATAAAGAAATCATACCAGCCTACCCCACAGATCAAATAGTTCTATAGATTGAAGATATTCCTTCACTAGATATTTTCTATAGTCCTAATTACAAGGCTGTAGTTAAAAGAAACAAAAGAAGGAGAATTGATGAAACAACTCCAAACCCTACAGAAGAATCGATTGATGTACTATGGAAATATTCCTTAGATGATCCTACCGAACATCTAACCAAATTATCACAGTATGCAGGGGAATATGATACTGCTATTGTTGATAAAGCTACTAAGGTTAGAGTGTTGTTAAAACAAAAGGAAGCCAGAGTACAAGAACTAGAGAAGTTGTTAAATGAAGAGAAATCCAATTCGAGTGAGCAATTCAAATTAAACATGGCCCAATTTCATAAAGATATTGAAAGCCCCAAATTGTAGCATCATACATAGATTAATGAAAAACAAACACATTTGAAATAAGAATGAATAAGTTACAAAGTCAACCACAATTAGAGCAATTTATCAAAGAAGCACTTGATTTAAACAATAAGTTAAATAAAGAACAAGAGGTGTTTACTCATCAAGATTCTATGATTGATTCTTATTGTGATTCAAGTAAAGTAATGATACAGCAGATAGCAATTCAAAAACTTGAATGTGAAAGACTTGAGAAGAAAATTGAAGAGCACATTCAATGGCAAGTTTCAGATTTAGGAAAGCAAGCTAATCTACCTCAAGTAGATAAGCTCCACAAATAAACTATATTAATAGAATGGGAAGGGAAAAACAAACAAGAGGAGAAACCAGTGGCAAAGACATCCAAGATATCAAGTGAGATTATTGAATCTATGTGTGAGCAACTGTCTAAAGGAGAAATTCTTACGAAAAACACGTCTGATGTGTATTCAGAAACAAGACAGGTAGAAACACAGTGGAAGCAGAGAGAAGATACACAGGAGGAAATGATTAAAAAGGTAAATAAGTTTTATCAGGAAAATTACTGGAATTTTCTGATCAAACCTTATCATCGGCATCAAACTCTGCAGTCTCTTACAAATTGAGCAAAGAAATCTTAGTTAACAATCTCAAATGCGACAGATATAATCAAGGATATCACAGCCAGCTCAAATCAAAGCAATGTTAGAGATATTCCAACTTCATAACCACATACAGAAAGAAGGGCAGGACTCATTAAATCAGAATTGTTAATTTAATTTCCTAAATTTTCTTTTAAGTTAGCTTTTTGAGGAAGGTTGTTTGAAACCTCTTCTATATTTTTGTAATAATCTATTTTAGTTTATAGTTAGTTTAGCATTTAAACCCTTCTCATCCATTAAGAGAAGGATCAACAAATTTGTCAAAAAAATTTGCAAAGAATGCACTATTTTAAGTTTGTGAGTGCTTTGATGAATTAAAGAAACACATTCTGTTATCTTTTGACAATTAAAGCTGTTTAACTGATGTTGCACTACTATACTCATTAAATTTATTGAAGGTGAGAAGGAGCAAATTCATGATGTCATTTTACATGAGTAGAAATTCATACATATGGTAATTCTATTCACTTGTATTAAGTCTTACTTCATAGATTGATAATTATCTTTTTATTGCATTATATATTTGAAAGATCATCATATATAGATATTACATGCACTTTTGTCTAATATTTAGCTATGGTTTCTTATTTAATATGTAATCACACTGATAAATGTGATATTTCTTTCACAATTCTTATATTCAAACTACTTTTTTAGAAGAATCATTTTACATAATTTTCATCTCTTTCGACTGCTAAATGATCTACATTACTGATAGTTGAAAGATATCATTTTAGATCGCATAAAACAGAAACACCTCAGGTATATGTTAGATTCATAATATAGATAGATGCATATATATTAAAATCATTATCCATTTTCATGTTATATTCACAACACCCTCAAAATCATCCTTATCGAGAAACTGGTCCCATTATCCCTAGTCGGAGCCACTATACCAAATGAAAAACGTGTTGATTTAAGGTCCAGACTAGGTGGTTTTCCGCCATGTTTTGGCAATGGAATTCTGAGGCCTCAACATATTAGTGCTAGAAGGAGGGCCAAAATAATGGCACAAAGGTCTGATCAATCTAAAGTTCAATCAAAAAATCTCTCTCCCTCTAGATCACCATCAACTTCTAGAAAATCATCTAGATCCTCATCTACAAAATCTGAAGCTTATCATCTTTCCTCTAAGTATCCTAGAAATACTCAAACTATACTATTTCCCGAGTTTCACCAAAATTTCCTAGAAGCTCAGTCTTTGTTAGAAAGGTTAGACAAAGTATCTATTTGTGTTGAAAAGCCTAAATCTTCTCAATTATCAGATATTAGTATTTCATCTTTTTTACAACCTCGAAGAATATTAAATCGATCAGGAACTCAAAAAATAGGGATTCTCCCTTTTGAATTTCTTATGAGTAGTACTTGGAAGAATTTAAAGAGTACTCAGTCAGAATCGATCATTAGCGAGGTTTTATCCCATTCACCCCTATTACCTCCACTCACTTCTACAAATTTCATTCCAATAGTCGGTATCACTTTTACTAGTTCCAACACTCAAAATACTGGTCCTAGCACTCGACCTGCGTCATCATCAATTCAAAATCAACCCATCCAAAATCTAATGGTAGGTCAAGTCCCTCCACCGAATGTAAACCCATTGAATAATCCTGTAATATTCCTAAATTAGCCGAAGGTAATAGGAATATTCGTTTTTTCCTTGTTTTACTTTTATTTTCATGTTTATGAATAAATGACTAATGGAGGACATGTAAAACTCCTTATATCAAAGAATAAATACATGCCAAATGTGAAAAAGGATAAATCTGGGCCATTGTAATAAAATCCACTTGTGTGTGAAAAAATATTGAGACAATTGACTAGGTCAACAGGACCAAATCACAGTTCTGTCTAGATTCATTGAACCATCTAGAGGCTCAATGCAGTTTTAGATGGAGGAGCTTCATATGAAAGGAACTAAAGTGTTGGAGGTGGTTTAGGGTTTTTCACATCCTCATATTATAAAAGGAAGGAGAAGGCTCAAAATAAGGGTTGTTGAAGATTATTATTTCTGAAGGTATTGTCTGCGCATACATCCCTTGTTGGGTCTTCCTGTTCAGGAATCCCACCTCCTTCCTTGAGCAGCTCTTGGAGGAGATTGTGCTTTCTTTTCCACTATCTCGCATATGGCCAAGCTCCATCTATCCTTGGAAGCATAAATCCAGTGAGGGTTTCATTGTCTAAGTGAGCTGCAGCAAGTGGAGACTAAATCTGCTCAGATCTAGCTTGTATTGGTGGCTCTTTTCAATGAGTGTGTCATTTAACCTCTTAGAAGAGTGCATATATTGCTTGAGCTTCAGTTTCAGATCTTGGAATTAGGTCAAATTGTATATTATAATCAAATGCACAGTTCTCTCCCTGATCTGCGTAAATTTTGTGGAGTAGTGTTTCAAAGGTTTTGGCATTGTTTTGGAGACAAGATCTCTCGTGTAGAGAATCTCTCCTTGCACTGTGGTGATCCATGGATTGGACAACCAATCCATGTATGTTTAAGATATGATTCATTCACTGAAGTATATTCTTCAGGTTTTTTGAATCATTCTACAGATCTTCTGTAGTAAAACTCACCTCTACTCCTGTACTTTCATGTATTGCTGAAATCCCCAAGGGGAGTGTAATAAATAGCCTCTTTGGCTTTCAGATCTATAATAGATCTATATTTTCATGCATATATCTATTATATATCTAAAATATCATATAGAAGTGCTTCATTCTTCAAAAAATTATGCTGTCTATCTTTCTTGGCAATTTCTAGTGTTGCAGCACCTCAATCTTGAGGGTTTATCCATGTAAAATCTTTGTTTTTATCTTGAAAATGCATAAGTCTTTCCATAGCTCTAATTTCATGATCTTATAAACATATTTCATATAATACCTTCAGAAAATTACACTGCTTTAGGTTCATAAACTTCTGCATACATTAATTCATGGGAGATCAGGTTTTTAATCCTAGTCCGGATTAGAGGAATTGTTTAATATAGCTAGGATCATTTGTTTGACCTAAAATTTGACATGGGAGTCCCACAAAGTCTAATATAAAATATACCATAGCCATTTCCCTTATTTTTATGCGTATTTCTGAATACATCCATTTTATGGTATAAATCACTTCTTTTCCCCACCCCACCCTTTTGAGTCGAAAAGTGAAGTAAAGGTTGTTTCTGATTATATTATTGAAGGATATGCACTATAAAATATGTTATCAGTAATATGGCTACATCTAAAACTCTAGAATACCTTAGCGTATTCTCCTTGTTGTAGAAAATTCCAGATTTGGGGTATTATAGTGGTATAAAAGCATGATCTCTGGCTCAGCCTGTGAGATCCAGATATCAGAAGAATAAAGAGAAAAATTAGAGATCAAAATGATGGAGAGTATGATTTTCTTTTCATCTATTGTTATATATAATAATATCCTCTCCAAAGAGGTTAGACCGACCAAGGAGGAAGAAGACAATCGAACTCTAAGAGGGTTTCAAGAAGAAGCAAGCTGCAGTGAGACCTATAGAAGGTTTCAAGAAGGAGAGGAAGACCCATTCACTTCCTACCCTCACAAAGGAGAGGGTTTGTACATAGAAAAAAAAAGCATGACTCTACCACTTGGAAGAATGACACAAGAGGAGATCTTCCTACTCCTTTTCCAAACTATGAGAGGTATTGAAGAAGACCTTAAGGAGTTTGAATGGGTGGAGACTTGTACCAGCACTGGCACAATGTTGGAGGAGCATCCTTCATGTTCAATGGAGGAGGACAACATAGTTTACGAAGAATCTCTTGCTTCTACATCTCACCAAGGTATGATTAAAAATCCATCTATTTTCATTTCAACACATTGTATGAAGGGATCTACATCTTTGCATGCTGCTGATTTATAGCAACAGAGTTATACTGCGTTGTGCAAAGGCTGTAAGGAAGAAGAAAGGAGAAATTCCTCATTGAAGAATTCACATGGATGCTTCATTCATGAAGCAATAGAGGATGGAATAATGGATGGTAGACATCTTGAAGTGAGAAACCCTTTCTCCTTTGTGGATGACCCTTTCTCAATGAGCACACCCCTGCTCAAAGAGAAACTTCTACTCGCAGCAAATCCAAGGCCCCTTTGGTTTTGGAAGGCCATGCATGAGGAGAAGACCTCATGGGAAGAATTCATTAGAGGTGCACTTCAACACATCATGGATTGCAACGTCCTTCAACAGTTTGAGGAGGATCTCCCTGTAATGTTCCAAATTTTTAGCCTCTAAGCTAGATGGAACATTAGAGTTAGGAGCAGCTCTAGCCGGTGAATAAATGGGAAGAAAAAACCATAAGTCTCCTAAGGAGGAATAAATTACTCCACATGTGAAAGGGGACACTCTTTCTAGCTCAATAAAACACCTCCATGTGTGAACAAGGTTAAAATCAAGCTACTTTGACTAAGTCAACAACGCAGTTTTAGTGGAGGAGGAATCCAAGGAGGAATAACGCAGTTTTGGAGGGATATGTATCTTTGGATACAGATGAAATAATTGAGTGGGGCCAATGGAAAGAAGGCTCATTTATTATATAAGGAAGAGGATGGCAACATTATTCTTCATGTCTTAGATTATTATTCATGTCTGCTCACACTTTTTCTCTCTCTTGCTGTTTAGCAGAGTAGCAGTGTTGTTTAGCACCAGGTGTTCTCGAGCAGGAATCCCACCTCTTCCTTTGGGGAGTCTAATTGGAGATTTTTTATTCATCATTACACATCAGGTTTTCAGGCCAAGCTTCAGCCAAATTCATCAGTGCAGTTTTTCCAGAGATTGCGAACTGTTGTTGGGTGCAGCAGTGGAAGGGATTGGAATCCCAGCTTCTGAGCTAGTTTCTCATTGGGGGAATATTTCCTTCACTTGAGGGACCTATTTGGAGAGCTAAAAAGATTATTTCAGATCTGTGGTATCATACCACACATTTCCCAGACATTTATAGCACTGTTATAGCTAGGGAATGCGTTATTCTGGAGGCAGTGTTCATTTCATGGTTTGGTGGCTTCGTTGCAGTGTTTCCTTGTGATTGAGAGGTTCATCCTTTCATGGAAGGAAGCCCTTGAGGGATATGTAGAAGATCAGACATCTTTCAGCCTTATACACTCATGTACTTCAGTTTTGCAGTGGTGATTCAGTAAATTACTGAATATCCCATCTTGTATGCATAGTGTTTTCCAAGAAACCCTTGTTGAGTTATCTTGTATTTTGTATGAGGAGATTATATCTCTGTTATGCAGAATTATTTATAAATACATGAGTATATCTATTATTCTCTTATGATTTTATGTGTAAACCCTCTCTTAGACTTCGCAGTTCCTTATGCAGCAACTCCGGTATTTTGAAGTCTTGGGGTTTTAACACTATTTGGCAATCCTAGTTGTGGGAACTCTATTTAACCCACCTAGTTTTCTTTTTTTCAGCTCTATTCTTGTATTTATGTTTTATATTGATTAATTTATGGGATCCAAGGGTCCATTTCAGTATTTTATTGCATATGTTTCTGGAAATTCATTTTTGATGCATGTTTCGTGAGTTGTTCCTAATTTGGAATATTACAGTGGTATCAGAGCATTATCTCTGGCTAAGCGTGTGAGATCTAGCTATAAGAGGATGGAGATGTGGGTAGAATCAAGGAAGCTTCAGTATGTGAAAAGAGAAAGGAAGACAAGCTTACAAAGCTTCTTCCAAAATCTATGCAGAGCTTTCAAGGAGAGCTGAAGAAAATGAGATTGGAGATGGGATCTCCAAAGGAAGTTGAATCTAGAGCTGAATATATATTTGAACATGGTGAGTTTGAGCATGTAGCTACACACCATGGTGCACAACGTAGTCAAGTGCCTAGATCTATCTTGAGATGGATAGGAGGAGGAAAAAGGCCTAAGAGGAGAACTCTTAGTGATTTGTTGTAGGAGTATGAATATCAAACTCAAATGTTTAGAGATCATACTGATTTCCAAGTGTTTGCAAGATCCAGGTGGAGAAGAGAAAGTAGTAGGATGCAGATAGAATTTTTATATCTACTTTTGCCAGATCACCTACATTTTTAGCTGGAGCATTGGTGAAGAAGCTAGATTCCTATTTGTAGTTGCACCATATTTCTGAAGGAGAAGCCATCAGAGTTGCAGCACTGCATTTCAGAGGTAAGGCTCATGCATGGTGGATTTTTTAATATTTTTCTTTAAAGAATGCAAACACTTCATCTTATGCAAGATTCATAGAATCATTGATGGGGAGGTTTGGTGAATAACTTCCCAAGGCACATGAGCAAGGAAAACTTGAGAAAACAAAACCCTTACATGTGATGGAGGAAACCCCATTTCAGAAACCATGGGAAGAACTAACATCTTGCATTACACATTGCCAGAATAAAGACCTCCAGTTCATATTCTTGGACAAGAGGGCATACGGATCTCCTTTTCACAAGAGGATCCAACTATTGAGATGTGTCCCATACACATTAAGGAAGATGAGGGCAACAACATTATCACATCTAGAGCACATCCAGTGCCTCATGCAGAGGGAGGAGGAGCACATGCTCCAACAGGAGGGATTCTTGTATCTTTACAAGAAGCTCCCCAGGATCTCATACATGGAGGTCCAAGCACAACCAGTGAGTAGCATGATGGTGCAGCACTGCAGCTGGAAGGAGGAGATAGGGAGGAAGAGTAACATCAGTTGATGAGAAGAACACATCCTTCTCTATTTCAGAAAGCTAATGCAGGGAAGAGGCTGACTCATTTGCACAGTGAGGGCAGGATCAAGGTTTCCAAATTAGATGTACAGTCTACTCTTGACATTGATGTGTCACTACATGGAGGCATTCCACCGGGGAGTCCACCAAATATGCAGTTGATGAGATATATCTTGTCTTTGGGTTCACCACTCTAGGATTTTGGAGAGTTGAAGAGTGTGGAGGAAAAATTTGGCATGGGGGATGTCAAGGTAGCAGGAAGTAGCATGAGGAGAGATATACCTGCCAGATCACCAGCGTTGTCTCTTAGGAGGATTGATCCTTATTGGAGATCTCAGCTTTTGGTAGAGTACTCCAAGGATATTGGAGCATGCATGATTCTTGATGACCCGAATGGAGTTGACAAATACAAGGTGGATGATGTGTTCATCTATTCCTATGGCAGGATCTTCTTGACTAGATCTTCTAGTCTCAGGGACAAGCTGTTACATGCCGCACATGAGGACTTCTCTTCTATGCACTTCGAGGCATATTTCTATTTGATGGATGAGTTCACTTGGGAGGGCATTCAGCATGACATATTTCAGCATATGGGAAGATGCATAGCCTGGATGGTGATAGAGAGGATGTCGCAGCCACCTTCCTACTCATTGGGAGTAAGGGAGAATTTCTAGTTGAGCCATTTCAGCTCAAGACCTCAAGTACATGATGGAGGAGGTATAATTTCATATTTTGTATTATACTTATTTTCCTTATTTGAGCAGCATGATGTAACAAGAAGAATCATCTCTTCTTTTATATTATATGATGATGTACTTGCAGCTACTTGTGGAATTGACTTTGGCTATATTTTTCATGGTTTGTGGGGGAAGCCAGATGTTTCTTGGTGTGCACCATTGACACCATATTGTAACTTCATGTTTTCATCTTATGAGATGACTGTGGCAGAAAACAAGTGGCTAGTAAAGCACTTGTTAATTATTTTTTTGATGTAGGCAAAGGATGCACTGCGTTGGTTCCATGAATGGAGCTATGATTCACTCTCCGGTTGTGATTTACCAACTTGTTCTTATTGTACTTTGCTTCCATATATTTCTAACATGTTTATGATCATGAGGAGCTTTGTTTGGAGAATGGGCTTGAGATGGAAGATACCCATTGGGAGCATGATTCTCCCCACTTTATATGCTGAACATTTCAGGAGGAACCATGGGAAAACCATGATTGCCACATCACATTTTTTCTCTTCTTGTGGGAGGGAGCACTTGGAGAACTTGAGGAGGCACATCATGTCTGAATTGTGTGTTGGGACATCATACAATTTGACCATCATGATCCTACTCTATGGCTTGTATGAGGGAGAAATGAGTCAGAAACAAAAGTTTTTGTTGTTGTGGTTGCATTTGGGAGAGTATGGGCAGAAATTTCCCCATAATTTTCATGATATTTCCGGAAGTAAGGAAGGCACATTCAGGGTGCAAGGAGGCTACACTTAAGCATTGGAGGATTATGAGGAGCTTCCATGTTGGAAGAAGATCTGCTCACATAGTAGCATGATGGTGGATGGATTTGGCATGTGGGATGTCAAAGGGAGGAGTCATGGAGCCTTATTTCTAAGGCTTACAGCGCTGTCACATGGGAATGTGGTCTTATTGATGGAGTGTTCCAAGGAGTATATTGATCCCTTCTTCTTGCAAATTTTTGTGAGAGGATCCTCATGGGAGAACTTATACATGGACCTCACTTTCAGCTCACACATGATACATGGTAAGAAATAAATTTATGTGCTTGTTGATTACTCTATTGAGCATTTGTACTTTCTCACCATATGTAAACAGTGCATTGCTCCACATGAGAGCAATATTATTTGTGGGTTTCATGGTAACTTTAGGGCCAAATCTTGTAATGTTGATAAACCATATCTACATGACTTAGGACAAGTGTTTTATTTCTTTGATTGTACACAGCTCGTATATATGGCACCTTACTACTTTATAGTAGATGAGCTTACATGCATAGCTGCAAAATTTTTTGAAGGACAACTTGCCACTTGATGCTCTGAATCAGCAGTTGAGAGAATTGTGTTTCATCTACCAGAGAGACCATATGTATCATCCAAGCTTGCACATAACCTTAAGCCATTTTCTGATTTGGATGCCATGTGGTGATGATGTGCCATTCATATTATATGGAATGGTTTGGGTTGACATGAGTCATGACTTTGGAGGGAGGGTCCTTGGAGACTGAATCTTCTTCTTGCCATTGGAGGGCAATCATGTTGCATCCTGAGATTAGCATACCCTCTACACTTATCATTAGTGGAGAGGAGGATAGTGTGGGATATGTCCTCTTGCCTATCATGTTCATTTATTTATCCCACCTACATTTCAGGAGCACAAGGTGGAGGAGACTTTTCATGAGTTACCATGTTGGAGGGTGACTCATATCATTTGGATGATAGCATGGGTCAGGGAGGCACTCATTGACCATAATTATTATCACTCCTAATTTATGGAGGCCATGAGACAATAAGAAAGTTTCCACTCACACTTTCCACCTTTGAATGATGTGGACCATTTGGTTTTGCATACTTGGGGGGAAACATTGGATTACAATTTATTTGCAAATTATCTTGATGCAGTGATGGAGGCTATTGATGGGAGGCCACATGAGGAATAGGGGAGAAGTTTTTCTCTTCTTCTAAATTTTCTTGAGGACAAGAAAATATTTTGGAGGGGAGGACTCTAATGTTCCAAATTTTTAGCCTCCAAGCTAAATGGAACATTAGAGCTAGCAGCAGCTCTAGCCAGTGAATAAATGGGAAGAAAAACCCATAAGTCTCCTAAGCAGGAATAAAATAATCCACATGTGAAAGGGGAAACTCTTTCTAGATCAATAAAACACCTCCATGTGTGAACAGGGTTAAAATCAAGCTACTTTGACTAAGTCAACAGCACAGTTTTAGTGGAGGAGGAATCCATGGAGGAATAACACAGTTTTGGAGGGAGTTGTATCTTTGGATAGAGATGACCTAATTGAGTGGGGAAAAGGGAAAGAAAAATAATGTATTATATAAGGAAGAGGATGGAAGCATTATTATTCATGTCTTCTCAAACTTTTTCTTTCTCTTGCTGTTTAGCAGAGTGGCAATGATGTTCAACAGAGTGGCAGTGTTGTTTAGCACTGGGTATTCCCCAGCAGGAATCCCACCTCTTCATTTGAGGAATCCCATTGGAGAGTTTTAATTCAGCATTCCACATTAGGTTTTCGAGCCAAGCTTCAGCCAACTTCATCAGCACAGTTTTTCCAAAGATTTGCAATGTTGCTGGGTGTAGCATTGGAAGGGATCGGAATCCCAACTTTTGAGCTAGTTTCTCATTGGGAGAAGATTTCCTTCACTTGAGGGACCTATTTGGAGAGCTATAGAGCTGATTTAAGAACTGTGGTATCAGACCACACATTTCCCAGACATTCTCAGCATTGTTCCAGCTAGGGAATGCGTTATTTTGGAGGCAGTGTTCATTGCATGGTTTGGTGGCTCCATTGCAGTGTTTCCTTGTGATTGAGAGGTTCATCCTTTAATGGGAGGAAGCCATTGAGGTATCTACAGCAGATCAGACATATTTAAGCCTTCTATATTGATTTAATTCAGTGTTGTAGTGGTGATTCAGTAAATTACTGAATATCCCATCTTGTATGTAGAGTGTTTTCCAAGAAACCCTTACCGGGTTATCTTGCATTTTGTATGAGGAGATTAGATCTCTGTTCTTTAGAATTATTTATCAAAAAATGAGTATGTATGTAAATCATCTCTTATACTGTGGATTCCCTTATGCAGCAACTCCAGTATTCTGTAGTCTTGGGGTTTTAGCACTATTTGGCAATCCTAGGTGTGGGAGATCTGTTTAACCCACCTAATTTGATTTGCTTCAACACTATTCTTGGATTTATGTTTAATATTGATTAATTTATGGAATAAAAGGGTACATTTCAGTATTTTGTTTCATATGTTGTTGGAAATTCATTTTTGATGCATGTTTCATGAGTTGTTCCTAAATTGGAAAATTACACTCCCCTTCTCACACTTGGATCTTCGTAGATTCAAGGAGGAGCAGATAGATTATGGAGGACATATTTGTATGGATAACATCTCTCATGTTTGTGTTGGACACTTCTTGAGCCATACACATCATGATGGGAGGTTTTTTCCTACCACCTATTTGAGTCCTTATGGGATCAAATTGATCCTTGAGAAGATTGCATTTCAAAATCCCATGAAGTGAAAAAATAGAGATTTGGTTTGGGAGGATGGTAGCCCACATGGTAGGAGTACCAAGGTGAAGGAGAAGAGAAGAAATCCACAAGTGGTTGAGTGGATGTGGTCGATAAGCAAGGAGATAGGAGGCTGCTTGAAGATATATGACATCGGGCAACAAGAGGCTTGGTTGCGCTAGTTACTCTTGAAAGAGTTTGGCCATCACTTGGCATACACTCTTCCTCAGAGTAGGAGGATGGGAAAGAGATGGAAGGATGCTTGCATCATTGGGAAGTATGGAGTATGGATGGATGACGTTGATGTGATGCTCATATCATTCATTATGTCTTCATCACATGAGTTATATAATGAGAGCACAAGGAGGCAACAAGCACTTTGGTTGCTTGAGATGTTCTTGAGAGAGACGGGGCATATTTTCTCTCATAGTTTTCATGATGTTGCAGGAGTAGAATATGGAACTATCATAGTGCAAAGGGGTTACTCCTTGTCCTTAGATGTTCAAGAAGGAATTTCTTCATGGGAAGGACTTCTCATATGTTGCAACATTATGGGAGATGCCTTTGACATTATGCATGTCAAAGATTGGAGCTATGTGTTGATGGGAGCCTATTTTCATAGGCCAACAATGTTGTCACTTTGGAACTGAGATTTATTGATGGAGTATTCCTAGGATCACTTCTCATTCAATGCACTTGGTGAGCAAAGAGGAGGTGAGGAAGATGAAGTGGTATATGGAGACATCTATTGTTGTGATGTGATTTTCTTGACTTGGGTTTCCAAGCATGAGGAGAAGTACTTTCATGCAGGACTTGGTGCATCCCCCTTCATGGGAGTGTGCCAAACTATTATTGAGGACTAATTCATGGATCCATGTATATTCTTGCTTCCAACATATGGTGAGAGCTTTTGCTTGCATCCTCTTACCATCTTTTGGTAGTGAATTGCTCCACAAGAGGGCAAGCTATTCATTGAGCTCCATGATATACATTGGGAAAAATTATATGATGGAGACAACCACCTCTTATGTGGCCTTGGGAAAACATGTTTTTCTTACATGTATGTTCATTTGATTCATATGATTAACCATGTAACAGGAAACAATTTGTCATGTATTCTTCTGAAGCAACAGTTTGTAAAACTGCACTGTGAAGACTTGGAGAACTATTGGTACTCTCTTGCATCACATAGGACCTTCAGTATTTCCTTCATGATGGTGATAATCATGTTTTCAATTGCTGATATTTCTTTTATCTTGATGGGAGACATGATGTTGAGTGAGGCACATGGTTTGGATGTGTCCTTTTGGGAAGTGGGTTCCCACATTTTATGTAGTACATGTTCTAATGGGAACATGGGATGAGTTGTGGCCACCATAAACAAACACTTTTTTCTCTTAGAGGTGAGCCATGTGTGTTATGAGATACCTTATGATGATACTCTTCTATCCATCACATATGAAACATGTTGGGCTAACTGGTTTTACAACGTTGGAGGGAGGATCTTTGCAGATCTAATATTCATGATGCCACTTGAGGGAAATATCCTTGTAGCCCAAGATCAGTTTTCTTTTGTACACTTATCGTAAGTGGAAAGGAGAACAACATGGGGTAGGCTATCTTGTCTACCACGTGTAGATTTTTAGCCCACCTATTTTGCAGGAGCTCAAGGTGGAGGAACATTTTCAGGAGTTGCCATGTTGGGAGGTGACTCATTTTGTGTGGATGATTACTTGGGGATGGAGGATTCACATGGAATGTTGTTTCCCCATAAATTTAAAATCCTATGCCTCAAGGGAGCCTCTAGGCATCACCTTATTTCCTTCTTGAGTACTCTACTTATTCATGATCATAGCTATTCAGCTAACTTGCATGCTTGGGATAGGCAATATGGAGATTCATTTTGACACAACATCTCATTATTTGGAGAAGATCATCATATGTCGATGCTACAGTAGGGGGAGGGGACATCCTTCAGTTATATCCTTATAGTTGCTTGAGGACAAGCAACATTTGGGAGGGGAGGACTGTAATATTCCTAAATTAGCCCAAGCTAATAGGAATATTCAAATTTTCCTTGTTTTACATTTCTCTTCATGTTTATGAATAAATCACTAATGGAGGACATGTAAAAATCCTTAGATCAAAGAATAAATACATGCCCAATGTGAAAAAGGATAAATCTGGGCCATTGTAATAAAATCCACTTATCTGTGAAACAGGATTGAGACACTTGACTAGGTCAATAGGACCAAATATCAGTTCTGTCTAGATTCATTGAACCATCTAGAGGCTCAGTGTAGTTTTCGATGGAGGAGATTCATGTGAAAGGAGCTAAAGTTTTAGAGGTAGTTTGAGGTTTTACACATCCTCATATTATAAAAATAAGGAGAAGGCTCAAGAGAAGGGTTGTTGAAGATTATTGTTTCTTAATGTATTCTCTGCTCAGACATCCCTTGTTGGGTCTTCATGTTCAGGAATCCCACCTCCTTCCTTGAGAAACTCTTGGAGGATATTGTGCTTTATTTTCCACTATCTAGCATATGGCCAAGATCTATCTATCTTTGGTAGCGTAAATCCAGTGAGGGTTTCAATGTCTAGTGAGCTGCAGCAAGTGGAGACTAGATCTGCTTAGATCTAGCTTGTATTGGTGGCTCTTCTCAGTGAGTGTGTCATTTAACCTCCTGTAAGAGTGCATCTGATACTTGACCTTCAGTTTCAGATCTTGGCATTAGGCCAAAGTGTATATTATCATCAAATACACAGTTTCTCTACTTGATCTGCATAAATTTTGTGGAGCAGTGTTTCAGAGGTTTTGGAATTGTTTTGGAGACAAGATCTCTGGTGTAAAGGAGCTCTCTGTTGGAATATTTTCATTGATGGCAAAGGCATTGGCTACAAAGGAGCATCTGATCAAAATAATAGAGGAAGTATCAGTTGATCAAAAGAACAGAGGAAGTATCGGTCAAGGAGCAGAAACAAGCAAAAGAGGAGATATGTTGAAAATTTCCTGGAACAATAAAACATGGTATGGTAACTGTACATTGGTGCTTATGGAACTAGAATGGAGCAAGAAGAGGCGGAACGACGAATTTAAGGTCACAAAGGAATCTGGTGTGAATTTCTTGTGTTATATATTATGGATATTATGAATATTGCGTCAAACTGGTGTCAAACCTCAATAAACAAAATGATGGGTTAATCTGTTGATAAAGAGCGCAACATATGTCACAGTAAATAAGTCAATTTACAATAATCAAGCAGGGGGAGTGGAATCCTGAGCGAAGAAGGCGGAACCTTGCGAGAGGAATATTAACGGCAGTTTTTGTTTTTTATCGCACCGCTCTCATCGGGCAAGTGGTATTTCCTGGAGAGGAGCGATTCCATAGAATGCTCGACACGTGTCCCTGTACGACTTCACCAAACCACTTTTCACCATGCATCATCACACGTTATACTTCGACCCAGGATGCCCAGCGATATCATTGAGTGTCGTTGATCTGGGAAGGGGTCGTCGGACGGTCGTCATTTGTTGAAGGTGCGCGAAGATTAACACAGGTATGGCGGACCATCGCACGTTAACGATCGATATTCGAGGTCGAGCGATATGCATATACGCCGTTGATCTGGAAGTTTTCTAATCTAACAGTGATCAAACGCTAGACTTGTGCGAATTTTACCTATGGTACAATGCGCATATTTGACTGGCTATTGACTAAATTTGTGGGCCCGGGGTCAAAGGTTTACCATATTATTTGGAAGAATTAAAATGCGAAGGGTTAAATTTAATTCTATATTATTTATTTATAAATTTATTTAAATTAATAAATAAAATTAAAATAAAAGATCAAAAGCCCTGTGGGATAAACTAAAAAGAATACTGTCAGCGGTTCGTGGTTTTCACCCATGGTTTTAATAAAGGGAGAACTATATAAGGAGAAGAAAAATAAAGAATGATGTTGCAATTGTAAGGGTGGTGAACGAGAAATTCCTAAAAGGAATATATGTATGGGCGAGCTCTAGTCTCAACTGATAAATCTGAAACTACGAAGCACCCATGGATAGAATGATCTGACGATTATAAATCTCTGGTTTGTGTGAGTATATAGAAAGTAAATAAAAATGGTGACCGGCAATGTATGTCATATGGAAACTGGTGGATCCAGTATGAAATTGATGAAACATGGTCAACAGTAGTGCTGAAGGTCGAAGCCTTCAGAAAGGGGGTTGTAGCTCCCTTCCAGTGGTAGCTGGTAAACGAGAGAAGGTTGTAGCCTTCTGCAGGTGGGTGCCTGTGTGCTGGTATAATTCTACACCAGAATATATTGTAAGAAGTCTTCTCTATAATGAATATTGAAAACTGAGATTACAACAGCGGTGGTTTTCTCCCGAATTGGGTTTCCACCTTAAATCCTGGTGTTCATATGTGTTGATGGATTGTTCTGTTATTTCTATTCATGCTTAATTCTTATCTGATGCAATAATAAGATATTAGGTCATACCTGTTGGATGCAGTACTGTAACATATGTTTTTAAGAGAAAGAAAACAAAAATTGTTCAACCTTAAATACTGATTCACCCCCCTCTCAGTATTTTTCCTAACAATTGGTTTTAGAGCAGGTCCTTCTAAAAAAGGCTTAGCCACTAGAAGGAAGATCAAGAAAGATGAGCAATCAAGATGGAATAGCATCTATCCGGCCTTCGCTTTTGAACGGAAACAATTTAATCTTCTGGAAAACAAGGATGAGATCCTATCTTCAGTCTCTGGGAGCAGAGGTATGGGCAATTGTTGAACAAGGATATCAATACCCAGCTGCAGTATGAACAGATCTGACAGAAAGAAAGAACTATGAAATGAATGAAAAGGTGGTCAATGCTCTATTGGGAAGTCTAACTGAAATTTAATTTGTCAAAGTCATGCAGCTGAATACAGCCAAGAAAATATGGGACAAAATCATTCTAAGTTATGAAGGTGATGCAAAGGTAAAAAGTGCTAAACTCCAAAATATTAGAATTCAATATGAGAATCTAAAAATGGATAATGAAGAAAGCATTGCAAATTTATTTTTACGACTTGATGATATTTTAAATCGTATGAGAAATCTTGGAGAAACAATAACCGAATCTACCTTGGTTGAGAAAGTCTTAAGATCACTAACAACAAAATTTGAGTCAAAAGTTTCTGCCCTTGAAGAAAAGCAGGATCTTCAAAATCTTACTGTGGTGCAACTTCATGGCATACTAACTGCATATGAAATGAGAAGAGGAGGACCATCAGAAGTCAAAGAAGCAGTCTTTAGAACTTCTACAAAAGGGAAGGAAGTACAAAAAACAGAAGGATCGGGATATATCTCAGAAGAAGATGAGATAAACTTTGTAAAGAAACTTCAACTTGGCACAGGACGGTTCAGAGGTAAGCTTCCTTTCAAATGTTTTGATTGTGGAAGAGTTGGTCATTATGCTGCTAAGTGTCCTTATAAAGAAACTCATAAAAAAAGGAAGGAAGTAGCAAAAAGGAATAAGAATCGTTTTAGCACTAGAAAGAGTTACTACACTCATGAAGATAGTGATGGGTTATCTGATAGTGAGGAAGAATGTGAACAAGACCTTAGACTTCTCATGGCATTTGAAAAAGAATCTAGATAAGAAAAAGATACTTTTGTGGATGCTCTAGCAGACAATGATTTTCTTGATGAAAACATTAAACTCAAGACTTGCTTAGAAGAAAGTAAAATAGTCATAGAAACTTTGAAAAATCAGCTTGAAGAAAAGGAGAAACACAATGAGAAATTAGAGTGTGAGGTAGTAAGTCTAAGAAAATAACTTGAGAAAGTAAAAACTCTAAATCTTAGATTTCCTAAAGGATCTGAAACATTATATGAGATTATCAAGGTACAACGTTCTCCTCTTATAAAGATAGGTCTTGGATATATTGGAGAATCTTCTCAGGTTTCAGCACCAAATTATCTAAAAGCTGTTACAGTTGGTCTACAACATGCTGCCACTCAGCAAGGGAATAAAGAATCTTTACAAATAAAGCATGATCATCTCAATTCAAAGAACACTAACAGGAATGTATTTCAAAGAAACACTAATAAACAAGTAAATTCATATAGAAGATTTTATGATCGCAGAAATTTCTTCTTCAATGGACAATGTTCTCATGTCACAATTTTGTTCATAAAGCTGTTCAATGTGTTGCATATAAAACCACCATGACAAGAGAAGAAATAAAGAAAAGGATTGATATTAAAACAAAGAATAATACTTATAACAAATTTTCTCCTGTTCAAAATGAAGCTGAATGTGATTATTGCAATAACTTTGGCCATGAAGAATCTGAATGTAGGAGCAAAGTTCAGCGAAAAGAACATGTACCTTCGAGCTCCAAAGTATGGAAAAAGAAGAAATTACAAGTTGAAAATTGTGGCATAGCGTTATTTACAGAAGATGAAGAAAACCAATGGTACATTGATAGTGGATGCTCAAGACACATGACAGGTGATAAAGACAAGCTTCTTGCATATAGTACTCTAGAAAAAGAAAAAAATGTTACGTTTGGGAATGATACTCCTGCGGTCATTAAGGGAAAAGGGTCTATTTTTCTAAAAGAAAAGGTGAAAGCTAATGAAGTCATGTATGTGGATGGATTAAAGCATAACTTGTTAAGTGTAAGTCAAATGTGTGATCAAGGAGCTGAAGTTGTCTTTAGTTCAAAAGAATGTGTGGTACGTGATCTTGATACAGGTAAAGCAATTATAAAAGGAAAAAGAACTCCAAGCAACCTGTATGTATTGAAGAACTGCAAAGAACAATGTTACTTGAGTAAATCTTCAGAAAATTGGCTATGGCATAGAAGGTTGGGGCATCTGAGCTTCTCTCAAATCAACAAATCAAGCAAACTTAAAGCTATTCGTGATCTTCCCAATATTACTCTACCTGAAAATATCATATGCAAATCTTGCCAATTCGGTAAGCAAACCAGGGTACAATTTAATGCCAAGGAAGGATCATAAAGTAAGCCTCTTGAACTCATTCATACTGACATATGTGGACCTATGAGGAGAAATTCACCACGTAGTGAAGAATAATATATATTATTCATTGATGATTTCTCTATAATGTGTTGGATTGGGCTAATTAAACACAAAGATGAAGCATTTGAGAAATTTCAGATCTTTAAAGAACTAGTTGAGAATGAATTAGTTCTAAAAATCAAGTGTCTCAGATATGATCGAGGAGGAGAATATACATCCAATGAATTTCTTGAATTCTGTGAACAACATGGCATAAAAAGACAGTTCTTTGTAGCTAGCACTCCACAACAGAATGGTGTTGCAAAAAGAATGAACAGAACAATTAAACAAATGGCTAGAGCTATGCTTGATGATTCCGGAACACCTGACACATTTTGGGGAGAAGCGGCACATACAGTAGCAACCATTCTCAATAAAGCACATGTTCGTGTAAATAGTGATAAAACTCCATATGAACTCTGGTATGTTAATCCTCCCACTGTAATGCATTTTAGAATTTTTGGAAGAAAATGCTTTATGAAGAATAATGATGAAAAACTTGGCAAGTTTGAAGCTAGAGTAGATGAAGGAATATTTCTTGGTTACTCCTCTAGGAGTAAGGCATATAAATGTTACAATAAAATACTTTGAAAGATTGTTGAATGTATTAATGTTGTTATTGATGAGTCTCCTACAGCTCCAAAAGAAGAAAAGAAAATAACAGATGAATATGATGAGGACACATATCCTTCTAAATCAAATAGTAATGATACAAAAAGTGGACCCAGTGAAGAACTTGAAGAGGAGCTTTCTGAAAAGGCTCCATCTAGATATGTTCAAAAGAATCATCCAAAATCTCAAATTTTGGGAGAAAAGGGATCAGGTGTACAAACAAGAAGGACTCTTGTGGGATCTTCTAGCAATCTGGCATTTCTGTCCACTATTGAACCTCACAGTGTCAGTAAAGCTAGCAAAGATGAATGTTGGATTCAACCATGAATGAAGAGATTGATCAAATTGAAAAGAATCACACTTGGGAATTATTACCAAGGCCTCATGACAAAAATTTCATTGGAACTAAATGGATATTCAAGAACAAGTTAAATGAGAATGGGGATGTTATAAGAAATAAAGCTAGACTTGTGTGCAAAGGGTATGGTCAACAAGAAGGTATAGACTTTGAAGAAACCTTTGCTCCTATAGCCAGACTTGAAGCCATAAGAATGTTTCTTGCTTTTTCAAGCTTCCAACAAATCAAAGTTTATCAAATGGATGTTAAATCTGCTTTTCTCAATGGTGATATGGAGGAAGTTTATATAGAACAACCAGAAGGATTAATTTTGGGAAATGATGAAAAACTTGTTTGTAGACTTAAAAGGCTCTATATGGTCTCAAACAGGGTCCAAGGGCATGGTACTATCGTCTTGACAAATATCTTCATCAACAAGGATTTTCAAAAGGGTCCGCTGATAGTAAATTATACACAAAAATTGAAAATGAAAAACTATTGATTGTGGTTGTATATGTTGATGATATCATTTTCGGAAGTAATAAAGAGTCTATGAGTCAGAAATTTTCTTTTGATATGCAGCAAAAATTTGAAATGTCTTTTCTTGGGTAACTAACATTCTTTCTTGGCTTGCAAGTGCAACAAGCAACAGATGGCATATTCTTGTCACAAGCAAAATATCTCAAGAAAATCTTGAAGAAGTATGGCATGGAAGACTGCAAACCTGTAAGTACACCAATGATAACCGGATGTAATCTCAGTTCTAATGATGATTCCCCCACAACGAATCAACTTGAATACAAATCTATCATAGGAAGTCTAATTTATCTCACTGGGACCAGACCAGACATCATGCATGTAGTTGGGATTGTTGGACGATTCCAAGCTAATCCAAAAGAGTCTCATCTTCAGGCTGTAAAAATAATATTCAAATATCTACAAGGAACTCAAGACTTTGGACTATGGTATCCAAAGAATGTTGATCTTACTCTTCATGCATTCATTGATGCAGATTGGGCTGGAAGTGTTGATGATTGGAAAAGCACCAGTGGTGGTGCATTCTATATGGGACCTCGGTTAGTATCTTGGTTTAGCAAGAAGCAAAGCTCCATTGCCTTATCTACAACAGAAGTAGAATATGTGGCCATTGTATCATGTTGCACTCAACTTCTCTGGATGATGCAAACCCTACAAGACTTTCAAATGAAATTCTCACCTCCTATCTACATTATGTGTGATAATACAAGTGCTATCAGTATCTCAAAGAATCCTATTATGCATTCCAAGACCAAGCACATTCCCATCAAATATCACTTCTTACGTGAACAAGTGCTTGAACAAAAGGTGAAATTGGAGTATGTTTCCTCCAAATAACAAGTAGCTGATATATTTACCAAACCTCTACCCAGGGAAGCGTTCAAATATCTCAGACAGAAACTGGGATTAGTCTCTGCCATGCAGAGGATCAGGTCTACTTAAACACAGAAGATTAAATTGGTTAAAAGGTGATGTTAGGCATCTCTGAATGCACAGGCTCAAGGGGAGCATTGGTCATATGAAAAGGATGAATTGTTGTTTGATGATGGAGCATGATCTCATGGGGAGCATGGTATTGTCGGTACAAAGGATCTCGATCAACCGTTTTCCATTGATGTCAAAGGGGGAGAACAAAGCAAAGAAGGGCTTCTAGAAGATAAATAGAGAAAGAGTATTACGGAGGAAGCATATTGCCATCAATGCCAAAGGGGGAGATTGTTGGAATATTGTCATTGATGGCAAAGGCATTGGCTACAAAGGAGAATTTGATCAAAATAACAGAGGAAGTATTGGTTGATCAAAAGAACAGAGCATGTATCAGTCAAGGAGCAGAAACAAGCAAAAGAGGAGATATGTTGAAAATTGCCTGGAACAATAAAACATGGTATGGCAACTGTACATTGGTGCTTATGGAACCAGAATAGAGCATGAAGAGGTGGAACGATGAATTTAAGGTCACAAAGGAATCTGGTGTGAATTTCTTGTGTTATATATTATGGATGTTACGAAGATTGCATCGAACTGGTGTCAAGCCTCAATAAACAAAATGATGGGTTAATTTGTTGATAAAGAGCGCAAGCGATGTCACAGTAAATAAGTCAATTTACAATAATCAAGCAGGGGGAGTGGAACCCTGAGCGAAGAAGGTGAAACCTTGCGGGAGGAACGGTAATGGCGGTTTCTGGTTTTTATCGCACCTCTCTCATCGGGCAAGTGGTATTTCCTGGTGAGGAGCGATTCCATAGAATGCTCGACACGCGTCCCTATACGACTTCACAAAACCACTTTTCACCATGTGCCATCGCGTGTTATACTTCGACCCAGGATGCCCAGCAATATCATTGAGTGTCGTTGATCTGGGAAGGGGTCATCGGACGGTCGTCATTTGTTGAAGGTGCACAGAGATTAACACAGGTACGACGGGCCATCGCACGTTAACGATCGATATTGGAGGTCAAGCGATATGCATATACGTCGTTGATCTGGAAGTTTGCTAATCTAATGATGATCGAACGCTGGACTTGTGAAAAGTTTACCTATGGTACCATGCGCATATTTGATTGGCTATTGACTAAATTTGTGGGCCCAGGGTCAAAGTTTTACCATATTATTTGGAAGAATTAAAATGCGAAGGGTTAACTTTAATTCTAAATTATTTATTTATCAATTTCTTTAAATTGATAAATAAAATTAAAATAAAAGATCAAAAGCCCCGTGGGATAAACTAAAAGGAATACTGTTAGCGGTTCGTGGTTTTAACCCATGATTTTAATAAAGGGAAAACTATATAAGGAGAAGAAAAATAAAGAATGCAAGTGCAATCGTAAGGGTCGTGAAGAAGCAATTCCTAAAAGGAATATCTGTGTCGGTGAGCTCTGGTCTTAACTGATAAATCTGAAACTACGATGCACCCATGGATAGAATGATCTGACAATGATAAATCTCTAGTTTGTGTGAGTATATAGAAAGTAAATAAAACTGGTGACCGACAATGTATGTCATATGGAAACTGGTGGATCCAGTATGAAATTGATGAAATGTGGTCAACAATAGTGCTGAAGGTCGAAGCCTTCAGAAAGGGGGTTGTAGCTCCCTTCCTGTGGTAGCTGGTAAATTAGAGAAGGTTGTAGCCTTCTGCAGGTGGGTGTCTGCGTGCTGGTATAAGTCTGCACCAACATATATTGTAAGAAGTCTTCTCTATAATGAATATTGAAAACTGAGATTACAGCAGCAGTGGTTTTCTCCCGAATTGGGTTTCCACCTTAAATCCTGGTGTTCATATTTGTTGATAGTTTTTTTTGTTATTTCTGTTCATGCTTAATTCTTATCTGATGCAATAATAAGATATCAGGTCATACCTGTTGGATGCAGTACTGTAACATATGTTTTTAAGAGAAATAAAACAAAAAATGTTCAACCTTAAATACTGATTCACCCCCCTCTCAGTATTTTTCCTAACACTCTCCTTGGACTGTGGTGATCCATGGATTGGCCAACTAGGCCATGTATGTTTCAGATTTTATTCAGTCATTGAAGTATATGCTTCAGGTTTCCTAAATCATTCTGCAAATTTGCTGTAGTAAAACTCAGATCTACTCCTATACTTTCATGTATTGCTGAAATCCCCAAGGGGAGTGTAATAAACAGCCTCTTTGGCTTCCAGATCTGTAATAGATCTGTATTTTAATTCATAGATATGTTCTAGATCTAAAATATAATATAGCATTTCTTTATTCTTCAGAAAAATATGTTGTCTATCTTTCTTGGCAATTTCTAGTGTTGCAGCACCTCAATCTTGAGGGTTTATCCATGTAAAATCTCTGTTTTATATTTAAAATGGATAATTCTTGCCCCAACGCTAATTTCATGATTTTATAAACATATTTCATCTAATACCTCTAGAAACTTATGCTTCTTTAGCTTCAGAAACTTCTGCATACATTAAGTCATGAGAAATCAGGGTTTTTAAGCCTAGTCGGGATTGGAGGAACTATTTAATATAGATAGGATCATTTTGTTTGACCTGAAATTTTACATGGGAGTCCTACACAGTCTAAGATAAAATATGCTAAAGCCATTTCCCTTATTGTTACGTGGATTTCTGAATACACTCATTTTAGGGCATAAATCACCTCTTTTCCCCACCTCTTTGAGTCCAAAAGTGAAGTAAAGGCTGCTGATGATCATATTATTGAAGGATCTGCACTATAACATTTGTTATCAGTCATAGGGTTGCATATCCAACTCTGGAATACCTTAGGGTATTCTCCTTGTTGTAGACAATTCCAGATTTGGGATATTACAAATCGAGGGGTTGTAAACATGCCAGATCCTCTTCATGCTCTACCAGAAAATCCTGAAAGATGGCTACCAAAATTTAATCCCGATGATGGTCTTCTTGTAGGAGAACATATTCATAATTTTATGTTATCTTTCAACTTGAATACAGTACTTGAAGAGGATTGCATGGTACAATTATTTCCATATAATTTAAAAGGATGTGTAGTATCCTGGTATTTTTCATTACCTGCTCACTCCATAAATAACTGGAATATGTTTCAAGAACAAATCCTGGCTAAGTTTGGAGATGAAAGAACTACTGCTACTCTCATCAATTATTTTTCAAATCTTAAAGCTAAACCAGGTGAGAAGATAAAATATTTTAATTGAAGATTAAATAAACTACTCAATAAAATTCTTGTTACAGTAGTTACTATTGCAAAAGTTCAAATTGAGTGGTATATTTCAACCCTTCTATCTAATATAGCTATTTTCATTGATAGAGAAAAATTAGCAACAATTGCAAAAAATATGAAAGAATCTCTATCTGTAGAAAAACACATAACTGCTCTTGGGAAAAATAATTCTCAGGAAGTTCGAAAATCAAAGAAAATGTATTTCAAAGATGATTCTAAATATTCTAAAGAAGATGCCAAAATATCCATTTGATGTAGAAGGTCTTCAAATTTTTTTGAAAGCCATGACCAATGAGATGGTAGATATCAAGAAACAAGTCACCAGAAATTCAAATTCAAAAAAGAGTTTCAGGAATTTCAAAAAGAAACAAACCTCTAATTCTCAACCTCCAAATATTATATCTAATGTTGAATCAGATCAAGAGGAGGAGGAAGAAAAAACATATGAAGAGGAAGATGACGAAGAAGAACAAGTTGAACTGAATGGAATGTGGAATTTTATCCTATCAAATGAAGAACAACTTGAAGCTTTTCTTGTTAGCACATGTAGAAAAAACATTACTAAAGCAACACATCCTAGTCAAAAAAAAAAAAATTCCACTCCTGCTAAAGACAAACCAATAAGAAAAAATTTGAATTCAAAGGCTACACAATTTTTTTTTGTTACATCAGACTCTCCACATATATCTAAGACAAAGGTTATCTCAGATACCATTGAGTATAATATAGTTCAAGACATGAAGAAGAAGTCTAGTGAAAATATTTCAATTCATGAACTTACCAAATTGAAGAAACAACAACAAATCTTACTTAGAGAATTAAAAGTTGTTCCTGCTTCAAACTTACCTACTCTAGTCATAGTTCAAGCTACTAATGAAATGAGTAAGCCACCTTCTCCTTCAGAAAAAATAGATGCCTTAGATTTAATTATGATAGGTGATCGATCCATCTCTCATACTCCTCCATTTCTCTTAACCTATGAGATCTATAATAAAAATGTTCATAATTGTTTAGTAGACTCATGGGCTTCTTCAAATATAATGCCAAAATCAATTTGTGCTAAATTGAACATTACTCCTCAGAGTTCTCTAGCTCATATAATACAACTTGATAGAACTACAGTAGAAGTGGTCAGAGAATTAAAATATGTTTCCATCAGATTGTCATCAAATCACAAAATTGTTTAGAGAATTGATATTTTGGTCCCAAATATTCCTGAATTTTATGGTTTAATTTTAATTCGTGATTGGTCTAAGAAACTTCATGGCTATTTTTCAACAGACTAGTCACATATGTGGTTACCACATAATGGAAGGCCAAAACAAATTCGAGTTGACCGTGAAAATTTTATGAAACACACAATAACTGATCTTGAAAAGCTTAATGAGCCAATAGCCTTCAATAACAACATTATTGGAAACTACTTTGCACAATCATTTTTAGGAAACTTTAATGCTCAACTATCTCCTTTCTTTGCTAACGTGGTTGCATCTGAAGTTGAGAATTTTCCCAGTCAGATAATTCTAGATGTATTAATTTTTTAGATAGAAAAATAGTTAATTATTTGTTTTCGACCCTTTATTTTGACAGTTCTAAATCTGAAGATGGTGCAGGTGTGGGTTGCATTTTAATAAACCCAGAAGGTGAAAAGTCTATGTTAGCCTGCCGATTAGAATTTGATTGTACCAACAATGTAGCTGAGTATGAACCATTAGTTCAAGGACTATTAAAATCTGTTGATCTAAATATCCGACATTTGAAGGTTTTATGAGATTCAAAAATCATAGTTAGGCAAGTAAGAGATACTATCCATTATAATTCTGGACATTTAAAACATTATCAATCATTAGTCCAAGAATTAACTACTCGTTTCTTAGTCTTCGACATTTCTTCTATACCTCGAATACAGAATGCTAGTGCAGATTCACTCGCTAATGTAGCATCAAAATTAATCCCATCCAAAGAACTTAGTCCAGATAGGTTTTCTATTGAATTGATTTTTAGACCATATATTCCTAATAATATCACTAATTAGAGAGTATTCAATAATGAATCATATAACATAGATTTTTTAACATCTGAATAATCTTATGATAATCAAATCATGGATGAAAATGAACATGACACTCAGATTAAGAAAGAACAAGATGAAAATCCTATTCCAAGTTGTCAAGTTAGAAGACTTATATGATCTAAAGGATATATTTAAAAGAGTAACTAACTCAAAAATACAAAGTTCTAACTTCAGATTTGAGTTAGTTAATCTAGGAAGTTGGATCCAACGAATGTCTTTCCTCCCTTAATACCATGTGCAAATGGTAATTAATACAAATTACCAATCATTTTTTTTTAAAACCCCATACCATATGCAAATGGTATTAATATTACAAATCGATTTAAAACACTTTTACAAAAAATCAATAAAGTGCACCTTATAAATCGATATATATAAATCGATTTAAAAACATTTAAATATTGTATATCGATTTGTTAATATAATCGATTTTTTTTTTTTAACTTCGAATCGATATCATCAGACACATCGATTTAAAACAAAAAATATTAAAATAATTCAAATCGATATAACATAAATACAAATTGATATATGAAAATAAAACAAATCGATCAAATTACCGCAATACTTCACCATTCAAAAAACGTTGGCAGCTTTTAAAGTTTTGTATTCACGGCCGGCAGTGTTTCGTTTTAAATGGATTACACAGCGTTACAGCTTTCACACAGCCGCAGATTTCCCAGGCGGACTCTCGTCTTACGTTTTATATAGCCAACGGTTCAACTGGTATTCTCTGCGCTTAGCAAAAGAACTGGCCTCACTGCCTTTCAGTAGGCCACGGCTTCTTGAACAGAGCTTTCGCTCAAGAACTCGGCACCTCAAACAATGCACACATGAAACTTTGATAACGAGCATATACCACTTGCTCTGATACAAAATGTTGAGTTCAGCAGTGGAATAATGAAATAAAACATACATAACACACAACAGAAACACACATAAAGACAATAGATTTTTAACGTGGTTCACCCAACCAATCTGGGCTACATCCACCTAACAGGGCATTGACAATTTCATTCATCAACTGGAGAAAATACAATAGTAGAGTTTCTCATCTGCTCATCTCTTCCTCACTACACATTCCTCATCATGCTCACTTGCCTCTACGGGCTTACATTTTATAGCTGTGAGTGGCAACAAACTAATAAATTCTCTCACAAAAAATATAGGATGCATTAACTCCTCATCAGAAATTGATGGAGCCAACGTAGCAACAAATCCTATTGTTGTCACCTACATGAGATTTTTCTCCAAATTTAATTAAAAATAAGAATAAAATCTCAACAAATATAGATCTAGGTCTTGTTCTGTCTTCTGATGAAAGATTATAATTCATCAGATTGTTACGATGTAGAAAAGTTTCTTTTCTTGGGATTATTCTGATCTTAAAACATATGATACTTCTGTAATTCAACACACGGTTCCTATGATCTCAGAGGAAAAGCCCATACAACAGAAATTGAGAAAGATTCATCCAAACTTGGAAAATCAAATTAAAACTGAATTTAATAAACTTCTCAAGGAAAAATTATCTTTCCAGTCAGACATTCAAAATGGGTATCAAATTTGGTACCTGTCAGGAAGAAAAATGTGGATATTAGAATTTGCATTGATTTTAAAAATTTAAACAATGCTTCCCAGAAAGACAATTTTCCACTACCAACTATGGAACAAATATTGCAAAAAGTCGCTGGTTTTGAGCTCATTTCCTTTCTAGATGGATTTTCAGGTTACATTCAAATCCTCAATCATCCAGGTGATAGATTTAAAACTATGCTTAGAACTAAGTGGGGAACTTACGCTTATCATAAAATTATTTTTGGATTAATTAATGCAGGTGCCACTTTCCAAAGAGCCATGGACATAGCTTTTAGAGGACTTATAAATAAAAAAATAGTTATCTATTTAGATGACATTAATGTCTTATCTAAACAGGAAAATCATCATATGAATGACCTAAAGCAAGTCTTTGAACGATGCAAAAGGTATGGAATTTCATTAAATCCAAAGAAATCATTTATTTCTTTTGTTGTGAAACCATCTCCAAAAATAGAAGAAAAGAGATATCAACGCCTTAGAAATAAGCCACTTCGAGGGGGCAACCTCCAATACATTACATGAATGAAAAATTCTTGGATGATGTAAATTAAAAAACCTCCTTTATATATATAGGAGTCCATGGGGCCACAATGTAATCCTAGTGGGGCCACAACGTAATATCTGCCGACTGAACGATAATAATTTAAGAGCACAATAATAACAATATGGGGGTTACAAGGGTATAATAATAACAATAAGAGGGTTACAAAAATAAGGGACTATACTAGTAATATAGGGACCTAACATGCCCCTCTCCTTCAAAAAAATGTTTTCCTCAATGCTTGAGTAGCTCTGGGTGCTTCTATATAAAATTCTTATCCTCCCATGTAGAATCTTTAGTGGGTAAGTTCTTCCACTTGATGAGATACTCTAAAATTGATCAATTTCGTAGTTGTCGAGTTCTGGTTTTCGTGAATGCTTCAGGTTCCAATACGATTTTTACTTCCTCATCAAGTTCTGGCAATATTGTTTGAACTATAAAATTTTCACCTATAACCTTTTTTAAGCATGAAACATGGAAAATTGGATGCATTCATGAAGAAGCATGAAGCTCCAATTTGTACGCCATAGTACCAATCTTATGCAACACCTTGTAAGAACCATATTACTTTGGCGATAATTTATTATTCTTCTTAGCTTGCTTGAAAGAATTTTTTTTGTATGGTTATAGCCATCAAAATACCCAGTCTCCTACATCAAAACTTCTCTCACTGCGATGTTGATTTTCCTGTTTTTTCATTCGATTTTGTGCCAAATTCGGGTTCTCCTTTAAGAGTTGGAGAACTTCTTGTTTATGCTCTATGTGATATTCCACTACTTGAACCTTCAAATTTTCTCTTAAAGATGATGTGATGGATCCTGGATGATATCCTTAAAGTGCCATAAATGGGGTAATTTTTGCTGCAGTATTGAAGGAAGTGTTATACCACCATTCAGAGAGAGGTAACCACTTGACCCATTGTGTTTGTTTATCAGATACAAAACAATGAATATATCCTTCCAAAAATTTATTTACTATCTCATTTTTACCATCGGATTGAGGATGATAAGATGAGCTATGAGCTAATTGAGTACCTAAATAAGAAAATAACTCTGTCCAAAAATTTCCAGTAAAAATGGGATCTTTGTCGCTCACAATAGGCCTTGGGTTTCCATGTAGCTTTTGAATTGTGTCCATAAATGTAGTAGCAATTGTTCTTGCCTTAAATGGATGAGATAATTAACAAAAGTGTGCATACATGTTAAGTCTATCAACTACCACCATGATGACACTCTTTCCTTCCGACTTAGGTAAACCTGTGATAAAATCCATTGAAATCTCCTCCCAACGTTGACTTGGAATGGATAAAGGTTGTAGAAGACCTAGGGTCTTAATTGTCTCAACTTTATTCTGCTGGCAAACCAAACATTCTACCACAAAATTTTGAATATCAGATTTAAGGTCATCCAAAAAAAATTCTTTCTTCACCCTGTGGTAAGTTTTTAAAAATCCTGGGAGTCCTCCTAAAGGAGAAGTGTGCAATTCCAAAAGAATATTTTGTTTTAGTTAGGAATTCTTACAAAGATATAAGTGATATTTGTACCATAAAGAATCATTTTTCCAACTAAATGTATTGGATGTTCTAGGATCTTGCTGCAACTTTTGAATGAGTGTCCACACTTCTTTGTCCTTCTTCCATTCATATCTTGCTTTGGTTATCCAATCTAGTTGCATAATAGAAATGGCACAAAGAAATGCTTCCACCTCTTGTACTCCAAAGAAACATTTGGATGTTTTTGCATATAATTATTTCTATTGCAATAGTTTGAGCACCCTATCAACATGTTGAACATGATCCTTCCAAGACCTACTATAGATTAGTATATCATCAAAAAATACTAGCACACATTTTATAAGGAAGGGTTTGAAAATGGAATTCATCAACCCTTGAAATGTAGAAGGTGCATTGGTAAGGCCAAAAGGCATGACCAAAAATTCATAATGACCCTCATGAGTTTCAAATGTTGTTTTTGGAATATCTTCAGTCTTCATTCTAATTTGATGATATCCTGAACGAAGATCCAACTTGGTAAAATAAATTGCTCCATGTAATTCATCCAATAATTCATCAATCACAAGAATGGGAAATTTATCTTTAATGGTGAGCTTATTGAGCTCCATATAATCCAGACACATTCACCATGATCCATCCTTCTTGTGTACCAATACTACAGGAGCAGAGAAAGAACTTTGACTAGGTTGAATTATACCCACCTCTAACATTTCTGCAATCATACGTTCAATTTCGCTCTTTTGGACATAAGGATATCGATAAGGCCTGATGTTTGGAGGAACACTTCCTGGAATCAAATGAATAGCATGATCATGATCACGAATAGGTGGGAGTCCTTTGGGAGTTTCAAACACATTGGAATGATTGTCCAAGACTTGTTGGAGATCTGCAGAAATAGATGATTTTGATGTCGTAACTTCTAGTGAGCATAATTGTGCAATTACGCCTCGTTGTTCTTTCTTTAGAAGCTTTGTCATGACATTAGAGCTTATTATCCTTCCCGGCTTCCCTTCAATACCCCGTAATTCGACTTCCTTTCCTTCTGAAAAAAATTTCAAGAAAGTTCTTGAAAATTAAAAGCTACCGTCCCCAAAGATTGTAACCATTGTACTCCTAGTACAACATCAGCACCTCCCATAGGAATGGAAAGCATTGGACTAGTCAATACATATTCCCCCATGGTTAGCTTCATATTATGGCATTTTCTAGAGCAATTTATAGTTCCTCCATTTGCAACCATCACTTGACATTCTGGTGCTGGGTATAGGAAACAATTTAATTCCTTGGCTACCTTCCAATGAATAAAATTATGGGTGCTACCTGAATCAATCAACACTATTACCTTTCTCTTCTTGATTTGTCCTTTTATCTTGAGAGTTTGAGGAGTGGTAATTCCTGCCAGTGCATTACACGATATGGTTGGATTCATTTCTTCCTCTTCTGGGGCTGGTTCCTGGTGTATATCCTCTTCTTGTTCATTTTCTTCGTCCTCTTCACAATCTATGTAAAATAATTTCTTCTCAGCACACTTATGACCTTTAGTGTATTTGCTATCACAACTGTAGCAAAGCCCTTTTTCTCTTTTTTCTTCCAATTTTTGTGGTGTCAACCTTGTAGGTTGTTGAAATATAGGAGTAGCAACACTTCCCTCTTTATAGAAGTGAGTGGTAGGCTTCCTTGTCGCCATAATTTTACATTCAATTTTTCTTGCCAACTTGAATGCCTTCTCCAATGAATCAGGTTCCAAAACGCAAAATTCATGTTGGATGTTATCCTTTAAAATACCTATGAAGAGATCAATCCTATGTTCCTATAATATTAGTTACCCTTATATTCAAGTTTTGGAAGTCCTCAATGTGCTCCCCTACTAAACCCTTTTGTTTGAGATTTATCAATTGGCTAAAGAAGCTGTTGCTCTTTGTATCCTAATAATGTGCTATCATTTCCTCTGTAAAAATTGACCAAGTGACATTTTTTTTACGGGAGAAAAGCCATCGATACCATACAAATATATTTTTTTCTAGATGTAAAGTTGCAATGAATAAATTTTGTGTGTTTTGTGAATTATTGAGATCAAAATATTGCTCCATCTGTAGTATCCATGTTACAAGATCCTTTCCATCAAAGTTCCTCATATCCATCTTTGGAATATGGTGGTTCTTCCTGCCAACATTAGAGTTTATGAAATAGCGATTAGCATTTATTTTGTTCTCATCATGAGTTTCCTCTACTATATTTTCACCATTAGGAATCATTTCTTGTATCAACTTTGTCAAACCTTCCATGTCTGCTTTTAGATCATCCTTCATTTTTTCCATTTTTTCATCGATGGCATCCATATTAGCTTCCATGCCACCTTCCATGCCATCCATATTAGCTTCCAAATGATTCTTCTTAGCTTACTTTCCTTTCTTCAAACCATCCATCTTATTTTCCATTTCATTTTTTGTTGCTCTTTGGGATAACGAAATTTGGTGCACTTGCTCATGGACTTTTGATATCTCATGTTGCATTTCTTTGTCTTCATGAGTCATAGTAGAGCCTTCTGAAGGCTTAATGGGTGTTGAATTATTTTTAGGAGGAATTTTATAACCCAATACTAATAGCTATGCTCAATAGGCCTTTGGAATAAACTAGAACTGATTTTTCAAACAAGACTTATGAAATTTGAAAAAAAATACACACCTTTTTATTTTTATTTTGAGGAGCTCGATATTGAAATTGAATTATCTTTGCGATTTAGGATCCTTGATATCTAAAATTTGGCCCTGAAGTAACCCACTAAATATTATTTCAAATTCCATAGGTCTGACCTGATTTGGATTCTTCAAGGCAAAGTTATGTCCAATCTCCCACAATGACCCAATTATGGACTGGTTCAATATAGAGAACTTGTATGAATTTCCATGTGTCACGGTTTCCTCCTTTGGATCGGAAATTGATAGAAAAGAAACTACAGTCTATGTACTTGTAGCCACTTTTTACAACATTCCAATCCGATGCTCAGAGAGAGAATTATGAATATTTTTCCATGGTAACCTCTTTGAGATGAAATTTGGGAGCCTAAACAAGACCTAACTTCCACAGATCATATCTCTGAAAATATTGTGAGCCAAACTCTAAAATTTTGCGATGACGTTCCTCATGATTTTTTATTTACTCTCTAAAAATTTCATCTTCTGAAGCTTTGTAGAAAGAAAGTTAAAGTGAAAATTCCACGATGACCTAGTTAGGTTAAACTCAGGAGCCTACAAAAAGCCCTAACTTCCATAGATCATATCTCTGAAAATATTGCGAACCAAACTCTAAAATTTTGCGACGATGTTCCTTAGGATTCAAACTTCACACTAAAAACATTTCAGCTCTTAAAACTTTGTAGAAAAAAAGGTATAGCAGAAATTGGACATCTTTGTGTTCCTTCAAGCGATCGTGCCAAGATGATTTGGGAAGCGCAATACATTCGGTTCGCTGGGAATTTTGGGGTTGAGAAAAAAATGGTAGTACTCCAGAAGTATTTCTATTGGCCAAACATTCGAATGGATGTCTGGAAGTACATCTGATCCTGCACTGCCTATGCCATTTCCAAACTAACCATCAAGAAGCAAGGCCTCTATACTCTGCTACCTACCCCTAATCGACCTTAGGAATCCATCTCCATGGATTACATGTTGCGCCTTCCTTATACTAAGCACGGAAATGACTGTGTTTTCATGGTCGTTGATAGATTCTCAAATATGGCCATTATGGCTGCCTGCAAGAAGAATATCACAACAGAAACCACTGCTAAACTCTTATTTGAACGAGTGTGGGTACACTTTGGGATTCCATAGTCTATCATCTCATATCGGGACAACAAGTTCCTTAGTGCATTTTGGTCCAGCCTCTAGTCAATGTTGGAAACCAAGCTCACCAAGTCCACAACTTTCCATCCCCAAAAAGATAGCCACACAGAGGTCATCAACAAGATGATCATACACATTCTACGCATGTATAACTCAAAGCATCCACGCACATGGGATGAGAGCCTCTCCTATGTACAACAAAATTATAAATGGGCTCTCCACAGCTCAATTGGCCATAACCCCTTTCAGGTGGGCCTGGGATTCTAGCCACTATGTCCCATTAACATAGCCATGACATTTATGGCTACTCAGGTCGATTCGACACATGTCCAGTCTGAAGTTGATAAAGCGAACAAATTCATTGAGTGCATTCAGCACATCCACCAACAGGTTCATGACATATTGGACAAAGGCAATGGAAAGTACAAACATCGACATGATCAACATCAGGTGCCACACAACTTCCAAGTGGGCAACAAAGTGTGTCTATATTTGCAGAAAGAGCGCCTCGCTGGACCCCACCGTAAGCTTCGCCTGCTCGGATATGGGCCATACACCATCACCAAGACTTTAGGGGACAATGCCTTCGAGCTCAGTATTCCAGCATTCCTTGGTCTGCACCCAATGTTCAATGTGGACTGCCTTCGGCCCTACTTCCCACCTCTACTGGACACCTATGAAATTGCATAACAACTCACACCGACAAAGTTAAATCCAAACTATATGGAACAGTCCACCACAGATCGTATCATGGACACTCAAATCAAAACACTCGCTAACTGAAGATCCAACTGTATCGGGTTGTTAAAGTTGGCCAACTCCTGCACCAAGGCAAGTGGCTCACCATGGACCAAGTTCAGCAGAATTTTCCTCATCTCATGGAGGAACTCAACGCAATGGGGACCATTTCTTCCTAAGGTGGGAGGAATGATTCAGGTGGATATTGGTGGCCACCCGCCTATTCCACTTGGGGCTCCACCATTAATTCTTTCATTTTTCAGTTTCCTTAATTATTGCACATTTTACTATTTTTAGCAGTTTTTCTGGGTCCTAAACTTCCGGAGCCATTTTGAGGCCCTGAATGACGTTTTTTGGGAAAACCAAGAGCAACATAAATTATCAATTTATGCACGTTGTACTCCTCAGGTAGATCTTTCTAACAAGGTACTGTGCACGTCAAACAAATATCATATGCCAAAATTATGTCCCTTTGAAGTTGATGTACCAATTTACCCAAATGGGACCCATAATTTTGGTGCTTCATCTCCTAGGGTTAGGTTTTTTGATGTTTAGGGCTTTCCATTGTTTCTCAATAATAAATAGGCCTTCGAGACTCATTGTAACACAGTTCATAGGTCTGTGATGCCACATATCTTCTCAGAGATAAATTAGAAGCGCCCTAGCTAGTTTATTTCCATTCTATTTGTAAGCATATTTTTATTATGTGATATTAATGAAATGAAGTCTTATTTCTGCTGCATCTCTGTGTTTATGTGCATTTCTGTATTTTATTGCGTTCCTGCATAAGTCTGGATCAACTATGCATAAACTTTGGCCCTAACTAGTTTCTCATCTCCATTATCATTCTCGAAGACCAACTGAAATTGAGGAAAAACTCAATTTCTTCTTGATTATTTCCTTTGTTAACACATCTCCAAGATTATTTATAGTATGTATCTTTTCCAACTTCAACTGTCCCTCTTCCAAAATTGATTATATGAAATGGTACCTGAGTTGTATATGCTTAGTATCACAATGAAAGGTTGATTTCTTTGTAAGATGAATAACACTCTCACTCTCACTATACAACTTGTTATTATCCTTCTTCTTTCCCAATTCCTCCATGAACTTTTGTAGCTAAACCATCTCTTTACTAGGCTCACTGGTAGCAACATAGTTTGTTTTAGTTGTTGAAAGTACAACAACACTTTGAAATTTTGAAATCCAACTTAATAGTATTCCACCTAAAATAAAAAGATAACTCATGGCACTCCTCTTGTTTATCATCTACTATAGTTAAGTCAAAGTATGCCTATAGAACAATGTTTGAACATCCAAAGCTCTTGCAATGCTCTTTCTCTGGATTGTTATATGCCTTCTCAGAATTCCTACCCCTAACTTTATATTAATAAAAAATAAATTCATTGTTATATTTAATAAATAATAAATAAAATTACAAAATCTAAATATTTAAAAAATATTTATAATTAAAAACTATAAAATAGCCCACAAGACATAGAGCAAACCATAATAGAATGTTCTATTAAGGCACTTTGTGGTGGAAACTTAGTGGTTAAAAATCCAACTTTCTAAGAGTTGGTGTGGCCTGCCCACGATGCCTTCATTTTGAAGGCTTAGATGCCTCTAGATTAAGGCTACTCAAACCTTAATCATCTCAAAACTCACATAATCCAATAAACAAAAAAATACAAAATAATAAAAATCACCACAAAACATTCTACAAAATTAAAAAATCTAACAAAATAATATAAAATCTATATACTCTCACAATTAAAAAAAAAAAAATTATAATTTTTATTAAGAGTAAATTATAATTTTTATTAAGAGTATGAGTGTTCTCAAAACTTACATAATCTAACCCTAAAAATAATGATAAAAATCATCACAAAAGATTATACAAAATTTAGAAATGCAACAAATTAATATAAAATTTACCCATTTTCACATAAAAATACTATAAATTTTATAGTAAATATTAAAATGAAAATAAAATTAATTTTAATAAAAATAAAACTAATTTAAAATTAACCTGTTTTGTCATCTCAAATAACAACATCCAAGTGCCCATTACTTTATTTTTATTTTTTTTCAGAAGAAAAAAATGCTGTATATATTAAAAGAAATATATGACAGTACATGATCAACAATACTTTCTCAAGCTGTTTAATTAAAAACAGCGAGAAAACCCCATATACCAAATACATCCAGCATAAGCTGTTCTAGCATTATTTTCTCTCGGCATAAGCATTTTTGCAGGTCGCCGTTATATTTTCGGCAAATATTTCAAGAGACCGAATGAGAGCTTTCAATATTGAAATGTGAATCAGAAAAATTTAAAATACTTGACATTTAATGGGTCGCCACAAGACCATGGCCATGATCTGACATATTTCTGTGTCGTGTGACCTTCCAGTTTAATGTCCTTGCCCCACATGGACAACGTTCTTTAAATTCTGTCATTATAGTCAACACTATGCGCCTCAGAATTCCAGATCAACACCAACAGAAAGCATTAAAGTATTGGTATGGGAATCGAGATTATCCATGCCAACTACTAACCCTAGCAATTGCACCGAGAGGTGCAAGGGAACGCCGAAAGGAGG